>CM067350.1:44850521-45118021 GCA_034190875.2 Urechis unicinctus | reverse complement strand
TTTCAATAACGCAGCAGCTGTTACTGCGTCGTATTTCATGCCATCTCAAGTTGTTATCTTGTCCTGTTTTCCTTACGAAACGTTATTGCTGACATTGAACCTTAGTAAATAAAATTTCACTTCGAGTGTTTAAAAATGGATTAGATCTACAAACGGAGTGAAACTGGTAAGAGGCTATTCGGATAAATCTCCCAGAAGATAAATGAATTTGTTCTTAAGGGAAGACCACTTAGCAGATCCCTTGTGATTGGATGTAAGTGTGGCAAAGTATGCTCTTCTGGAGTGGTAAACCTGGTTGGTGAATGATAGCTATCAGAAAACTTGCAGCCTGTAAAATTGTTCCAATCGTGTGAATTATCCAATAAAGAGAACAAACCCAAAGCACGTTCTAGATGTCCTACTTTCAAAGCCTGCTTGTGTTAATGGTTGTTAGCAACTTGTGCATAGTTTTTAAACTGGTTTGCAATAAATTTGACGTTCACACAGTGCTCCCATACTGCGACTACATTTAACGCTGCAAAGAGACCATGTCTTCACGAAGTCAGCAAACTGCAAGCAATTGGATGTATAAAATTCAGAATAAAATGTCAGCCATCTGTGAAATTTTCGGAAATCCGAAACCTCGTAGTCCTGAACAGAAGCGAATAAGTTCAAACATAGGCGTGCCTCTAACCCCAGCGACCATCCCAGAATTCGTGGTGCCATGCCTCAAGCCAAACACAGTCAGGGAGCGAAACGTTTTCTGCAAGAAGAATTTTACCCCAAGCGTCGATGTAGATAAGAAAATCAAAGAAAGTGACTTATCCAGAAGCATTGATCCAGTAGTGTCTGATATTGAGTGTGGTGATAGTCCCACACCGTGCCCAGTGCGGAGAAACCGAAGGCATGGGGTATACACAAATCCGTTTGCTATCAATGATGATCACAGGACAAGAAAGAGCTCACGCAGCGACAGCACAAATATTGACCCTCTCTCTATCCAAGGTCTACAATTAGAGCATATTTCCACTAAGACGGATTACGGGTTTGACACACTGTCCGTCCAGCCAAGAACTAACCTCAACAACGAGAGTTTATTTCACACAGAAAACAGCGGTTCTGGTAACAATCAGCAATCAAGTGTCTTGCGAGCTCGTGCCATAAGTGACCTTTCTGCTTCGCGGAATCTCCGACAAATGGTGAAAACGCGGGCTGACATGTTGAGGCGTGATTGCCGGTCTGGAGCGGTTGTCAGCCTCTATGATATCAGCTCCATAAAATCATGTGGTAAAGATGAAAATGAAGATGAGGGTTCAACTTCCGCCGAGAGATATGCGTCTCATCACGACAGGGGTTGTTCAGATACAGGTCTGTCCATGGAAGATGTTCTCACCGAGTGTCAGATGGCGAGGCTGAATCACATATACAACAGTGCGATGTTGCAAAAGTAACTTGCTATATAAAGCAGAACCACGCCACATTTGATATACTAGACTGAAGTATATCTACCTAGTTTCCAATGGCCGAAGTACTAGCAATTCCGAATAAATGACCGCTTATCAAGTGTTTTCCCAAACCTTCGCTATATTTGCTACAATAATTTCGGATGTGCTCCAACAATGGTTCGCGATAGTGACTATAGATAAACTCCTTGTTCAGATCCCAAACTCTTGACGAGTTATCCTCTTTTCCATTAGTAGTCATCATTATCCTCACAATTACGATATTGTATTTGATGCTGGAAAAAGCTTCACTGCCATGTACATTTCTGGTATTTGTGATTTGTGGTATTTGCTACGTTGCTTATTTTTATAACTTACCTGTTCCAAGTTTCCGTATAATACGTCTGAATAATTTTGACCATGTTGCACGGTTATATAGAGCATTATAAGCTTCAAAATAAACAGTTTTACTACCAAAATACAATATTTCATTCATTCGACCAAAGTGGGTCTCGAACAAGACACGAAATATGTATATATATGTATTTGTATACATATATATATATATATATATATATATATATATATATATATATATATATATATATATATATATATATATATATATATATATATATTTATTTAAGGCATTAAGGAACGTGTGATGTGTGGATTGCCAACCCGATGTTATGATGTATGTGCATATCTCCATGTTTTTCCTAACTAGGTGTCATTAGTTGCCTTTTTATGTGCTTGTTAATAGCTCAGAGAAAGAGGTAGTACATTATTATTTTTGGCTAGATCAGAATTTGAAAAATTGCGGCTAAAAATCATTTTTTGGCGTGGAGATTGTAATCTTTATTAGAAAATATGGCTTCTTAGCTTAACATTATACATTTCGTTCCCTTTGTTATATTATGTTGTATAAATTTACCCTTATACGCCATGATCTGTCGACCCCTTTTCACTGGTACAACAGTAAGCGGGTTTGTGACAATTTACCGATACATTGATATATATTGTGATATCCCTGCCATAAATACACTTATCGATATGCAGACTAGTGTATTGATACAGAAAGTACTCATAGCATTCAAATGATGTGATCAACTTTCATAATGATGATATTTCATTGGTTGTGGTATTTTATGTCAAGTTCAAATAAAAATATTGGTATATTCACATATAGCAAATGTAGTTGTTATCAAGACATTAAGAATTTGGGGGTTCATGAGCTTAAATATAGCATTAGAGATGAGATGTGTTTCTCAGTTAACGTTGTGGCCAGAAGAAACATGACAATGTACCAACGTATTAGGGAAAATGTCGATGTCAAATGGTTTCTACCATGACATAGCCTGTGTTGTTCAGATTTTTATGACTCAGGTAATGTTACTGCGCTATTGCTGAACCTAAGTTAATAAACTTTCATTTAAGGCCTTAAGTGTTTGAAAAAGGATTGGATTTGCAAATGAAGTGACTTTTCGGATGCTTGACTCACACTTTTTAGATCAACATATGTCTGTGGAAGGCCTTGCGCCTTTGAGCAGTGCAAGGAGCATTGATCGCGTAATCGACAAAACGGCATTGAGCATTCAAAACCCTGCTGCGGATGTGGGGTAAGTACAAGTAGGGAGGCAATACTGTGTCCAAACTGTGACGCAAGACTCCCACTGTGTTGCTTGCCTTCCTGGTCGATACAGGCTTCTTCGTCTGCCTGCCAACAGAGTTGAACTTTTGGGTGATGACCTAGACACGTTGCTGCGCATGGCGGCCACTAAAGGCCAGTTTGGATAGCATGGCTTTTTTCTTGGCCAATGCTTTTGCGGCCGAGCAGTCATCAATAATGAACAGTGTGAAACCGCTGGATAAAATCGCTCAAGCAGTCATAAAGCTGCTCACCAGGGTAAAAAAGATAGACCTTGGGGCAGCCAACACCCAGCTTCGTGCCTTGTAGTTCTGGTTGAAACGGATGGTGGGGCAGAGGATTACAATATGCTGGAAGCGACCGACGAAAGCGCCCTCAAGTACGTCGAAAATGAAGCCACAAACCATGGCTGATCAGGGCCATCTGGAAATCCAAACTTAGTAGACTGCGTTAACGAACCAGCGATCCTTAATATTCAGCTGTGCGTCCATGACCACATACATATAGACGTTCAACGCGCCCGCCGCCTCAGCTTTTTTGTGAACTGGATAGTGTCACCCTTTCGCCGACGCGCCGGCCGATGCCATGGAGCTGGTCGTCGTCACTCGTTTTCAGGTCGAGCCACGGGGCATACTTGGTGGTCAAGAACTCTACTAGGGATTGGGATAGCCTCAATGGTCACTTCGACCTCTGTAATCTTCGGGTTATAGAACGACTCTGTCGTCCTGGCAAATGATGCAGTGGTGGGGTCTTCAAATTGCAGCAAACTGCCCTTCATGCTGCGAGCCGGTACGTTTAGGTTGATGTTCCACACTGTGTCACTCTTAAAGTATGCAAGCTTTCTGTGGCGAAGCACACGCTCATGCAGAATCGCGAGCACACCTGTGTACTGGGTGCGGATAATGCGGGCCAGCTCTGGTTGGGTGTCACGCTCCAGGGATATGCCATCAATTGTGTTGCTGGCATTGGTGTCACCCGTGGCATGAATCACTCGACTGTAGTCGTTGAATGTGAGCTCGCATTCCAATCCGTCACAATGCACACTCTGGTAGTAGGGCATGTTGCTCTCAAGGAGTTCAAAATCCAGCGGTATATATAACCGTCTGCTATGGGCGTCAGCTATGGTCTTGTCCTCTACCTCAGTTTCATCCTTGTAACCTGCCCCAACCCGTATCTAGGTTACATTTTCGTCATCTGATGTGTCAATGCCCTGGTACTGGGCGTTAGCTCTCGCATATGCGGTCTCCCATAGGTCGGGGCGTTGGGATGCCGTCCCTAAAGGTTTTGGGTTTTCTGATTGGACCCGACTCAGTTAACTGAGATAGAAGGGGAGATCAGCAAACCGGATGCTAAAATGACAAGTTTGGAAGAGGAAGGAAGTGGGGAGGGTCTGGCATGGAGATTCTAAGCAAATGAGCTAGGAGATCTGCAGGACCTGTGGCGTGCCTGTGTCGAGGCTGCCCCTGTAAACCGTTTACGACAGCGGACCCAAATTAACCACATCAGGGAGACAATGGACCGATTTAATGAGGACACAACACTAGCAGAACATATACGCACGCTGTTCCGAGAGCAAGGAATTACAATAGCAGCCATCCTAACCATGATCGGGATGGCAATCTCGACTCTGGTACTTGCCCTGACATGTGGGGGCACGACCTCGACACCAGAAAAAAACAGTTGAACTCCTTGGCAACTGTCCTGAAGGGTCTAGCCAAGACCCCGGCTGCCCTCCAAGGTGTCATTGTCTGGGCCGCAGTCGCCGTGCATGGGACAGTTATCCTCCTGATGCTCCGTGGCCTGTTTCGTAACAAGTCAAATCATCACTTTCGTAAGAGCGGTATTTTTTATCCTCGTGTGGGTCAGTGGGTCCAACAGATGCTGCGGTGGCCGGTCTGTCGGTGCCCAAATCATCTGGCGGGTCCTGTGTATCAAAGTTTCCTCCATTAGAAGTGCAGCAGCCACGTTGACATCAGTATTGATGCCGATCTACTGTTGCTCATTCGTGATTGCAATCAGGCTGCTGTACTCAACTACTTTTCCGACGGCGAGTCTCATGTCTGACGTAGCCATGTTAAGGCCCGTTCCAAACACATAATCGACCTTTGACGAATCGTTCTGGAGCAGGTTTGATTTATACTGATGGCCCAGGAAAGTCAATTTGTGAGTTGATAGCCTCCTCAATATTAACCTGAAACTGCTTTTGGGCGTCAAAAGACATAGGTTTGAATACTGTCGTTAATTCGTGAGATACCTTGAACTGTGGACCTCTCAGATTTTTCCAGTATGTAAGTACTCCAGGAAGTAGTTGCACTGGCAGTATCTTGCTTTATGTAGTCGACTTGTAGCGAGAAGCCCTTAAAAACGAACCAATTTGTTGGTTTCGTAAAAACATATCTTCCTGCTACATACGTTTTGAAATTCCCGTAATGAATGATTGGCCTTCGCCACCAGTTTTAGGGTCAGTGAAGTAAATTCGCCCGAGACCTTGGTAACCATCTATATTAAAAAATCGGTATTTCGGGCAACACCGAACTCATGGCAGAGTTTATGGTTCGTTCTCTTGTCAAAGGTATCATCAGTGGCTGACCATGTAGCGCGTTATTTGGTAGTTCTACCCTCCGGTGTAGTACGCGTGAAACCTATAAAGAGCCCTTAGTGGTGGGACTCCAGTGTTAAGGTGGTCCAACGCGGAAACACCACAGTCTGAGGTTGCGCACCATACAACCCAATTTGGCTTTTTGAACGGCCCTGTACTGTCCTCCGCTTGGACCTGGATGAGGAGATGTGTAAGCTGCTCAGCTGCTACATGGAGCGGGTGCAGCGGCCCGGTTTGTATGTACCATTCCTAGTAAATCCATAGTACTCTGTATCATACCCTGTCGAATGTTCAAAGCGATGAGAGTGTGCCCCTGCAAAATCCCATTGAGAACACTGCAGGCAATCTATGCGTTGGCCTAAGGTCAATCACGTATACTGTTAGCTGGTACAAAATGAATCAAATGAGTCAATTCAGTGGCAGACTTTGGGAGGTTGAGGATATTTTCAATTAAAACTTTCCATCTGGAATTTCAGACTTCTACAGGAGGTGCTTGTAGCTATAGGTCTAAGTTTAGAGGTTTATGCTGCAGATGGGGTTATTACCCTCACTATTCCTGATAATGTGACTGCGCGCATAACAAATGGAGTTTTAAAAATGTTGCGTTTTAATGATCGTCAGGGTAGGTGATTAATTCTTTCAGGTACTTACACAGGTCACTGGCCCATCAACTTTAGCATCTTCAACTCACATAATGCCCACCTCGTTCAAATCAGTACATCGCACAACGTGATAGATGGTGCGCCTACTACGCTTCTTGAAGTTGTGGGCTCAGCGGGTAAGCTTAGCAGGTGACTATAAAGCTTGGTGAAGATGTCAATATAAGCGAGCATTTATGGACCCAGACAAAAAAACGGATAGCATTCTATCCGACCTCTCTGAATATGCAACAACGACCTATGTATCTATTGGTGACTATATCGGGCGGTACTATGAGTAAGGTCTTGAAATGCGAGATAACTAAATAATGTGGTAAGGAGACCCAATATCCCCAAAGGATGGTGCTAATAAAAAGTATGTTGACATAGACTGCAGCACAGAGACATGAAACAATATGTAGACTCATGGACGAATCCCCTCATTACTATTTGGGCAGAAGCAAGTGCCCCCCCCCCCCCTTTCGCAGGGGATATGATTGGTTGTTTGGTGATGGAGCCAGGAGTCAAACCTCACGTGACGGAAGCTGTGGATATACGATATTATCAAGAGGTAAAATCCTTGGTATGGGGTTGTCTTCTGGTGTGGGCTCTGATACTGATGCTATAATAGTCGTTCCTGTTATTAACAGGACAAATCAAGCGGTAGGGATAATAAGCCTACTGGCTAACAAGCTGCTGGAATATCTTTCGACCACATCTCGAGAGTGAGAGGTAAAATACGATTGTCCCGTTACGTTATTGAATATTTCAGGGAGATAATTCATTTCTCTCGCAAGGGAAATATACAATCTCATGCGGTAATTCCAACGAGATAATTCTGCATCTTTGACAATCTTACGACTGCTGTGGATATACGATATTATTTTTCTTTTTCTATTCGACAGCTCCACGAGTTGATATTGCATAAGATCTGAAACCCACTGATCCTAAGCAATGTCAGCATGTTAAACAATACGGTCGTCTCTCTCTCTCTCTCTCTCTCTCTCTCTCTCTCTCTCTCTCTCTCTCTCTCTCTCTCTCTCTCTCTCTCGTCCCTCTCTCTCGCTCTCTCTCTCTCTCGAGAGAGAGCGATCTCTCTATAGAGAGATATATAGATAGAGATATATACATATTTTTATATATATATATATATATATATATATTTACATATATATATACATATATATATATATATATATATATATATATATATATATATATATATATATATATATATATATATATATATATATATATATATATATATATATATATATATATATATATATATATATATATATATATATATATATATATAATGGAAGCACTAATAGCCACGGTCACGGAAGGAACGCCAATTTATGGAAATGAATTCCAAAAGTAGTAGTTTATCAGTCAATGGAGTTATTGTCATAACATAATTATTGTGAAAGGGACCTCTAATATTGGGAGAATATGCTGTCGCCACGGTAGCGTCAGTCAGTGATCTTGCGAAAGGCTTCCAAAAAATTATGTGGAACCAAAAGCTTGCAAGTGGAGTAATTTGGACCCCTCGATTCTACCCTGAATATCATTTATCACGTGTTGTGGCTTATTACACGTTGTGGACCGTAAATTATAAACTAGATTATAAGGCCAACATTAATTTACACCCCATGACTTAGCAGCAAAATATTCACGTGTTTGCAAATATCAAAGTGACACGTACATTTGATGCATATGAATTTAATTTAAGTAGAGTATATTTTTGTCAGGGGCTTGTTTGACATAACAGCGTATCTTCAATTATTATCGTACCTCGTTTGTCGACGCTTTATCATGTTCCCTACTTCGTTGGTCGTCAGCTACCGGAGGCGATTCAACAAGAACAATCATGCAAATCAATTGAATGATGAGGAACAATACTAAAAGCCGGAGGTAAAATCCTTTCTGTACACTCTATGAGAAATTTAATATTCTAACAAGATACAGGCGTTTCAAAGTGTGAGTGGACCACCTATATTACCTCAAAAGATTTTGGTTACAGCGTCACGTATCCTCGATTAAAGATAAGATCAGACCGAGTAAGTTTTGATATGAAGTATATCCCATGGAGCGCATGACACGATCACATTTTCCCGAACCATACCTCGTTAACCATATCAAGAGCACGATGATGGCCCAATCACATAATCTGGTAAGCTCATAACTTTATTATGTCAACCCAAGGTGTAATGATGTTCCGAGGGGTTGTCAAATAGAAAATTTGTTGAAAGAATGCGATTTAACTTCACCGCTCTCAATTAAAATTAAACAATATATTCTGTTCGATAAGCATGGAACAAAAATTATCAACAATTGATTCCAATCAATTTTAATTGTTGGTGTGTTCTAAAAGTATCAATAATAGACTGAATAGCCAATATAAGTATGGGTCTAGGCACGTTTGCAATGATTATGATCATTGAAATTTCAATGATATGACCAGCCAATTTTGGTGTAATAAAAATATATATAATATTTCATATAAATAATCGATGTAATGTTAACTTGTAATGACTGACTAAACAATTACAACCATGCCATATCAACGCAGTAAACAACGTACATCCAGATAAGCTTCTCTGGCATCATGATCCCCTGAGCATGAGGAAAAACCAAGTGAAGGCCAAATCCTATGACGCATATCCGAATCAATAAAGCATTTTAAAACATGTGATTATTATTATAATATGAATTGTTGTATTACCGTTAAAAGGAAATGTGACAAGGAATATGATTATCTTCGCAAGCATACCAAGTCAGTTGACTAGCTCAATCGATATCATTATCCATGACCATTAAGTGTGGCGCTCATGTATTTAGTATTACTGGGATTATTTAAATATATTGCATATTGATTGCTACGCTCTGTGGCAGTTCATATAGAGAGACGACCGCATTGTTTAACATGTTGACATTGCTTAGGATCAGTGGGTTTGAGATCAATATCAACATGTGGAGCTGTCGAATAATAGAAAAGTACATTTCAATTTCCGACTGACCCAAATTATAGGTGACTCCAAATAACAAAGCTGATGTATGAGGACATTATGTCTTATGATGATATTTTGTTAAAAATCTAATTGCTTGTTAAGTAATTATGCTTGTAAAAGTTATGATACTGAGTCTCACAGCTGAAAGCTTTTGACGAGTAATTTTGCTTTACTATCTCCACAAGGGCAGGCATGTGAGAAGTGGTGTGATATGCTACATTTTAATTTCCTGCAACTCACTATTCGTGGCGTACTCTGATCGACCACGATGTTTTTGCATGATGGGCCGTTAACAGATGAAACGTTGACCAATATGACGGCGACATTGAAGGAACACTAATAAGACTTTTTCCATGCTATCTCAGATGTTTGCTTTCCCATATATGTATAAGCCCCAAATTGTAGCTTATATCGATGAACAGTCACCTCATTAGAGTGTATCATCTTTATACACTTACTTTGGTGTCGATTCTAATGGAACATTTACATTATTCTTTCTTTGATTAATACCTCCCTAACCAACTAAATCATGCAAATATGCAAATAGTTGTGGAAAAGCTTAAAGATGCATATTTCCGGTGCCAGGGTCTAGTTTGAATTTGTTTCCGCTTTTGTCTAACTGCTAAAATAAATCGATTGTAATATTTCAAAATTACTTGGAACACCAAATGATTAATAATTTATCAATATCGATATCATCATCCAATATTAATAACAAAAATATGCAAATGTCAGGCCACCGGGTCAAGTAGGGACGCATGCGCATTTCCATCATCTTCTGATATTGTCGCCCAAACTCTGCCCTTTTTTAGCTTTGGGTGTCTAGTAGCGACTACCACATGCTATATTTGGGAAATAACTTCGGTCAAAAATAAGCAATCGGACTTGAAAACGGCCTCAAAATCCTCTGGTGGAGCTTAAATGGCTTGGACAATGCTGTCGGTTGTGGCAAACCCCACGCCTAAGTTACACATCTCCACGTGCGCACGCTATGAGGTCGAATGGCATGCGCACTGGACGTAGCTTGTGCCAACAAAATGTTGTTATTTTGCTTACAATATATCAACTTATATTTGACCAAGTACTATATGCTGCCCAAGTTTATTGTTGCATCTATCGTATCCTTGACCTTTTTTTTCTTGAGAAGCGGAACAAGCGACGCCCACTAGTCATTTCCACATGTTCAAATGAATGCGATAACGTAGAATTGAGCAAGAAAGTAATAACAACTTAAGACAGCCAATAATAGGATAGGCTAAGTTATATTCCTAATTCGAGACAGCCTTCAGAAGCTACGCCAAAGTTCTCTGCGGTTTGATGCTTTTTCTCTTGTGGTTTGGAGCATTAGTGTGAGGGTGACTAAGATAAGCCGATTAAATCGACGGCACCACTCTAAAGCTCATTCCATAGTTTTTCATGGCACCCAAACATACCCAAGTGATGAGTTATGGAATGCAATGATGTTTTACGGACAATTTTATCCCTTTTCGGCGGGGGATTTCATCCATGGTAATTATTTATAGTTCGATCAATTTGGGAAGCGGTAAAAAGTCCAAAACACAGCAACATGTTTGTTTTCAAGTTCAAGACCACGTACATCGCGCATGCTCAGAATGACGACTAATGCTAAGCCCGGTGGCGGGGGCACTTAAGTGTTTAGGGGTAGTATACATGGGCCGCAACCGGGTATGTTTATCGGCCTCTCGTCTTGCACGACGGGTTATACATTCGCATAATACCATGTACGACGGGGTATACTTTTTGCCATTCTCAACTTGTACAACAGGTACGGGTTTTCGAGGTCCCGCGGCACACCCCTATCCTAGTTAGGGCAAGTCCCCCCACCCCCCGGGATGCTGAGGCAATGCGGCGGGAAATCGCGGGAATTAAAATTTTCCAAAATGGCAGACATCGTATCGCGATTTTTCGGAAACGAACTATCGATAGCATTTATTGAAGAATAGCGTCGAGTGGGGGTAAGTTTTTTGGTGCGCATAGACTTTTTTTGTACAGGCTCTTGTTATATGTTATTATCTAGATGCGCAGAGTAGCACTTCAACCCAAACGCGTTTTCGCCAACGCGCGTAAAATGTTGTATCAGAACGGTATATATTTATAATACCGTTCGACAGGAGCTAGCAAGAGAACAGAATTGCAGTTGGTGCAGTAAATTTTCCACGCGCAGTTAATGTTTGCTTTGGAGTTTTGTAGAAAAAGCGACCCCCTGAATCTGAGCGATTTATTATCAAACCTGGTCAATTCGTGCATTGCAACGTGGGCAATAAAGACAAGGAAACGAAGTGACTATGCGATCACATACCTATAGCGATGACACCTACGCACGATAATTAAGCGCAATTTCACACCGGAATGATAACCGCGGAGTTAACGCGACAAAGATACATCAGGCTTGCGTCAGGGTCGCCTGGCTACCACGGGGATTCGGGTCAAAATCGTAAAATTATCCCAAGAAATACTTCTTCCATCTCGCGGTAATTTTCATTTATCCCTCGGGATTATTCACCTATCTCGCGGAAGTTGAATGGGCGAGAATGGTTTTAAATCGATCGGTTGATATTCGTAGACAGCAATCCCGCAGTGCGGGCCTTCTCGGCTTCTGGCTAAATTTGGGGGAAAGGGAGCAGCTTAGGCGAAGTCTTTCTTCATCAATGACACCAATTTTACAATTAAAAGATTCTGTTCAACAATGAAATTCTTTCTTGTATGGACAGTACCTGTCTTTTGTATTTGACACGTTTGGTAAAATCGTGTCAACAGGAACCCAAATTGAAACAACAACAGAGATCAATATGACACAAGCTACAGACAATACCAAACCTTTTTGGTAAATTCTGTTGAATTAGGCTATGGATGAGGTAAAATAACTGACAATGAGCAACAGAGTCAAACATGAAGACTGGCCAAGAACCGAGGTGCCACTTCTTCACACTGTAATTCTAGCCAAAGCATAGCGGACATGTTACTAACTATTCTTTTGTTTGTTTTTCTAAGGGCTCAGTGACCATTCTAATGTTGCCGATGAACCCAATGTGATTGTATATTGATTTTCAGGAAGATTCCTCCATCAGCAACCGTCCTAACACTTCTTTACGCTGTTGTTGGATATGTATACGATCGCTGTGGCAAGTGCATGGTTAATGTAAACAGGTTTTCCCTCTTTCGTCCATTGAATTAAGGGAAACAGCCGTGTCTGTTTTCAAATCATTCACAACCGGTGACTCAAATAGCTTAATACAACTGTCGATTCCCGTAGTTTTCCACTCCTTACAGGCAAATATAAAGTTTTTAAACTTAACTGTCCAAACGTTCAAGCAAACCAATCCTAATGATAGTATGTTTTTCATGCATGTACTCAGAGATGTGCAAGAAACTCTCGAAAGTAGCATGAAGAAGATTCCTTTACATTTCGTTGTTACTCACCATTGCATGAGAAACAAGCTTTACTGTCACAATATAATACACATATACTTCAAGGCATTCTACTTATGCTGGAACAGAAAGTCACAAACGCAGCCGTAAGGTTGTCACAGATGCAGAATTATCTCGTTGGAATTACCGCATGAGATTGTATATTGCCCTTGCGAGAGAAATGAATTATCTCCCTGAAGTATTCAATAACGTAACGGGACAATCGTATTTTACCGCATGATAAATGTTGGGATTGTTCAATGAGGCAATTACAAATTCTTACTAGAATCCCCATTTATAAAATGATAGGGTTTTGAAATAAAATGATAATCAAGCATTTTATTCATTGCTCCCAGAAGCGAGGTTGATTATCTTATTTCATGACAACATGCATTTTTACGCTGGATGAATAATGTATCGCGTAGGATCAATGAATTACCTCATGCGATTTATTCCGCGTTTGTTATTCGTTATCCATTCGCGTCATTCAGATGAAAGTGCAATCAGCTTTCGTGTCCTCCTTCATCTATTATCTTTCCCTGTTAAAGCGGCGAGTCTGTGTAGCTAGCCAAGGACACACAAGGAGTGAAGTGGGTGAACAGAGGTGAAGAATGAAGAATACGTTGTCGGCGTTTCCGATCCAATGGATAATACAATACTCTATGGGATATACTCTGGGGGCTCATCTTCGCCAAAGATTACGATACAGCTCATTTTTGCATGAAAGTGGCGCGTACTTCGTCTCGTCCGCGCTGAATTAGCGATTCTGTTGTGCTCTAGCTTGGATTACTTTTTTCGTCTGCTGGAACTTAGCTTGAACTCTTCGCCAGAGATCTTTCCGTCAGAATTCGCTGTCGATAACAGCACTCCGCCAGTAGTGCCCCTTCCGAAGCCGGCTTTCACAAGGACACCATTGATAACGTCCAGTGCGCCAACCCCACGACAATATTTATGTAAAGAGTTGCTTGTTAGTCCCTCTCACTCTCGAGATGTGGTCGAAAGATATTACAGCAGCTTGTTAGCCAGTAGGCTTATTATCCCTACCGCCTGATTTGTCCTGTTAATAACAGGAACGACTATTATAGCATCAGTAGCAGCGACCACACCAGAAGACAACCCCATACCAAGGATTTTACCTCTTGATAATATCGTATATTCACAGCTTCCGTCACGTGAGGTTTGACTCCTGGCTCCATCACCTAACGACCAATCATATCCCCTGCGAAGTGGGGGGGGGGCACTTGTTTCTGCCCAAAAAGTAATGAGGGGATTCGTCCATGAGTCTACATATTGTTTCATGTCCCTGTGCTGCATCAACATACTTTTTATTAACACCATCCTTTGGAGATATTGGGTCTCCTAACCACATTATTTAGTTATCTCGCATTTCAAGACCTCAGTCATAGTACCGCCAGAGAGGTCGGATTGAGTGCTATCCGTTTTTTGTCTGGGTCCATAAATGCTCGCTTTTATTGACATCTTCACAACTTCAAGAAGTGTAGTAGGCGCACCATCTATCACGTTGTGCGATGAACTGATTTGAACGAGGTGGGCATAAAGTGAGTTGAAGATGCTAAAGTTGATGGGCCGGTGACCTGTGTAAGTACCTGAAAGAATTAATCGTCTACCCTGACGATCATTAAAACCCAACATTTTTAAAACTCCATCTGTTATGCGCGCAGTCACATTATCAGGAATAACCCCATCTGCAGCATAAACCTCTAAACTTAGACCTATAGCTACAAGCACTTCCTGTAGAAGTCTGAAATTCCAGATGGAAAGTTTTAACTGAAAATATCCTCAACCTCCCAAAGTCCTTGCAGTTACCCAACCGGTTTGAACACAACATGGTGCCAAACATAAGCGACGATAAACTTATAGTTGGCTGGAGAACCAACCACATGCAATACTGGCAGAACCAGTTTCAGGTTAATATTGAGGATGCTATCAACTCACAAGTTGACTTTCCTGGGCCATCAGTATAAATCAAACCAGCTCCAGAACGATTCGTCAAAGGTGGATTATGTGTTTGGAATGGGCTTTAACATGGCTCCGTCAGACATGAGACTCGCCGTCGGAAAAGTAGTTGAGTGAGCAACAGTAGATCGGCATCAATACTGATGTCAACGTGGCTGCTGCACTTCTAATGGAGGAAACTTTGATACACAGGACCCGCCGGATGATATGGGCACCGACAGCCCGGCCGCCACCGCATCTGTTGGACCCACTGAGCCACACGAGGATAAAAAAAGCTCTTATTGAGGGCGGAATTACGAAAGGCCAACTGACGCTTTGGCTTGTTACGCAGCAGGCCACGGAGCATCAGGAGGATAACTCCCCCATGCACGCCGACTGCGGTCCAGACAATGACACCTTGGAGGGCAGCCGGGGTCTTAAACGGCTAGACCCTTCAGGACATTTGCCAAGGAGTTCAGCTGTTTTTTTTCTGGTGTCGAGGTCGTGCCCCCACATGTCAGGGCAAGTACCAGGGTCGAGATTGCCATACCGATCATGGTTAGGATGGCTGCTTTTGTAATTGCTTGCTTTCGGAACAGCGTGCGTATATGCTCTGCTAGTGTTGTGTCCTCATTAAATCGGTCCATTGTCTCCCTGATGTGGTTAATTTGGGTCCGCTCCCGTTAACGGTTTACAGGGGCAGCCTCGACACAGACACGCCACAGGTCCTGCAGATCTCCTAGCTCATTTGCTTAGAATCTCCATGCCCGACCCTCCCCACTTCCTTCCTCTTCCAAACTTGCCATTTTAGCATCCGGTTTGCTGATCTCCCTTTCTATCTCAGTTAACTGAGTCGGGTCCAATCAGAAAACCCAAAACCTTTAGGGACGGCATCCCAACGCCCCGACCTATGGAAGACCGCATAGGCGAGAGCTAACGCCCAGTACCAGGGCATTGACACATCAGATGACGAAAATGTAACCTAGATACGGGTTGGGGCAGGTTACAAGGATGAAACTGAGGTAGAGGACAAGACCATAGCTGACGCCCATAGCAGACGGTTATATATACCGCTGGATTTTGAACCCCTTGAGAGCAACATGCCCTACTACCAGAGTTGTGCATTGTGACGGATTGGAATGCGAGCTCACATTCAGTCGAGTGATTCATGCCACGGGTGACACCAATGCCAGCAACACAATCGATGGCATATCCCTGGAGCATGACACCCAACCAGAGCTGGCCCGCATGATCCGCACCCAGTACACAGGTGTGCTCGCGATACTGCATGAGCGTGTACTCCGCCACAGGAAGCTTGCATACTATAAGAGTGACACAGTGTGGAACATCAACCTAAACGTACCGGCTCGCAGCATGAAGGGCAGTTTGCTGCAATTTGAAGACCCCACCACTGCATAATTTGCCAGGACGACAGAGTCGTTCTATAACCCGAAGATTACAAAGGTCGAAGTGACCATTGAGGCTATCCCAATCTAGCTGTATGCCTATGGTATGCGCGCGTACCAAAAGTGGGATGAGGTTGAGAAGGCCTTTGAGGCAACAAGTAAAGGTGACCTAAGCGTGGCAATGACTGCAAAAGACCTGGCATTAGCTGGCGTGTCCCTAGTAGAGTTCTTGACCACCATGTATGCCCCGTGGCTCGACCTGAAAACGAGTGACGACGACCAGCTCCATGGCATCGGCCGGCGCGTCGGCGAAAGGGTGACACTATCCAGTTCACAAAAAAGCTGAGGCGGCGGGCGCGTTGAACGTCTATATGTATGTGGTCATGGACGCACAGCTGAATATTAAGGATCGCTGGTTCGTTAACGCAGTCTACTAAGTTTGGATTTCCAGATGGCCCTGATCAGCCATGGTTTGTGGCTTCATTTTCGACGTACTTGAGGGCGCTTTCGTCGGTCGCTTCCAGCATATTGTAATCCTCTGCCCCACCATCCGTTTCAACCAGAACTACAAGGCACGAAGCTGGGTGTTGGCTGCCCCAAGGTCTATCTTTTGTACCCTGGTGAGCAGCTTTATGACTGCTTGAGCGCTTTTATCCAGCGGTTTCACACTGTTCATTATTGATGACTGCTCGGCCGCAAAAGCATTGGCCAAGAAAAAAGCCATGCTGTCCGAACTGGCCTTTAGTGGCCGCCATGCGCAGCAAAGTGTCTAGGTCATCACCCCAAAGTTCAACTCTGTTGGCAGGCAGACGAAGAGGCCTGTATCGACCAGGAAGGCAAGCAACACAGTGGGAGTCTAGCGTCACAGTTTGGACACAGTATTGTCTCCCTACTTGTACCTACCCCACATCCGCAGCAGGGTTTTGAATGCTCAATACCATTTTGTCGATTGCGCCATCAATGCTCCTTGCACTGCTCAAAGGCCCAAGGCCTTCCACAGACATATGTTGATCTAAAAAGTGTGAGTCAAGCATCCGAAAAGCCTCTTACAAGTGTCACTTCATTTGCAACTCCTTTTTCAAACACTTAAGGCCTTAAATGAAAGTTTATTAACTTAGGTTCAGCAATAGCGCAGTAACATTACCTGAGTCATAAAAATCTGAACAACACAGGCTATGTCATGGCAGAAACCATTTGACATCGACATTTTCCCTAATATGTTGGTACATTGTCATGTTTCTTTTGCCCACAACGTGAATTGAGAAACACATCTCATCTCTGATGCTATATTTAAGCTCATGAACCTTGAAAACAACTACATTTGCTCTATGTGAATATACCAATATTTTGATTTGAACGTGACATAAAATACCACAACTAATAAAATATCATCATTATGATAGTTGATCACATCATAAGAAAGTTATGAGTATTTTCTGTATCAATACACTAGTCTGCATATCGATACGTGTATTTATGGCAGCGATATCACAATATATATCAATGTATCGGTAAATTGTCCCAAACCCACTTACTGTTGAACCAGTGAGGGTCGACAGATTATGGCATATAAGGGTAAATTTATTCAACATAATATAACAAAGGGGACGAAATGTATAATGTTAAGCTAAGAAGCCATATTTGTAATAAAGATTACGATCTCCACGCCCAAAATTGATTTTTAGCCGCAATTTTTCAAATTCTGACCTAGCCAAAAATAAAAATTTACTACCTCTCTCTCAGAGCTATTAACAAGCACATAAAAAGGCAACTAATGACACCTTGTTATGAAAAACAGAGTTGATCTAAAGTCACTATCGCGAACCATTGTTGGAGCACATCCGAAATTATTGTAGCAAATATAGCGAAGGTTTGGGCAACACTTGATAAGCGGACATTTATTCGGAATTGCTAGTACTTCGGCCATTGGAAACTAGGTAGATATACTTCAGTCTAGTATATCAAATGTGGCGTGGTTCTGCTTTATATAGCAAGTTACTTTTGCATCATCGCACTGTTGTGTATGTGATTCAGCCTCGCCATCTGACACTCGGTGAGAACATCTTCCATGGACAGACCTGTATCTGAACAACCCCTTTCGTGATGAGACGCATATCTCTCGGCGGAAGTTGAACCCTCATCTTCATTTTCATCTTTACCCCATGATTTTATGGTGCTCAGATCATAGAGGCTGACAACCGCTCCAGACCGGCAATCACGCCTCAACATGTCTACTCGCGTTTTCACCTTTTGTCGGAGATTCCGCGAAGCAGAAACATCACTGATGGCACGAGCTCGCAAGACTCCTGATTGTTGATTGTTACCAGAATCGCTGTTTTCTGTGTGAAATAAACTCTCGTTGTTGAGGTTAGTTCTCGGCTGGACGGACAGTGTGTCAAACCCGTAATCCGTCTTAGTGGAAATATGCTCTAATTGTAGACCTTGCATAGAGAGAGGGTCAATATTTGTGCTGTTGCTGCGTGAGCTCTTTCTTGTCCTGTGATCATCTCTGATAGAAAACGGATTTGTGTGTACCCCAAGCCTTCGGTTTCTCCGTACCGGGCACGGGGTGTGCCTATCATCGCACTCAATATCAGACACTGCTGGGTCAATGCTTCTGGATAAGTCATTTTCTTTGATTTTCTTATCTACATCGACGCTTGGGGTAAAATTCTTCTTGCAGGAAACGTCTCGGTCCCTGACTGTGTTTGGTTTGAGGCATGGCACCACGAATTCTGGGATGGTCGCTGGAGTTAGAGGCACACCTAAGTTTGAACTTACTCGCTTCTGTTCAGGACTACGAGGTTTCGGATTTCCGAAAATTTCACAGATGGCTGACATTTTATTCTGAATTTTATACATCCAAAGGCTTGCATATTGCTGACTTCGTGAAGCCATGGTCTCTTTGCAGCGTTAAATGTTGTCGCAGTATGGGAGCACTGTGTGAACGTCAAATTTATTGCAAACCAGTTTAAAAACTATGCATAAGTTGCTAACAACTATTAACACAAGCAGGCTTTGAAAGTAGGACATCTAGAACGTGCTTTGGGTTTGTTCTCTTTGATGGATAAACAACATGATTGCAACAACATTTCTCCATTCTCATATCGAAAACGGAGACTTGTTTACCAAAAATCAGTCTGATGAGGGGTGTAGCATATGCAGGTTGCGTATTACAAATGTGCGTTTTATTAGTTCGGAATTCTCAGAAGTATTTTTCAAGGGTTAAAATAAGTTCTAATGGTCCAACATCCGGTCCGGCATATACTCTTTCCGGATTTTCTAAAGGTCTCTTGCCCATCAAGCTCTCTTCCGGTAGAAAGGAATGAAGCCGGAAACCTTGGTTTCAGAGAATGGAGGATGTTATTGATTAAAATAATGAAAAATATACGGCAGAGATTGCATAACTGTGTGATGTCATACCACACCAGTGAATTCTTCATCTTTAGAAAATCACTGGAGTGGTATGACAACAAACAGTTACCCTTGAAAAATACTTCTGAGAATTTCGAACTTATAAAAACACATTTATACATATAAACATATATATATATTCTTATCATATATATGTATACACACACATATATATATATATATGTATATATATATATATATATATATATATATATATAAATATATATATATATATATAAATATATATATAAATATATATATATATGTATGTATACAGATATAGATATATATATATATATTTAGATATAAATGTAATTTAATATATATATACATATATATATATATATTTTATAAATATATATAAATATTTATGTGTCTATATAAACATTACATAAATACATAGATAAATATACAAACATATATACATAGACAAATATTTACACTGTTTATATATACATAAATATATATATAGACATATGCATATATATATATATATATATATATATATATACATATATATAATGTAAACAGATATACAAATATATGTACATATATATACTGTTAATATATATACATGTATATATTCATGTATGTATAAATACATACATAAAGACATATATATACACACAGATATATACATACATATATATATACTGTATATATACATATATATGCGTATATATATATATATATATATATATATATATATATATAAATATACATATATATATACAGATTATTATATACAGGTATATATATCTATTCATATCATACATATGTACAAACACACATATATATATCATATATATATATATATATATATACATATATATACATATATATTTAAATGTACTTATGCATATATACATATTTATAGATATATATGTATACACACACATATATATATATATAAATATATATATATATAAATATATATATATAAATATATATATATATGTATACAGATATATATATATATATATATTTACATATAAATGTAATTTCATATATATATATATATTTCTAAATATATATATATATTTATGTGTATATAAACATACATAAATACATAGATATATATACATACATATATACATAGACAAATATTTACACTGTTTATATATACATAATATATATATATATATATATATACATATGCATATATATATATATATATATATATATATATATATATATATATATATATATATATATATATATATATACATATATATAATATAAGCAAATATATGTACATATATATATTGTTGACATATATACATATATATTTTTTTGCGTATATATTCATGTATGTATAAATACATACTTAAAGATATATTTATACATACAGATATATATTTAAATATATATATACTGTATATATACATATATATGCGTATATATATATATATATAAATATATATATATATATAATATATATATATATATATAAACATATATATATATGCATATATATATATATATATATATATATATATATATATATATATATATATATATATATATATATATATAGATGATTATATACAGGTATATATATCAATACATATCATACATATGTACACACACACATATATATATTCATATATATATATATGTGTGTGTGTACATATGTATGATATGAATTGATATATATACCTGTATATAATCATCTGTATATATATATATATATTTATATATATATATATATATATATATGCATATATATATATGTTTATATATATATATATATATATATATATATATATACACATATATGTATATATACAGTATATATATATTTAAATATATATCTGTATGTATATATATATCTTTATATTCATATATATATATTTATGTGTGTATATATATATATATATATATATATATATATATATATATACATTTATATATACATATATATATATATTTTAAATGTTCTTAAATATATATATATACATATTTATAGATATATATATATATTTATGTGTATATCAACATTCATACATACATAGATAAATATACATACATATAGACATAAAAAAATATTTACAGTATTTATATACAGATGAATATATAGAGGTATATTGATATACTCATATCATATATATATGTATGCACACACATATATATATATAAATATATATATATATATGTATTTACATATATGAATGTAATTATATTTATATATATACATATATAAATATATATATATATATATATACATATATATATATATAATATATATATGTGTATATAAACATTCATATATACAAAGATAAATATACATACATATATAGATAAACAAATATTTACACCTTTTATATATAAATAAGGATATATGTATACATATTCATATATATATATATATATATATACACATGAATATATATAACAAAGATATATAAATATATGGAAAAAAAATATACTGTTTATATATATACATATATATTTTTGCGTATATATATATATATAAATATTTATGTATATACATATATATAAATATACATATACACATATATATATATATAAAGATGAATATATGCAAGTATATATATATATATTGATATTATATATATGTATACATATATATATATATAAATATATATATATATATTTATTTATATATATATACATATAAATATATATATATATAATATACATATATATATATATATATAAATTATATATATATATATCTATAAATATATGTATATTTATGTGTATATAAACATTCATATATACATAGATAAATATACATACATATATACATAAACAAATATTTACACTGTTTATATATACATTAATATATATGTATATATATACATATGCATATATATATATATACATGTATATGTATATAAATATATATATATAAACAGATATACAAATATATGTGCAATTATATACTGTTAATATATATACATATATATTTTTGCGTATATATTCATTATATATATACAGATGAATATATTCAGTTATATATATATATATTCATATAATATATGTATATACACACACATATATATGTATTCCTCTTCTCTCTCTCTCTCTCTATATATATATATAAACATATATATTTACATATATAAATGTAATTATATATATATATATTTGTTATTATATATATATTTGTGTGTATATAAACATTCATATATACATAGATACATACAGATATATATATACATATATATATATATACTGTATATTTATATATATATAAATATATATATATGTATATATATATAAATATATATATATATATATATATACAGATGATTATATACAGGTAAATATATCATACATATGTACACAAACACATATATATATTCATATATATATATATAGATATATATATATATATATATTTAAATGTACTTATGTATATATATATACATATTTATAGATATATATATATTTATGTGTATATCAACATTCATACATACATAGATAAATATACATACATATAGACATGAACAAATATTTACACTGTTTATATACAGATGAATATATAGAAGTATATTGATATACTCATATCATTTATATGTATACACACACACATATATATATATATATATGCATATATATTTACATATATAGTAGTATAGAGACTGGGGGTACGAGCACAGCTTCCATAATGACTCACATGTGCCAGCGAACCGCTCGCACCTCCCCCCTATACTATACCATATGAGCCCAGCCCTTCCAGCCCCTATGGTATAGGCCCACTAAAGAGTGCGACAGCAATGTCAACAATCTACAACAGGACCCTGAGGAATAAGCTCTTCTAAACGACTCACGCGCTCCAAAAGATCCTCATACTTCGATTCCAATTCCCTCACCTTCTCCTCTACACCAGGACCCTGAGGAATAAGATCTTCTAAACGACTCACGCGCTCCAAAAGGTCCTCATACTTTGATTCAAAATCCCTCACCTCAATCTCAAGGTCCACCTTCTCCTCCCATATATGTTCCACGTCTTCCTGCAGCTTGGCCACCCCCATATGTTCATCGGTGCTCATTCTATACCTCAGCCCTCATATGTTCAACATATCGACGCGTGCCCATAGGCAAGAGTGTCTACACCACCTGGAGCTATCCACCGCTTTGAGTCAAATGGGGAGAGAGACACCTTGTTAACGTGGAGCCCATATATTTTATGGCAGTCACTCCTGAGCATGTTCGTTCCGTGGCGAAACTGTTTTTGGGCGAACAGTGACTCCACGTACTGAGCGTGTCGTAGATGCTTCTTCACCACCACCTTCTTCACACCTTTTGCTTTTTTGATCTCATCCTGATTCGACATCAAGATCGAGTACATCTTAGGGCGCAGACCAACATACTCCTTGATGGGCACGCCGGCACACTCATCCTTCATTTTCCCCAGAACATTCTTGTTCACACTGCTGTAGAGACTACGGGAGGGATGAAAGTTGCTGGTGTCAAAGAGATGGGCATCTTCATTCATGTCAGCATACACGTCAGGCGTGCGTATCTCCATTAGCAGCGAATCGGTATCTGTGTACAACAAGCCAAGGTTCTTGCCGTATCTGGGCTTCATGGTATTATAATAGAAGTCGTATATCAGGTGTTTGGAGAGGTCGAGTATACACATGCCCACATATACCGGGCGGTTCAGTACCAGGTGAGTCTTGTGCATGTGCAGAGCGGCCAGGTCATTATCAAACACCTGATGACTCGCGTAGGCGGGACTTGCAATAAGCCTACGCATTCATTCTTCTTCCTTTGAGCAAACAATCTTGACATCGACCCGCCTCCGGAGGTTCTCCATAGTCTTACCGAACAGAGTTATTCATCAGCTTATACAGGTCCTTCTCAAAGTCGCTGGTAGCCACCTTACGCAGATCCGTATTCATCTGAATGTAAGGCTCCATCCAGGGGCTCTGGTTAAAGACCAATGCTCGATGAATCTTGGTCAGCCTCATCCCCAAAGACAGATACAGCTTGAGGTTCCTGTAGTGCAACACATACTTCTCCTTATTCCGCAGGTATGGCACCAGCTTTTCAACCTCGCCCAGGGTGCCACCCAACTCGCCCAGGAGGTTCTTCTGATAGATAGACAACCAGTCGTTCTCTACAAGAAGCCGCTCCGGAGCCAGCGGGTAGTCGTTGTGCTTGTCATGAAGTGCAGTAGGATACTCCAAGTCAACCTCAAGTATGTATCCAGTCTCGGCATCATCTGGGTGGTCCTGTATCTGTAGATCCTCCGGCCGAGCCACCTACTCAATACCCGCAGTTGGCAAAGGCTGACTCATAGCCCACCCATACAAATTGTTAGCATCAAGGTACTGGATGTAGCTCGTTGGTTTATCCTGGTCAAAGTCATCCACGAGCGGGTTATTGGCCTTAGCGTGGCGGCGCAACACCATGCTTATACCGCCGCGTAGACCTTTCTCAATGAACAGGGGCTTGTCATAGTTGGTGAGTAGCTCGAGTTCCACGCCTTTGCTGTTAAGCAAAGCATCCCATGACAAACCGGGGCTGGTATAGTAGTGGGCCGGATCCAACCCGTACTGCTTAAGACAGGTCTTGCGGAACACCTCAAACACATCTGCCAGGAGCAGTACATCTGTCCGCAGGTACAGGTCATGGTAGTCACCCATGTTCTTACACCCGAACACGCTCCAGACCTTTTGTGCATGGGCATAGTCTACAGTAGATATACCCTCCTCAGAGAGCTTGCTGTAGAACTCCTGGATTGGCGGCAGAGGGGAATCAAACTTATCCCAGCTGTCCATGAACTCATAGGGGAAGACTCCCTTACGCAACAGCAACCGCCGCTTCATCTGGTCTGGCTCATATTCCGTGGTCACAGCAAAGGCATCTGGGTTGTTAGCAGACACCAGCTTATCAAGCGAGGCCAGGAGAAACTGTGCACTCTCAATGAAGCGCAACTGTCCAAGCGACAGGGAGATATATTTCTCCATGTTGTTGGGGATACAGTTGATGTTCCCCTCCACTTTGCTTATACCCTGCATCAAGAGATGGGAGTCGTAGCCCCGCAGGTTATGGAACACCACAGGGATGGGTGTTGTCTTGGGACTCAGCCGAAGTTTCAGGTTACACACGTTATGGGCTGGCCCTCTGTACAAGCCTGTTATATGGCAGTGATCGCGGACAGAGTCACAGCCCAGTTTTTTCTTGCACACATGACAGTGAGTTGCAGCCTTATGTGCCCTTTTATCCTCCCGAGTCATCCGCATAGGGACAGGCTTGTACAGAACTGCTTTGATCTTTTGCTCCTTCTGCTGCAGAGCCTGTAAGAACTTCTCCACAGCATCTCTTCCTCTGTAAACCACAGGGGGTTCGGTCTTACCGTCACAACGAACAACCACATAGCCGTAGCCGCATCCTTGGTGTTCCTGCGTTCTCTGTGTGTTGCTCTTACCAGGATTAAGCGCAGGACCCGGAAGCTTCACTGTGAGCGCCTCAAAGTCAGCATAGATAACGTAGGGTGCAGCAAGCTGTTTCTGCCAGTTCTGGAAGGATAATATGTTCTTCCCTTCCTCAGACATATACACTCGCACAGCAGTTTGCCCTATCCCCATACACTCAGGCTTATGCACCAGGAGCAGACCCTGTGTGGTATATTCATGCAGACATAGCTCACAGAAGAACTTGCGCTCTTTATGTTTCGTCTGGTCATACAGCAAGCGGTTCAGGTCTTTGATTTGCGTGTAATGAAACTTGCCGTCCTTATTAATCAGCATGAGGTTTATACGGGTACCAGAGTGGTCTTCCCATCCCAGCCAAAAACGTTCAAGGCTAGGTTAGCATGCTTTTCTATCTTCTCAACATGCGACACCGGTGCAGGATATTCTACACCTGCACCCTCCAGCAGATCTAAGAGCCACTGAATGTTATATTTTGATGGTCGATGTGGGTTCTTGGCTACCGGGTGCAGAGCGGCTACAACAGCCCATAGAATGCAGAAGTCGTCCCAGTTCTTTACATTTATGATGGCCTGCTTAGCCGCCAGCGCAGCCGGAAGTCGCAGGTAGGAGCCACCCTTCAACGGTTTGTAGTTGGCAATATAAATCCACAGAGTTGTGACCGCCTCAAACTCCCAGCCAGAACCTTGGTTGGTCCACTTCTCCAACCGCTCTTGGATATTAACAACACTCTGGTCCAACGCAACATCCATGTCTTCTGAGGAGAGAACCACCTGCTGCTTATTACGCAACACAGGCTCAAAATGCTCAGTGCTGTCATCATCTGCGTGCTTGGAGAGTCTTACCTTAAGGGCAAACTGACATTTGATTCCACCTAGCTCTTCCAGCTCACCAGTCAAAACTTTATGCATCTTCCGACGCATGCCCTTAAAGAACATCATAAGGTCCGAGCTAAGGGGGTGAGACTCAGGAACGTTCATCACCCATCCACGCAAATAGTTTTTAACAGCCCATTTAGTCTTCTTGAAGGCAAGACGCGCTGTGGGGACTGGGGACTGGGTTGCGGTGATTCGTGGGGCAGGGACAGGTCTGCATGGGGCAGCAGTGGGGACAGGGGTGCGTGCCACCCCAGCCTTTAATCTAGCCAACATCTCCTTGTATGTACGGTCATATTCATTACGCACTTGGAGTGCTTTGAGTGCAACCTTAGAGAGTGGATAAGGAGGCTTAAAACCGTGAATTGAAACATAATCGTTTTGGGCTTCACGTGCTCGCTGATTATGATTCATGTTTACTATACAGTTCCATTAGTCTAAAAGGGAATTTGTTGATACACAAAAGACAACAACAATACAGCGAGTGGACTTAGACCTATGCAGTAAACACCCGTCTCTGACAAGGTGCCACGCTTCGTCGCACACAGGCCTAGCCGCCAAACCATGTTGTTGACAGCGCCACAAGATTTCTATTTTTATACAGTGGGGAATCCCCGTTCAGTGGCGCCGACTGGCGAGTCAGTGTCCCCAGCTATAGGCCGTTGTGAAGCAATTTTTTGGGCAAGACGAAGACGACTGTGGTTGACTTTATCGAACCCACAATCCATACACAATCCTACCTTATTATTTTTTATAGCCTTCTGACAACCCGTACAAAGACAATTAATGCCACCATGTTTTATCTTATATCTGTGTAAATTACAAAACTCTTGCGTACAGGGCCTGTTACAGGGGTCTTTCTGCCCGAGTAATATCCATGGGCACTTATTGTCAAATCCTACCATTGTAATATATAGATATCTATTAGTCTAATTGGTAATACCGTCTGGCGGCAACTGGGTATCGGACGGCACCACAAGAAGCTCCTCCTTTACAAAGCCATGGAGAGGTCCATACAACAAATAGTATAGTACAGGTTCACCAGATTTAGTGACAGAGCTTCCAATCCGGTAAACATTGAGTGACCACACAGGGTTAGTGGCCCGCCGCCGGTGGTCTTGCTCTGCCTCACCAGGCTGGTAGAGGTAGCGAACGCCAACATCAGAGGGAAGCTTTTGCTCTTTGACCCCCAGAGGGCGCCCTGATACGACTGCAGATGGCTTTTGTGCAACTCGTTTTTCAGTCGATCGTTTTCCAGTATCCCTTAACTCTACGGCATACTGGTGACCAAAGAGTCACTCAGCCAATGTTCGGTTAAAGCGTTCCACTATACCCTGATCTCGATGGATATTCACACGGCCACGCCCGACTGATACTCCATGTTTTACTAACAGCTGATTCGCTGCACCCATAAACTCCCGTCCGGGGTCGACCTGAAGTAGTTTAGGCCACCCCAGCGGTCCTCGCTTGTATATCCTCTCGAGTGCACCTGCGACCTCCTTAGCCTCTTTTGTATTCAATGGCTCAGCCGCTTTGTTGCGCGAGGCCACATCAACCAATGTTAGGGCATACTTGTAAGTGCGGCGCTTCACAACATCATGAGGAAGAAATAAGAGATCGGCTTGGTGCACCTCATTAGGGACAGGGACATCAAACTTTGTCCTGGGAATGTGTTTTGGCACTGGCAGGTAGATTTGCCATATAGCTTGCTTTGTTAGCCACCCCCTGGCAACTTCCTCAGAAACCCTCGCTTCTGTTGCAAGCTTCTTGATAGTTGTTATGCCTTTCCAGTAGCCCTTAGGACTATAGTAGATCTTTTGCATGCGACGATCCATATACAGTAAACGCTCGAGTCTCCAAATGACCTACTTAGCAAGCCTGTATGCAACCAGCCCAGTCGCAGTCATACCCAGTATAATGAACGCCACCTCACGCCCCCTCTGTTCATCTGAGGGCTCGTAGAAGTCTGAAAGCTGCGGCTCAGAGCCCAACGGGTCGACGGTTTTATTCGTAATCAGGGAGTACTCACGCATAGCCTCGTCCGCATCCCTAAAAGTATGCTCGGCATGTCCCTGGCGACGCAGTTGCTCATTGATGAAGTCTAAACGCTCAGTTCTCTTCTTGGCCCATGCTGCCTGAGCAGATTGAAGCTGCTCGATTGCCATATCATGACGTTTACGTTCCGCGTCCACTTGGCTGCGTCGTATTTAGAGAATAAAAAGTTGCTCCCAGAGAATGCAAGGGCGTTAACAAGAGCACCCCCAACAAGTAGCGCGAGTGTGGCCATTACTTCACTATATCAACTGGTAAGATTCCTTGTTTAATTAGCATATCCTTTGTGGCCATAGCTAGTGATACATCGGCAACAGCCATAGCCAGGTCCCATGGGGTGAAATCAAGACGTGGCACCCCACCACCCAGAGCCATCTTAGCAAGCTTGGCATAACCTATTGAAATACCGGAAACAACTACACCGTGGTACAGAGCGTTGATGAGCATTTTTCCATCAGTAATTGGTGTTGTCATCTTATTCCATATAAAACGGATCCTTTAAATGAGCGTCCGGAGGCTTTTGTACCACAACCTGTTTAGGGTGTGAGGCTACCATCTGGTGCCTGTAGGAATACAATGCTAGTCCAAACACGCCAACACCGCTGACAACCAAAGGTGCAGCCCATGTTGGCCATGCCCACCTTTCCGGAGGTTTGCTCGTTGATATTGGCTCGACAGCTTCGTCTCTACCATCTGTAAGCGCTGCCTTAGCCTCTCGGAGCTCTCTCAGAAGCTTATTTTGATTGGCTTTTTGAGCTGCAGCACCCTTTCGTCCTGCCGCAACCCTTTTAGAGTTTTTTGTCACTGACGTTAACTCCACCGGTGTTGTCTCCCCTTGATTCGTGTTTGTTTCTTCCATGTTTACTTACTAAATTTATTTGTCCAATTGACAGCTCTTAGTAAGAGCCTGTTATAGCGTAGCTAAGCACATGCTATAGCGGAGTTAAGCACATGCTATAGCGGAGTTAAACACTATAGCGCGGAAGTGGTGTCTTCCTCTCCACCGGCCCCTGTTGTTTCGGTGCTTGTTTTTTCCAAATTGACAGTGCTTATCTGTTGTTAAAGCCGCAGTTAAAGGAGCTAAAAACATACCATAGCGATGATATAGCTCACAAGTGGCAGTGCTTAGTGCGTGTCTAACAAACGGGTCCGTCTCGCGATCTGTAATTAGCCTTAGCTGGTGTTCTGGTGGGATTGGTAGAAACATACAAGCAATACCTGAGTATAGCTGTAGCAATGATTGACCTAAAGTGCGCGTCATGCTAGCGCCTAGCCGAGCCTCGTATCTCACATACAGCTTTATGATCTCTTCATCAGATATTGATTCAACCTGGTCAATTGTAATGCGCTCCAAACCAAGGTACTGATGGGCCTGACCGCCGGCTATGACCCCAGCAAGCCTATCTCTCTTAGAAGACATATCTACACCAGGGGTGCAACTTGGTTCCGCTCCCCCAGACTTTGTCTCCACTAAGCTAGTCGAGTCCTGTTCAAGGAGTTTATCAATAATGGTATCAGGATCCATGAATATACGTATACACCTTCGAGCTTCAAAATACTGCACCGCTACCCAGATGAAGAAACCTAAATTGATTACTGAGGCAGCGGCTGCTATCAAGGCCAATATCACTTCAATCGACGGCATATGCAGTAGGCTGATCAGTCTTCAGCAGCAGTTTTGCGTGCTTGGTCTTTGCTAGTAGTTGGCGTACTGTGGCACGTTCCTCCTTTGTTGGAATTACATCATTTTCACGTAAGGCGTCTTCAAACGAGTCACGGTCCTTGGTGTGAAAGAGCACCATCCAGCGAGTCTGCTCACGTAAGTCCTTCAGCACAGAGTTGTACTTTTGGGTGAGGACCCAGACACTTTGCTGCGCATGGCGGCCGCTAAAGGCCAGTTCGGATAACATGCCTTATTTCTTGGTTAGGGCCTTTGTTGCCGAACAGTCATCAATAATGTAGAGGGTAGGCTCGCCCTTAAAACAATGGTAGAAAGCCCTCAGGTGGTCATGGAGCCGCTCCCCTGGATCAACCACGTACACCTCTGAATCATCCCACACCCATGACCGCGTCTGATAGGCCTCGTTGAAACGTATGGTAGGGCAGAGGATTACAATATGCTCGAAGGCACCGAAGAAGGGCCCTTCAAGTAGGTCGAGTATGAATGCGGTTTTCCCACATCCTGTCTGCCCACAAACAATTGCCGAACAGGGACCATCTGGAAATGTAAACTTAGTAGACTGCGCTGACGAACCTGCCATCTTTAATGTTAAGCTGTGCATCCATTACAATATACATATAAACGTTCAATGCGCCCGCCGCCTCTGCCTTTTTTGTGATCTGTATGGTGATGCCCTCAGACGCATTCTCCACAGCCCTGCCACTACCGTGCAGCTGGTCGTCATCACTCGTCCTTAAGTCGAGCCACAGAGCATACTTGGTGGTTAGGTACTCTCCTAGGGAAACGTCTGACAATGCCAGGTCTTTTACTGCTATTGCTACACTGGGGTCTCGTTTACTCGTTGCTGCACAGGCCTTCTTCACCTCATCCCACTGCTGGTAGCCACGCATGCCCTGGGCATAGAGCTGAATGGGGATGCCCTCAATGGTCAACTCGACCTTCGTTATCTTTGGGTTGTAGAACGACTCTGTTTTCCTAGCGAATGAGGCGTTGGTCGGGTCCTCAAAGAGCAGTAGGATGCCCTTCATGCTGCGAGCCGGCACGTTCAGGTTGATGTTCCACAGTGTATCTCTTTTATTGTATACAAGCTTCCTGTGACGAAGCACACGGTCATACAGAATCGAGAGCCGACCTGTGTACTGGTGCGTATCATGCGGGCCAACTCTGTTTGGGTAACCATGTCATACTCCAGCGAGATGCCATCATTTTTTTAGCTGGAGTCGCTTGTTGCGTGAATTACGCGGTTGTAGTCGTTGAACGTGAGCTCGTATTCCAATCTGTCATTAAGCGCGCTCTGGTAGAATGGCATGTGACTCTCGAGGAGTTCAAAATCAAGCGGAACGTAGAACCTGTTACCATACACATCGGCTATGGCCTTGTCCTCTTCCTCAGTATCAACCTTGTCTCCTGCCCCTACTCGTATCTTAGTTGTGTTTCTGTCATCTGATGTGTCAATGCCCTGATACTGGAGGCCCTGTCTCTCCTGTGCAGTCCGCCACAAGTCGTGGTAACAGTGGTACACATCGCTGACATCAATAGACATGACCTCATTGCCAGAAATCTTGATTGTCAATTTTTTAACCACGGCGCGACCCAGGTTTTGCACAACGGTGCGGTTAGCATCAGCCTAGGTCAGCTTGATTGTAAAGGCCAGCCGTGCTGTCCCTGGGACAATGACATCGTCTGCGCCTAGATTGGGGAAGCGAACCAGTAGTTGTTGGTTCTGGTCAATAGTGCTTGGATTGTTTGTAACGACTACAGACTGTCGCACGCCCTTTACCCCGAGCGGTTCACGTATCCAGCGGTGTGGGTTTAGTTTGCGTCCGTAAGTACTCATCATGTTGAATGTTTAATTACACTTATATCTTTTACACACATACATGGAGTTTGATAACCCAACATTTGACGATGCAGATGAGGAGGGGGCTATGGGAGGGGAGAGGAATGAGGATTTGCCTGTCCCTGAAATACAGGATGTGATTAACCTCATTGACGAAGCTTTAGATACGTCGAGTACGACTAGTCCACCATGGGCTATTGCTGAAATGCCTGCAGGGTTAACAGAAGATCAGGCGGGATATAAGGAAGAAACAGAAGTCTTAGTTACGAGGTGGGAGAAGGCAGTGTCTAAGCATGGGCTGCAGGCCACTCTGGAGTTTAAATCGTCTAAAGGAGGTGACCTTTGGGTTAAGTGGGGGCGAGACTGGAAGCTTCTGACATGGAAGAGCAACCCCAACAAATTCCTCTCTCCTTGGAGTATCCTAGATTACGGTGGTACACAGCTTGCTCGGGCTCATGGAGTGACCCCTGAACTATCCACAATGGCAGCAAAAAGCCCTGCAAGGCGTTGACCAAGCTGCTGCTAAAGCGGAAGCTGCACTTCCGAAGTTAGAAATGAGCAGCCCCGAAGCAATGACAGAGCAAGGTGGTGTGGAAGAAACAAGCTTCATAGAGGGCGTTCATAACGCCATAGAAGACCTAGGTACACAAACAGACAACGAACTACCACTCAGAGAGCTTATGGGGATTGATAAGGCTATGCAGACCCAGAGGGGTGAGCTGGTCAACAACCTAGCTAAGATAACTGAGATAGAAAGGGATATAAAACATCGGAAAGCTAAAATGGCAAGCCTGGAGGAGGAAGGGAGGGGTGATAGTCGAGCATGGAGATTCCAAGCAAATGAGCTTGCAGAGCTGCAGGACCTGCGGCGTGTCCGTGTTGAGGCTGCCTCTGTAAACTGTGAACGTCTGCGAACCCAAATTAACCGCATCAGGGAAACGATCAACAGACTTCTTAACGAGGACACAACGCTAGCTGAGCGTGTACGCACTCTGTTCTGAGAGCAGGGTATAACAATCGCCTCCATACTCACTGTGATTGGATTGGCAATCTCGACCCTTGTAGTTGCTTTGACGGGCGGAGGGAGCACTAGTCCAACCCCGGCACCAACGCCGACGCCAGCTGATAAGCCCGGTGTAAAGGAATGGATTAAAAAACAGTTGAACTCCTTGGCAAACGTCCTGAAGGGTCTAGCCGGTAAGGCAGCAGCTGCCCTTCCAGGAATCATTGGCTCCATCGTATCATGGCTGCTTACGTCAGCTGCAAAGGTGGCTGGTTGGATGGCAGAACGTGTATGGGCCGCAGCTGTGGTGGTGGGGGAGTTATCCTCCTGATACTCCGTGACTTACTACGTAGCAAAACAAAGCACAGCTAAGCCTGTAGCGATTCCGCCAATAATAAGAGCGGTTTTCTCATCCTCGTGTGCCCCACGCAGACCGGTCTCGGCCATAGGGGCCGGCCCTGGAGAGGGGAGTTCCATATCTGTATCTGTATCTGGCGGAGGGTCAATGCTTCCTCTATCCGGAACCACCGGAACCGAGTTGACATCAGCATTGCTGCCTATCTGCTGCTCCTCAGTTGCAATGGTAATCAGAATGTTGTACCCAGCAACGTCTCCAATGGCGAGGCTCATATCAGACGGAGCCATGTACAGGCCCGTTCTAAACACATAATCAACCTTTGAAGAGGCATTCTGGAGGACGTTCTGATACCGTCGGATAGATGACGGAATATCCACTGGGGAGTTTATGGCATCCTCAACGTTGGCCTGAAATTGCTTTTGAGCATCAAAGGACTTTCCAACACCTAGTATCTCTGAGCGGGCCTGTGCCTGAGCCTCAAGAATGGCCCATACATAGGTCCTGATGCTGTCGTTAATTCGCTCAACGCCGGTTTGTGTAAAACCCTCAGACGTGTCCAGTATGAATGTACTCCATGCCTCGTCTGCTTCAGGTCCCTGTGCTAGATGTAGAACAGCACCCATTTTCTCCTGAAAGGATTGTAGGTTACTCGCGTGGGCAAAACCTGGCTTTGTATCCTTTTCCGCCTCAAAGGCCATCCGTGTAGGGTCATAACGAACGTTTCGATCAGCAACCTTGACGACACTCCCGTAACCATACGCATCATGTGCATATAAGATACCAAGGCCACTATTAGCTACGGTTGCCTTCTGGCGCCAGTCTGTGTTTGGTTGAACACCAAAGTTAGTGCAGAGTCTCTCATATACCCTCTTGTCACATGTATTGTTATAGGGGTCATGGGCATGATCCTGAGGTAGAGGCGCTTGCAGTTCTGCTAATAGGCGACGCATTGTGTAATAAAGGTGAAAGGTGTAGAGAGCTTTCACGAGTGGAATCCCAGTCTCGAGGTGGTCGTGGGATGACACACCGCAGCCGGATGTTGCACACCACACTGCAAAGTTTACCTGGTTCTGCCAAAACTGCATTGGATTTGTCAACCAGTCTTTTACTACTTTGTCCGCTGTTACCGGTGGCACCTTATAGCTACTGAATAGATCAGGAAACTTTGCTGTGAATGTACCACCATTGTGAACAACTTGAATTGTTTATCGGGTTAGTTTATCTCCCACACCATATGAGGCTGGATACACCCCGCCCGCTTTATATGTAGCTTTTCTATTGAAACTAAAGGCTTGTTTATTCATAGTGCTATGTATCACACTCTGTCAAATGTTCAAAGCGGCGACGCTGTGTCCCTACAAAATCCTATTGACAACACTGTGGGCGGTCTATGTGTTGGCCTAAGGTCAATCACGTATACTGTGGGCTGGTACAATCTCGAATCAAACGAGACCATTCAATGGCGGTCAAGAACTTCAGAAGAGGAAGGATCTGTCCAATTAAAATCTGGTCTCTGGAGTTTCAGCCTTCTTCAGCAGCAGATTACATAAATAGGTCTTGGTTTAGATGTTGATGCTGCAAATGGGGTTATTACCCTCACAATTCCTGATAATGGGGCTGCGCGCATATCAGACGGTGTGTTAAAAATGTTGGGGCTTGATGACGGTCAGGGTAGGCAATTAATTCCTCCAGGTACTTACATAGGTGACCGGCCCATCAACTTTAGCATCTTTAACACAATTTATGTTCACCTCAATCAAGTCAGCACCACGCACAACATGCTAGATGGTGCGCCCACTACGCTTCTTGAAGTTGTTGGCTTAGAGGGTGGCTTTTTCGGTGATATTATAACCACGAACATCGCTAATCCTGTCTGTAAGCGTGTCACTAGCGGAACAGTGCATGAGTTAAAGGTTCAGTTATGCGATAATAAAGGAAGGCTATTGGATAACCACGACTTACCTGTTACCGTTGTTCTTGAATTTACAAGAAACTACTTCAGCAGCTATAGCAAGAAGCTGACAGAAAAAAACTAGCAACGAGGGTGTTCGCTTTAGCGCACCCTGCCTCTGGGGTACGACTTTTGAGGAGGTTGCAATTGCGGTATTGGAGAAGGTGTACGACACCAAGGTCTACGGAAATAATATCTATATTGAGGGCGGTGCGATGGCCTACTCTCCGGATGGCTTTTGTGTGCTCCCGATCCGGCGGGCTGGAGTGGATGCTGTCTGTCTGGGGCATCCTGAGGAGGTTGTACTGCTCGAGATAAAGTACCCCTACACTCGGAGTCCTGGGAGGGTGATTCCGAATATGTATAAGCCTCAGGTTCTGTTGGGGTTGCACCACAGTCCGGTGGCGACCATCGGGGTGTTTGTCGACTGCGTTTTCAGGTTGTGCTCCTTTGAGGACCTGGGGAGAGCTGAGGCGTATAACCAGGTGTATCACAAGGATCAGAAGAAGTATAAGGAGACGGTGGCTTGGGGTGGGTGTCCATTGAGGGGCTTGAAGACGGCGACTATAGTGCGAACGGGAGGTTTAATAGTTGCCTGGGCTTGGAACAGGAGCATCACGGTCCTTGGTTGGAAAGACCGAGTGGGACCACAGAGAGGCCGACGGGGGCATCCTACTGTTGGAAGCTCTTTACGATGAGATTGATAACCGCTCGTCCCGATCCCGACTTTATCGAGAAGAACGACGCTAAGGTTGCCCAGTTTATACAGGACCTCAACCGCGTGAAAAATGGAACTTACAGCGACGGTCGCAGATATTTATCACTCAATGACCTCTATGGTGACTAACTACTGGTGTGGGCCTACACCATAGGGGCTGGAAGGGCTGGGCTCATGGTATAGTATAGGGGGGAGATGCGAGCGGTTTGCTGGCTCATGTGAGTCATTTTGGAAGCTGTGTTCGTACCCCGAGTCTCTATACTACTTATATGAATGTAATTATAGTTATATATATATTTACATTCATATATACAAAGATAAATATACATACATATATACATAAACAAATATTTACACCTTTTATATATAAATAAGTATATATATATACATATACATACATATATATACACATGTATATATATAAAAAGATATATAAATATATGAAAACAATATACTGTTTATATATACACATATATATCTTTGCGAACATATATATATAAATATTTATATATAAACATATATATAAATATACATATACATATATATATATATAAAGATGAATATATACAGGTATATGTATATATTGATATTATATATATCTATACACATATATATATATATATTTATTTATATATATACATATAAATATATATATATATATACATACATATATATATAAATATATTTACATATATAAATGTAATTATATATATATATACATATCTATAATATATATATATTTATGTGTATATAAACATTCACATATACATAGATAAATATACATACATATATAAATGAACAAATATTTACACTGTTTATATATACATAAATATATATGTATATATATATACATATGCATATATATATATATATACATGTATATATATATATAAATATATATATATATATATATATAAACAGATATACAAATATATGTACATATATATACTGTTAATATATATATACATATATATTTTTGCGTATATATACATTATACATATATATACAGATAAATATATTCAGGTATATATATATATATTCATATAATATATATATATATACACACACACATATATATATTCCTACATATATATATATATAAACATATATTTAATTATATAAATGAAATTATATATATATATATATTTGTAAATATATAATATTTGTGTATATAAAAAAATTCATATATACATTAACAAATATTTACACTGTTTATATATGCATAAATAAATATGTATACATATGCATATATATATATATATATATATATATATGTATATATATATATATATATAAACTGATATATAAATATAAGTACATATATATACTGTTTAGATATATACATACATTTTTTTTTGCGTATATATTCGTGTATGCATAAATACATACATACAGATATATATATACATATATATATATATACTGTATATATACATATATATACGTAAATATATATATATTTATATATATACATATATATATGTTATATATATATAAAATATATGTATATATATATACATATATATATACATACATATATATATATATATATATATATATATGAATACATACATGTATATTTATAAACTCATATCATATATATGCATACACACATATATATATATAAAAATATACCATATATATATATACATATATATATTTACATATATAAATGTATTTATATTTATATATATATATATATAAATATATATTTTTAAATATATATATATTATGTGTATATAAAACATTCATATATACATAGATTAATATACATATTTATATACAGAAACAAAATATATACACTGTTTATATATAAATAAATATATATATATACATACATATGCATATATATATATATAAATATATATAAATATATAAATATATATATATATATGTGTGTATATATATAAATATAAGCAGATATATAAATATATGTACATATATATACTGTTATATATATGCCCATATATTTTTGCGTATATATATATATATATAAATATATAAATATATATATATATATATATATATATATGTTTATATACATATCTATATATATATATATATATATATATATATATATATATATATATATATATATATATATATATATATATATACATATATATATATACAGATGAATATATACTGGTATATATTGGTATATATGTATATATTTACATATATAAAAAAATAAAAATATTTATATTTATATATATATTATCAAGGCGAACTCAGGAACCAACTAAAGTGTCAAAGATAACAAAGCCGTGAAATTCAAATGTTTATCAGTCTAATTTAAGGTTTTAACAGTCGGCCCGTATACCCAGGGCTGTTTAACTACTTTTGCAAACATGCTGCACTCAGACATTCACACAGATAAAAGACCCTCATTTGTGCGTCCACCAATTATCAAGGATTAAAGACTCCATTGTAATTGCAACAAACACGACTGTCTCAGAGGGCCCAAGCTGCCACCCTTTAATTGCACTTCAATTTAAGTCTCAAAAGGCAGTCTTCAAAGTGACATAAACATTTGACGCTAAATTTCACGCATCCTTTGCCGCCACACGAAATCCAGTAAACTGTGAGTCCAGGTTAAATTATAAGAAGACTTTTAAAACTTGTCTTCTTCCACGCAGTGCAAACTTGACACAATGATGTCATCAATTATATTCACAATTATTTTACCTCTATGTCTGCAGATGATAAGACAAAATCTTACAATAAGTGAAGTCAACTGCGCTATTATCGCACCGTCTGGCATATCATGCGGACACGCGTAAAATTAGCGACCCTTTATGTTACACATTACCCATAACGCTAATCTTATATTATTCAAGTATATGCGGGGTATAATCTCATGAAGGAATCTGCAGCTTAGGGAAGACGTGCGTATTTATCAAAATAATTTATGGAGAAGTATCGTAAACATTTAATTCCCAATACATATATATGAGTCGTTTATATTGATCTTCTCCCGCACGTACAACCCATACAAATAAAGTGTCACACCGTTGTGTATCCGGACTTACATGTTAGATAGTGGCCATGTGCAACATATATATTCTTTGAGGCATAACTATTCTAAACAGTCTCACAGCAGCATAGCTTTCTTAAATACTATCTTTTGCAATAACCGTCAATCATTTACACGCGCTCCAATCACCTTATGCAAAGTATACACAATCCTTCAAACACTCCTCACACTTATCTTTGCGTGATACACCAATATTCATTTTGAGATGTTATGATATTATACATAAGTAACATACTCATTAATACTTACACATTGAACACTCATGTTTTTAATACATCCTACATTACACATAATCAAGACACACTGATCGCTGCGGTAAGTTCATTTGTTCCCAGGTATATTTACGCCATACAAGAGGGAGATAGCGCCTTCACCCGACGCGCCAACACCTTGTAGCCAAAGCTTACGTCTCCCTGACCAAGGATACAGTGGAGACACACAACCGCACAACCAGGCGTCGGATAACGCACACCCCTCACCTCAAGCGACACCTGGCGAACCCAATGCGGCAGCCCTCCAGATATTTCATCTTCAAGAAACATCCAAAGAAATCCACCCATCCAAATATTTCTAGATCCACTTCCATGGCATTAACTTCCATGGCATATTTGTATAAAAAAGTTTTTCATGACATTTAGTTAAATACTTTCAAAAATTAATAATTGAATTAGCTACAATAGGTTATATTTACTACTATTTTCACGATTGTCAAGTATAGGCTCATCGCTTTTTCCCATGTGGTTTTAGTGCGGAGTAATACTGTGAAAATGTAATTAATGTCATAACGGCTAGAGTATTCCATATTTTAATACTTTCCATTTTATTGTAATATATTATTTTAATACCATTTAGGCTAGCAAAATTATATCATTTGAAAAATTATTGTTACCTAATATAATTACCTATTATTGGTTATGGACATGTGCCAATGTAAAACAGTATGGCGCATGTCCAACCGGGGAGGATTGTTTTATTAATACCCTGGGATCACTCAAAATTCAAAATCTAATAATATTGGGCTCGTGTTGTGCTGTCCATTTACTTTATAACTCTTATTCCAAATTCCATTTCATCAACCTTCAATTAGTTTAACAAAGTCAATTTTCAAAATTCATGGGTAAATTCTAAATTTATTGAACAGTGGAAGTTCAACTTTATTATGGTTCGGGAGGATGTTATAATACTATTCTGGCTCATACGTTCTTAAAAAGCCTCCCCACCTAATTTATCAGCACGAGAGCCCGGGTTACATCACACCACTCTTTGGGAAGGGTGTAACCCTGATTGTACCAATCCTCACAACAAGCGAGTTCACCCTCCAAGTTTGACTCGTCGTGTCACGTGGGGATTGTTTTAGGCCTGGCCTATCGCGGACCCTTTATAAGGAGTCCAGATGGGTTAGTCGGAGAGATCACCTAGTCAGAGAAACGATTTGGACCGCGAGATTCCAGGGAGCTTCATTGTTGAAATCTAAATAAACAAATAAGCAACTCTACTCTAGGACTCGCGTTGATTTCCTCTGATTAGTCCCCACTCCAGCAACTACAGGCAGTGAGTAACAGTACTATAACGAAGAGCGTGCATAAGCAAGAAAGGCTAAGAAATACTAGCTTTACATTTATATACTATATGTATACATATATATACGTAAATATACACATATATCCATAAATATATATACAGATACACACGCATATATGTGTATATATATATATCTCTATATATATATATCTATATATATATATATACCATTATATATATAGACATATGGTATAGTATATTATATATATACATATATATGTTTATATATGTATATATATAATATATATATATAATCATATATATCGCTTCGCTGCGGTAAGATATGTTCCCATATATATAAGCCATACAAGAGGGATATAGCGCCTTCACCCGATATTATATATATACAGTGGATACACACAACCGCTATAGTCGGATATATATACCTCAAGCGACACCTGGCGAACCCAATGCGGCAGCCCTCCAGATATTTCATCTTCAAGAAACATCCAAAGAAATCCACAAATTTCAATAACTTCCATGGCATTAGACCATTGTATTTGTATAAAAAGTTTTCATGACATTAGTTAAATACTTTCAAAATTAATAATTGAATTAGCTACAATAGGTTATTTTACTATTTTCACGATTGTCAAGTATAGGCTCATCGCTTTTTCCCATGTGGTTTTAGTGCGGAGTAATACTGTGAAAATGTAATTAATGTCATAACGGCTAGAGTATTCCATATTTTAATACTTTCCATTTTATTGTAATATATTTATTTTAATACCATTTAGGCTAGCAAAATTATATCATTTGAAAAATTATTGTTACCTAATATAATTACCTATTATTGTTATGGACATGTGCCAATGTAAAACAGTATTGGCGCATGTCCAAGCTACCCTGGGATCACTCAAAATTCAAAATCTAATAATATTGGGCTCGTGTCGTGCTGTCCCTACTTTATAACTCTTATTCCAAATTCCATTTCATCAACCTTCAATTAGTTTAACAAAGTCAATTTTCAAAATTCAAGGGTAAATTCTAAATTTATTGAACAGTGGAAGTTCAACTTTATTATGGTTCGGGAGGATGTTATAATACTATTCTGGCTCATACGTTCTTAAAAAGCCTCCCCACCTAATTTATCAGCACGAGAGCCCGGGTTACATCACACCACTCTTTGGGAAGGGTGTAACCCTGATTGTACCAATCCTCACAACAAGCGAGTTCACCCTCCAAGTTGACTCGTCGTGTCACGTGGGGATTGTTTTAGCCTGGCCTATCGCGGGACCCTTTATAAGGAGTCCAGATGGGTTAGTCGGAGAGATCACCTAGTCAGAGAAACGATTTGGACCGCGAGATTCCAGGGAGCTTCATTGTTGAAATCTAAATAAACAAATAAGCAACTCTACTCTAGGACTCGCGTTGATTTCCTCTGATTAGTCCCCACTCCAGCAACTACAGGCAGTGAGTAACAGTACTATAACGAAGAGCGTGCATAAGCAAGAAAGGCTAAGAAATACTAGCTTTATACATTTAGATATATATATTTATATATTTATATATGTATAGATAGATTGATATATATACATGTAATAGGTTTATATGTAAATAAATATATTTATATATATATTTATCTATAAATCTATTTATATATATATATCTATATCTATCTCTATATATATGTGAGTGATATAGATCTCTATACATATCTATAGATATCTATCTCTCTCTATATATCTACGATGAAAGAGAAAAGGGTCTATATATATATTCATATCATATATATGTATATATATATATATATATATATATGTTTATTTACATATATAAATGTAATTTATATATATATATATATTTATATATAATGTATCATATATTTTCTGTGTATATAAACATTCATATATACATAGATAAATATAGATACATATATACATCTACACTGTTTATGTATACATATATATATATATATACATATGCATATATATATATCTTTTTTCATATATATTAGTATGTATAAATACATACATACAGATATATATATATTACAGATATATATACATATAGATATATATATATCTATATTATATATACATATATATATACGTAAATATACACATATATCTATAAAGACATATACAGTGTCTAGTATATATATATATATATCTTTATATATATATATATATATATATATATATATATATATATATATATATATCCCAGCTAGGACACTGTCCTCATTTACCTTATGACCTAGCCCTTATCCCCGCCATTCTCATCCTCACCGTGACTATGCCCATTACCCTGACCGTGGCTTGATACATGCGGAAGAGAAGTTGTGCAAGGGCAACAGACCATAGGGTTACTGCTTGCACATGCTTTTGTATTGAATATGACATTGTTTGCAGCTCGTCTACATTCCTCTACTCTGGGGTTTCTCTCCACCGCCTCAGCCAGAGAGAGTTGTGCCAGCTGGGGTGTGGGGACTCATTGGAATGGGGACCTAGACTAGTTTGCGGCAGTAGTATAGAGAATAGCAATGTCTGAAGCATGCATTGACCTGGAAACGTATTGGGCTTGTCCATGACGTTGACCCTTGGGTCAGAAAGAGGCAATAAATTGGCTCAGTTGCCAAGGGTTCGATTGCCGTTAGAACTAGGAAGCTCCAGCTTCTTCTTTTTTTTTCCAAAGGATGTGCACTGTCCCCCCCCCCGGGGGTGCACTTAAGTGTGTAGAGATAGTATATTTTTGTGAACCAATCATCAAGACATATTGTGGGTTTAATAAGATGTTTATTTAATTAAAACAGCTACCGTTTCATGAAGTACAAAGTGCAGATAAAATAATGCAGTGCAACTAAACAGTAAATGTGTACAATATACAAATCGCATGTTATGAAGCATGCTTAACAACAGACATATTAATTAAAGTTATTTGTTGAAAACTATTGTAAAACCTCCCACCAAAGTTATTAAAATTGAAGACAAAACCCCCCCATGGTGATGTGAAATTAGGTACTACTAAAAGTGAGGTATACCCAGCTGTAAATATTAGCGTTGAATAACATGTATGAAGGTATGGGAGCCAGTGAAACCGCCATCTGCCCACTGATTTGGATGGTAGCATGTGGGGTTTGGTCCAGTGCTAGCTGTACGACGGGTTTTTGAGCCACATTCTTGTACGACGGGGTATGTTTTTCAGCTTCAACCTGTACGACGGGTTATGCATTTTGGCAATTTTGCCCTTGTACGACGGGTACGGGTTTTCGAGGTCCCGCGGCAAGTCCCTATCCAGAATAATGCCAAGTGCCCCCCACCCCGGGGGGCAATGTCCAAGCTGAAAACGAACGAAACCATTGAACATCTTATGGACTGCACAACGATGAATCAACGTTATTTTGCTCATTGAATCAACGTTGATCCAACGTTAGAATGGTTGTCAATGTTGAATCAAATGCTTATCAAGGTTGAGTCCACATTGCGGCCATCCCCGTGCGCTTTTAGGGTGGCAATCTTTGAACATGTTTGTAAATCTTATATATATTGATGAGTCGACATGACAACACCAAAACCCCCCAAAACACTTGGTTTATGATGTCAGGTGCTCGAGCACTAGTGGGTCAAATATTTTTCGTAAGCCCATGCGAAGAGCAGACATGTGCTATGGCTTTGCCTACCGTCCAGTTTATAGGCTACAAAATTGTACATAGTCAATTGCCTATTAATCATTGTCCAAAGACGTCAGGGAACAAAAATCGGTATACGGAGAATTGTACTGTGAGATCATGTTTTCATGGAGGGCAAACCAAACTAGTTTTGACTGATTCGCAGCCCATATATCATAACGTAATATTATAATACGAAACGTTATGATAATTCGCCATGCTAACACCTATCAGTTGTCAGCGTAAGCCACGACGACTGCCGGATTTCATTTCTGGTCAATGTTAACGTGTTAACCAGTTCAGATTCAGTTTTTCGATCACTTAAAATTTTGACGCATAGAACCGTATGTTATTATTTGTTTTCTATGAAAGTTCTAATCAATGCCTTAGTCGAAAAAGCATGAAAGCGGCTAATTTGAGTGGAGACCTTACGCGGCCGTAAATTTTGGCACAAAAAGCAGCTGAAAAATCGCTAGTCGTAGACTTATTGAATGTGGGAATGGTCATTCCCCTTCAATTTTTATATGACAATGGACTTCTTTTTTAGATCTAATTAATATGGCAAACGACCATTTAAGGCGGTATCAGGGGTAGACACTAACTTCCAGCATCCACTTGTCTTGTAGAAAAAGATGATGGTATTTGTACTTTTACCATCTGAAATCTGCTTGTCATTCAAAAAATATGTGAATTCACTTGGTATGGTGTTTGTTATTGATATACGTAACAAAAGGTTATAAAAAAGTTATCAATTTGATTAAATATCCATTCAAATAAGTAAATGTTATGTATTATTGCTATGCAATAAAGCTATGCATCATTATAATGAAAGCAAGTCTTTAGCAATAGCTGGGACAAGTCCCTGAAACCAACGTGTTGCGTAATTAGCTTTGTCAAAATGTGCAGAGGTAATGGTAAATCACCAGTTGATGTATGTGATGTCATGAAACTGCTACAACACAAGTGACTTTCACAACTTTTATGGTTCTTGTCTTGTAATTGAGTGCCTCTATTTTCTATCAGTCAGATATTGGGAGACTTGAGCCACTTGCGTTCAACTAATGACAACTGGACAGTGCTAAAAACACTTTATTCATACAGCGAAATGACCTTCCCACACTTGGCAAAGCAGTTAACTTGTCTTTTGCTTGGCTACTGTAGTGTTTCTTGGGCACTTGGATGTATTTGGGCTCTCGATTAAAGTCAGAGGCTGACACTTGGGGCCACCCTTGTGGGTCTGGGGGTAGAATAGGCCCACTGTATCCTCCTGCATGGTGTAAGAGGCGACTAATAGGGAGCAACGTGTTGGCTGTGGGTTGCGACTCGTGTCGGTGGACAATGGGATCGAAGTGATTGAGTGGAGTTGTCCTTTTGAGGACCATATCTGCAACACACCACTCTGGCCTGGAATTTGCCCAGACAAGAGGCTGGAATGGCCTGGTCCAGTCAACCGGTTGGTGGTGACTTGCCCTAGGATAATCATTTCCAATTTTAACTTTTCCATCTCCATTTTCATTTATCCTAGAAGGCAGCTGCTTAATCAGGTCAATCTTATCTATTAACTTTTCTAGGCACCATATAACACATTAGTGTTGGTGTGCCGTTAAACACTATACTTACCTTACTATCAACCCTGAATCTCATCTGGTATGTAGAAATCTACTTGCTTCTCCTTATCTGGGTGTCGTTTAGCTCAATATTCACTCAGGTATAGGCCATACTTTTTTGTACCCCAATTCGAGGAAAGATATAGATCTTTCTTATCTACCAGGCCTGTCCAATGTCGAAGTCATTGGTAATATCTTAATATCTCAAACTGACCAAAGCACCATGTGTATGTGTGTGCTTTCAGACCTAAATGGAACTAACAGCTGTTGCCAGGCCAGGCACCAGCTGCCCCATACCCAGCTAACCATCAGATCAATAGCCAGCCAGCCTAACCCATGGTCCTGCTATGCGATTCTTCAAACGTGGTGATGGTGGTGGTGAAGTAGCTGGATATTACATGGCCAATAACAAGCATGACATTTTAAATAAATCTTCTGCATCACCTGGGACTATCGCTGAAAATATGGAATCTAGCAAGAAACTTTCAACCAAGAAGGATGATCCTGAGAAAGAAATGGATCTTAAAATAATGTGCTTTGATTTGAAGACATTTCCTGCTTGGGCTCAGTTTCTAGTGTGTTGTGGGGGGGTGTTTTTCTTTTACCTCATCTATGGATACTTCCAGGTAGGATATTCTTTGTTTATGTTTGACTAAAATCCAGCATGCTATTGATTGTAATGTCTTCTAAACAAGTTTAGACAAGGCAAAAGATTAACTGCTATACAATGAGTTTTTTTTTTGTTCTTGCTATATTATAGGAGTTGATTTTCCACCTCGAGGGATTCAAGCCATTTGGTTGGTTCCTCACTCTCATACAGTTTGCCTGCTACACTATTTTTAGTTACGGAGAGAAGAAATGCCAAAAAGAAGAGGATCGCAAGTAATTGTCTTCGCTCATCTTTCCAGTTGAATGTCAAAACTGACATCAGTATTTATCAAGCTGAGTTCACCACCTCATCCACCCTACACCTCATCCACCCTGTCCACTACCCTACACCTCATCCACCCTGTCCACTACCATACACCTCATCCACCCTGTCCACTACCCTGCACCTCGTCCACCCTGTCCACTACCCCACACCTCATCCACCCTGTCCACTACCCCACACCTCATCCACACTGTCCACTACCCCACACCTCATCCACCCTGTCCACTACCCCACACCTCATCCACCCTGTCCACTACCCCACACCTCCTCATCCACCCTGTCCACTACCCCACACCTCATCCACCCTGTCCACTACCCCGCACCTCATCCACCTTGTCCACTACCCCGCACCTCATCCACCCTGTCCACTACCCACACCTCATCCACCCTGTCCACTACCCCACACCTCATCCACCCTGTCCACTACCCTGCACCTCGTCCACCCTGTCCACTACCCCACACCTCATCCACCCTGTTCACTACCCCACACCTCATCCACCCTGTCCACTACCCTACACCTCATCCACCCTGTCCTCTACCCTACACCTCATCCACCCTGTCCACTACCCTCCACCTCATCCACCCTGTCCACTGCCCTACACCTCATCCACCCTGTCCACTACCCTCCACCTCATCCACCCTGTCCACTGCCCTACACCTCATCCACACTATCCACTGCCCTCCACCTCATCCACCCTGTCCACTGCCCTACACCTCATCCACCCTGTCCACTGCCCTACACCTCATCCACACTATCCACTAACCTACACCTCATCCAGCCTGTCCACTACCCCACACCTCGTTCACCCTGTCCACTGCCCTACACTTCATCCACCCTGTTCACTGCCCTACCCCTCATCCACCCTGTCCACCACCCTATGCCTCATCCCCTCTCTTCTAACTAGTGCAGCACCCCACCTTTAAGGTACACGATACCTTGTGCCCTTCGCATCCACTATTTTTTTACTTGTTCTTGTGATATTGACAGAATTCCTTTGTCGGCCTACGCATTAATCGCGTTTCTAACAGTGGCTACCATGGGACTCTCCAACTCCTCGCTGGGCTACCTCAACTATCCCACACAAGTCATCTTTAAATCTTGCAAGCTTATCCCTGTTCTCCTTGGGGGAATTCTTATTCAACGTGAGTTGCGCATCGCATCTGCTCGATATCTTTATTTCTCACCAGAAATCTATCTTTAACTGCAACTACTGGCATACAAGGCGAGTGGCATGCCTCATAATAGCAGTAATGTATGAGATTCATAAAAAAATACCAAACTACATTGGGTGAATCTGAGATAGCAAAATGTTTTACTTTTTTAAGTAAACGAGCCTTTATGCTTAAAGTATATATGAGCGCTTGGCGGGTCTTGCTGCATGTTCCCTGCATTGATCAATGTGTGTTTGTTGTACTTGTCCCTCAGAGAAGAAGTATGGTGTCGTGGATGTTGTGGCCTGTTTGTGTATGAGCATTGGTCTGATCTTCTTCACCCTGGCAGACAGCAGTGTATCACCTACATTCAGCCTCTATGGTAACACTTATTCCACCACAGTCGATCATTGTAAACCACCTGTTGTAAATGCTGCACTCCACAATATTTTGTTGACTGTATTGAGTGAAATATTTTTTATCATAATCATGTCAATTAGGAAAAACTAGGTAGCCCATATGCTAATGAGCTGGTTTACTCCAGGTGTGTTGTTGATTTCCCTGGCACTATGTGCTGATGCTGTGATTGGAAATGTACAAGAGAAGGTTATGAGGCAGTACAAGTCAACCAACACAGAAATGGCAAGTTTAACCCCTCCAACACAGGCTGTTCTCTATAAATCATGTTCAGTATAGTATTTAACACACACCCTCATAGAAATTATACCACATCACATGATACTTATTATCTCAAACAAAACTAAAAGGCAATTCGTTCTGTACAACTGACACTGAACAAAAACCATATCACAAAACACCTCGTACCTTGCACACAGGATCCAACGTAATTGATAATTTTATCCCCCAAAACATTAATAAAACACCTGAGCTTTGGTTTAGTAAATCATTAATAGACACAGCAATGGTGTGATTTCAGGTCCTTTACTCCTATGCCATAGGCTTTGTTTACATCCTTGTGGGTCAGATAGTGACTGGTCAGCTTGTAGAGGCCATCCGCTTCTGTATCCAGGTAAATCTGATAATTCTTCATGTTCTCACCATCTAACGGACTCTGTATTTGGTGTATTCATAGTTGTAACATTCTAAGTCATGTTAAATTTATCTATTCACCTTTGCAGGCACCATATAACACAGAAGTGTTGGTGTGCTGTAAACCCTAAACTTACCTTCATTCTTGGTGTCAAACTTTTTATTGAAGTGTAATGCTATACCATATAACTGTTTGTAGGTTTATTTCATCATTGAAAACTCCTTCAATTATGATTTCCCCACCTGTGCTCCATGATCTTCCTCTTTGTATTTGCTTTGTGTGTATTTATCATTGCAGTACCCTGTAGCAACATTTGGCAATGCTTTTATCTTCTCACTGAGTGGTTACCTGGGTGTCAACATCGTCCTTAACCTCATCAAGACATATGGTGCCCTCATCGCTGTCACAGGTGAGTCATTGCTGTCACAGATGAGTTGTAATTGTCACACATGAGTCATCACTGCCACAGATAAGTGTGTCCTAGTGCATGCTTAGCCTATTTATTTACTAGTATTGCCTGGGTGCTTTATTCATTGAGTTTTTTGCCTCGCCACCGGAGTTCACCGATTCCTCGGCCTGAACAAATCTGTGTCAACTGTCAGCAGCGCCATCTCTTGGCTTTTAAGTTGTCTTAGTTTTGTTCAACATCCCATGCTGAAGATGGGGCCTAGTCCAATCTCACAACCTTGCTGTTGTAGTCACAGTAATCCTTCAAGTTCTATTTTATCATTTGAATTAGAATTAAACTCCTTTGGCATTACAATCCTGTTGTTTTATGTATATTATAAAGCATAAAAACGCATATGAACTGACTTAGTTGCCCCCAGAATGGTAACTGCTGTGAAGTCAGGCCAACCGTCAAAAATGGCGTTCTCCCATTGTCCCCACCTTGCGGTATTAAACATTGGGTAAAAAGCTCTCTTCACAAATTTCATAGAACCCTTGTAGGCAAGCTTCTCATTCTATTGTTCCCCTTTTGAAGCTGGGCTAACAGCAGCGTTATACCCAATTTGAACAATGAGAGGTGTGTGGTTCTGTTGCAGTTACCACATGTAGGAAATCTCTCACCATCATCTTCTCATTTATCTTCTTTGCCAAGCCTTTCACCATGCAGTAAGTATATGCATCCTTTCAAACATCTTTCATCTAGTCTTTCACCATGCAGTGAGTATATACATCATCTCAAACATCATCGTTCATTTCATCTTTCACCATGCAGAAAGTACTTACATCATCACAAACATCTTTCATTAAGTCTTTCGCCATGCAGAAAGTATTGACATCATCTCAAACATCATCTTTCATTAAGTCTTTCGCCATGCAGTCAGTTTTCTCTGTATTCATCATCTTAGCTAGTGCCATTATTACTATTGCATCACTCAGTGTGTGATAGCAACCAAAACTTCAACTGTTTAGTACACTTCCCATTTGATTTCAGGTATGTATGGTCTGGCATTGTTGTCCTGCTAGGCATCTATCTCAATATATACAGCAAGAACCAAGCTGCCTGGAATGCCAAGGTCAAGCAGATACTGTTAGGCAAATCTATTAGCAGGAAAGTTCCCTTGGGTCCAGAACAGATGGTGTGAACCAGTCTGTATGTTAATTGTTAATACATTCCATGAATGGCTTTGTTTGATTTTTTGATGTATGTGTATTGATGTTAGTGAGAGTGATTTGTGACATTTCCTTGTTTCTGCATCTGAACAGCTTGTCAATTACTTAGGGAGCATGAGGAAAAGGAAAATGCATAGTTTTTGTCACTTTGTCAACCTTGTGGTGTATCATTAAGTTGTCCCTGAATCAGTAGAAAATTATAATAGATAGATTATAAACATTTCTGCTATAGAGCCAAAATGATTAAACTTGTGGTGTGGCAGTCTTGTTCTTCATTTCAAACTGAAATAGAGGCACGCCCACATAACAGCTCCTGTGTCCTGCTTATAACAAAAGTAGCTGTTTAGCTTTGGTCAGTCAAATTCACACTTGGTTCTAAAAAAAATTGTTTTGGCAATTATGTTGTTTGTTTGGGTTATACAACATTATCCTAATTATTTGATTGTAGTAACTTGAACTGTGTGTTAGGCGCATTATTAATGGGGGACTCAAATTTGAAGTGTGATTTGGGAATAAAATTCAACTTATGATTTGTTTTATTTCTGAAGCCAGTGAAGGTGAGCAGGTCGTTAATCAATAACCCTCGTCAGCAAGCGTGAAGGAACAATTACCGTTAGCTTTAATTGACGGTCTGATGTTAATTGTTATGGGAATTGACGGGACTACACCGGGACTATTCATTTTGGAAAGTGACCCGTTCCGAACATTTACTTAAGATATCAAGGTGTGGTATTTCAGGGGTGGGGGATTATGACTCCACACTGGTTGAAGACGCTTATTACGGTTAATACACAAAATATAATTAATAAGGACGGTCACACTATTCTGGCTCATCCGACTTTGAAATTATTCAGTACGACATGTTAAGTCCGCGTGGTAGGGTGTGACCCAGAAAGCCAATCCTGGCCTGTCGTGCGGACCTGTCAAGGGTCGCTGGAAATCAACCCAGCTGACCGGAGACACGCACGGGTCAGTCAGTGAGATTTTTCTAATCCAGAGACGAGATCCCGATGGAGCTTCATCGTTGAAAACCAATAAGCAACTCTACTCCTAGACTCGTGTTATTTCTCTGGCCACTCAGCAAGCAGCAACAAGACCATAAACGAAGGAGTGCAGTATAAGCCAGAAAATATAGTATATTCACCACTTCTTATGCTATAATATTCTCCTTCGTTGTGGTTCTGTTACCCACTGCTTGTTGTTGCTGAGTGGGGATTAATGATCAACACGAGTGTCGAATGTGTTTCCTCTCATAGGTTAACAAGATCGCATAGAATCGCTGAACGCATCATTCGATGACATCGACCAAAGACATTGACACATATATCATCTCAAACAATTTAATTTTCCAGACGCAGCAGCATATCACCATATTTCGCAGAATATTAAAAGTAATGTAATCATTACATACAATCAATCAATCTTCCCCATAGGCCGTTGAGCAGTGGTTGCCGTACTTTTTGCAAAAACCAAGTATCTGAAACAGTAGCTGCCATGAATAACACGATAGTGCATGTAGTGGTTTCCCCCTGAGAAACATGGCTGGCAATACCACCTACAACAGTTATCACACGGTGTTTATCTGAGTATAGCAAGCCACATTACAGAGATAGTTTACTGAGATAACGTCGAACAAAGAACGCATCGTTACCCATTGCTAACAAAACACAAAAATATTTAGATTGTTCAAACAAATTTCTTTGCGCATTTTACTTAGCAACAAGCAAATGTTGCCACGCGCGGCAATATTTGTTTTTTCTCTTGGCGTGGAGATTGGTTGATGGTGAACAGAGCGAAGGTATCATCGCAAAATATTTCCGTTTTATCAAGGTGTTATCCCGATGAACATTGACTGATGGTGTTTAAATTGTCTCTTGATGCCAAGCTCCTATTGAGGAAATGAATATCAATAAAGACATCTTTCACAAAGACGATGGTACACATCGACTGCAACAGCTGAACAGACAGCGAAAGTTGTGGATTGAAGAGCCATCCGATGCTTGTGATAGTCTACTGAATAAAGTAGCCAAAACAGCCATCGAAACGGACAACAAGCTTAGCCACGTAACAGTTGCAGATGTGCTAGGAAGTGTCAAGGTCGAATGCAAATACAATAATGAGGTACTGTGAGTATAAATAATTGATATTTAACTGTAGTTTGATGTATATTATCAGTTTGAACAATTTAAACTTCACACATCGTGACGTGTTGGTTGGCTCTTTAAATGAAGCGAAAATGTGTTTTCGTAAAGCCACGAATGATTTGTTTTCGAAATCACACCCTCAATATACTTAGATGATGCACCCACCATACTTAATTCTTATCATGTTAAACGGGAATTGAAACGTTTTAAAAAGTTCTGCTGAATTTGTTCCATCTCCTGCTGACGTTCACTTAAAATAGTCAGAACCACGATTTAAACTAATTCTTACAAATCTGTGCCGCTTGTGCCGTTTTTTAACCAGATAATCCAAACATCCATAACGTTGTATTTCCCCGGTTGATAAGTCATACAAAGAGATGATGTAGAGTTCGCTTCCCTAATTATTCTACATGATAGATCGTTGATAATAATTAGTAAGCTATCATGAATTTCGGAACAGATTATTCGATGTGAAAACAACGAGGATTTGCCAAATCGAGATGTTGCAGACTTATCTGAAGAATGGTTCACACATCCACTGGTGAACTGTCATGTAAAGAAGCACATTACCAATACAGATACCGAAGTAATAGTGTAAGCATAAGAAATACGTTCACTACTTCGTTGACAATAACAATTTTATCAGCAAATAATCATGCGTATCGGCTTTTCCAAGCAATTATTTTACATGCCACCTAATGTATACTTTCTTGTCGTTTAAGGGACGACATCAGTCGTAATAAAGTATTTCTGAAGCAACCAGCTATGACCTCGGCTGATAACGAGGTATGCATAGTCAAAATAAACATTTAGTTGAATCATGGCCCTTTATCCGTTATGCATGATTCCGAATTTTTCCACAATCTCTTCATTTTCAGAACTCATCAGCCTACTGGGACCACGTTCGAACTGTTCGACGCCCAAATGCAATACCAGAACCAATGTTTTATGACAACCCATTCGATCCAAGATTGTAAGTATTCAAATACATCACTGCGTGAAATTTGCACTTTTCACGCAACAGATCTACTAATTTTTGTCTTGCAGGTACTACTTTAATAAGAATGGTCCATTTAAACACAATGAAAATCAATCGTCGATATTTTCAACCCAACGCCCGCTTTCCATCTATAGATTTGAATACATTGTCAAGGCTTTGCTAGGCTGGCATTATTCAAATATATCGAATAATGGAAAACTCATCGTATTGCTTTCAAGTTCGATATGATACTTTTCTTAATACCCTCTAAAACCTCCCCATCCTCATATTATAACCGTGGCACAATAATGGATAAATAGTTATCCAGCCCATTAAAAAGATCTTCATGACCATAGGAAGCATCCATTTGGAAGAACTCAACTGCCTCAAGAAAGGCTTCCTCCTCTTCAGTCGGAAAATTGTAACCTATTCCTGACCGTGACAGCACCCAGTGATCTCCTGGAGCAACACACCAACGCATACCGCCAGCATCTTATACAGATGAAGCAACAAGCAGTTGTGCCTTTGTTCCTTCCCGCCCATCCCGACCGAGACCCTCCCGCTCAGCAACACCAGCAGCTGAGCAATGAGGAACTGATGTCCCTTGCCGGGGTAAGAATGGATTTGCCTTTGAAGATGAAGGGTGTTTCAAATATTTGGTTTCATATTATTATAATTCAGCTTAGCGGTCAGATTAAGTCACCAATTCTTGAGTCATTCTCCTGATAAAAGGTATGAGGGATCACTGCAAGATGGTTGAATAACGACCCGATATGCCAATAGATTGATATCAGGGAAAAGACGGATCAGTCAAAACAAGAGATGGATGAATTGCTCAAGAAGCTGTTCAGCGAGAAAGTGCGTTCTTTGTGGCGAACACCTTCATTGGAATCTGAACCTGTCACAGCACACAGACAGAAACTGGCTCCCGTGTCACGACCACACCCAATCAAATGGAGCATGCAGGACGTCGATCATGAAGATGAGGGTGGACAAGTCTTCTCTCAACCTCTGTCTCTGATCAAAGACAATCAGACGGATGATGTTAAGCACATCATGAGGCATACATATGAAGCGTGTGAGTCTCCGGGAGAGAGCAGCAGTCGAGTGGTGCTTGCTCCTCGATGGCTTTCCTCTGTCCTCGACAGCCCTGACTCGGCCATGACAGCACGATCTGGATGGGATGACAGCGATCTTCTCCTCACCAGCTCAGCGAGACTCACATCAGGGCCGCCAGTACGGAGATCATACTCGGACCCTCATCTGAACACTGGGTAAGTTCCTGTCTTGTAAGCATAAGTGAACGAAATGCTGGTCTGTTGCTGCATATCCCTTCATTTGTGACGTGAATATCACCGCGAGAAACCCAAGTTGAATTGTTACATTCGGTAGCATTGATCAGCTTTTCCTATGATATGGTTGTAGCTGTCCAGGCGTTGAGCCAGAGACTACACGCGTATCGGACAGTGCACTGGCCTTCAACAGTGGCACGCCAAGCAAGATATCGCCGCCCCCAGACCATCCACACATGCTTCCGTACTTCCCCTCACTCCACCCGTAAGTACAGGAGCGTGTGTTGTTAGTTTTATTAATATGCGTACATCGATAATCATCGATATTAGCTATCATCTAAAAATGTGGTTCGACTTGATTTGTATAGAGCGGAAGGTAGTGATCTAGGAATGGAGATATTGATGTCGTTAGCGGCATCCAACTCACGGAGAGCTGACGATGAGTCACTGGTCAATCCGTACCTGGCGTGGAATGATGACTTAACGGGTCATCCAAATGCGGCTCAGAATCATTTGACAGATTCACAGATCCTCGTTGGTAACCAAGAACCATCATCATGGAAACCGGTTACCAATGCATGGTCAAATGCTGTACCAATGGAAGAGGCCTTAGCCGTATTGAGCGGATATTCTGGAGGTGGCGAAGACAAAATGGCTTTAACGGACGCCGAGCCAAGCTCGCCAGAATCCTTGAAAACCTACGCGTCTAACCAACTGAATCTCTGCGCGCAATCAAAGCCGACGGGCAATAGTCCAGCACCCACCTACGCCCAAATAGCCACGTGTCAAAAGGCAAGCCAAAATGCTGGTTCATCTTACGATGGCGAATCACGACGATGCACCGCCAATTTATCACTATGTCCCTCATCCGACGAGAGTCACTCAATGCGAACTGTTGCCAGCTTGACAAACCGAAGCAACTATCAGACGCATACGCACTTCGATGACAACTACCAGACCAGCCAAGCATGGAGTGGACTAAACGCAGTCAGCACAGCGGGTTTGAGACATCCCAATTATTATGAGTGCCGTACTCAGTTTTATCAAACGGATCATTTGTCAATAGCGAAGGACTCGAGTGCTCAGTATGCGTCAAATCTGACTGCCAACAACGGCACCGCCCTGGTAGCTTCCGTACATAATGGCAAGGCCTTACAGGCATCTGCTGCCGTTCCTTCACGTAATCACCTCCAGGTGGCACCACCGACTTTTGCTGCCAGATTGTATGGTTCCCAGACAGAGGGTATGTCGACTACAGCCGTGTCCAATGGATCGTACGTTACGCAGCAAAACTCAGTTCAAGCTGTGCACCGAACAATGACCGGCCTTATGCCGAACTCGACAGCTTACGCCCCACAAGGCATGTCCAACACAATGAGCAACGCTATCTGCGCAGATGATCTAGAAAGGTTCGGAAATATGTGGTCGTCCGTTAAAACAACTGTGATGCCGGCCAACAGATCGTCTGCTCCAAGTGTTAGGGAATGCAGACCGAGCACTTATCCCTACACGCAGGGCAACACAGCGAACTTCACACAACCCATGAACACTGGGCACTACCCCATGAACTACTCATGGAACATGATGAGTACTGGACCTCCCCCTTACCAGCATGCAACTTTCAAATCGGACGCCAAACACTTGGCGTCAACGACCAACTTCAACACACCTATCGTCAATACTGATTTGATGCACAACAGAAACAGCACGAACAACAAGGGAAACCAAACACAGTCTGCCACATTACGTCGTCAGCCAATGGCGCAGCATTACCAACCCGTACCTGCCAAAGACGTCACACAACTCCTGCACAATATCATGAACGCCGGTTCGCGAGAAAACAACCAAATACGCCCACCACAATTAATGCCTTCCACCTACAGGACACCAGTGGCTTTTCCTCCCAATATCCCGGATCCTCGTATAAATGACCTCATGATGACGAGTAACGTCTTCAGCGAGAGAGCGGGGCATTATGACCCTGGTGCACGCTTCCCGTCGTACCATGCGCCACTTTCAAGTCGTCACCAAGGTCATGGTAGCTCATGGCCTTCCCAAGTGACTCCACCCCAACAGGCCGCAAGACTGCTGCCTCATCAAAATCATACTCTTTTGCACAGACCCAATGGACGCAACCAAGCCCATGGTCCAAGTATGACCTCGCGGGGACCAGGATTTCAATCGGGTTAACTGGTCTGATGATCTAGTGAACTTCGGGCAAAGAAATTTTTGACCATCGTGATGCTTTGCTTTAACCTCAATCATTACAGGAATAACTCCACGTGTAGCCAATAGGAACTGGTTTGCAATATCCTATTTGCAAAGCTTAACATAGGTAGTTTAAGAATTGTAGTTTATTCTTTTCCTGAGGTGAATTTTGTTTTTAATTCTTAAAGAATTTAATTTTACTTAAATACATGAACCTGTGTGTGTGTGTGTTTTGTGTGTGCGCGTGCGTGTGTGTGCACGTGTGCACGCGCGTGTGTGAGTGTGCGTGTGTGAGCAGATAAACATTTTGTTTGCAGGTTTTATAACAAATAAGGTGATATTAGATTATATTAAATTAACCGTCACCAATGTACTTGTTTACTTCTCCTGTGGCAACAGCCTCACGATGGTGGACGTTATATGGGAAACGGGTGTCGGAAGCCTCATGGTCTTCATTGTAACGCCAAGTGTGCAGATATTCAAACATAACCGCAAAAAGCTCCTTTGGCATAATCCGCAAGGATGGAACACTTATTCCGGCAAACGCACTTCTGCTCTGAATCGCATTTCAAAAACTAAGCGTACGCTTTTCAGATTGTAAGCAATGGACTTGATGTGCCAGTTTCCCTTGCCGCTAAGTTCGCTTTTCGGAAAACGTTTCGGGTAAATAAATTGATTTGCTGATAGCCGTCGGTCCGCCGTCGGCAAGCCGCTCATAGTGGCAAGCCGTCGGGCCGACAGTGGCCCACCGATAACTCATCAAGTATTAAAAAATGCCTCAAACTAATATACAAAGAAGAACAGCAACACCATATTTTAATTAGTTTATTAAGAAAACTAAATTTCTTCCTCCGAAGACAAATCGTTATAGTCAATAAGTGCAGCGAGCCTTGTCATCTGTAGCTCTTCATTCAGTTCTTTTTCTGAAATCAAGTAGACATGAAGATTTTTATTAACAATAATTTTTTTATTATTATTTATATATATATATATATATATATATATATATATATATATATATATATATATATATATATATATATATATATATATATATATATATATATATATATATATATATATACACACCTCCGCTCCCCTCTTACCTCCCTCCCAGACCCTACGCTGCCCTTCCCAGCCTGAGGCTACCCTACCCTACCCTGCCCTACCCGACCCGACGCTGCCCATCGCTACCCGACGCTACCCTACCCGACGCTACCATACCCGCCCCGACCCTACGCTGCCCTACCCGACCCGGCCCGATGCTACCCAACGCTGCCCACCGCTACTCTTCCCTACCCGACGCTACCCTACTCAAGCGCAACCACCGTATGCCACGCTTGGGACGCCGCGCTCTGGAGTCAGGTCGCTTGTGACGGGCGAGCTAGGGGGCTAGGCATGGTGCGTCGGCAATGAGAGTAGTTAAATGGAAATTTATATTGATGCTGGGTAAACTTAACGTTATTGTACATAAGTGAATAACGGTATTAATCTTAAAACTTGGGTACGAGTTGGTCTGGGTACGAGTTGGTATGGGTACGAGTTGACCCTAACTCCTTAAATCCAACTCGGGTAAATTTCATGAAAAAAACATTCAAATACAAAGAAATGCGATGAATACTAGATGTTTTCATATCCCATGTAAGTTATTATCTTAATACGTATTTAAAGTGGATAAAGTACCTGCAACTCACCTAACACAGTAGATGTGAAGAAAACTGAGCGATTTTTACGAATTTCAAAATAACCGCCAACATTCAGCGACTGAACTAAGGTTAAGGTCGTTACTAATATGTAAAGATGCAGCTATATGGCGCGATGGCAGACATCCAGCCGAAGACGAGCCACCGGTGGCTGGTCATCGGCTTAAGCCGACGACGAGCCACCGTTGGGCCGTTGGTGGAAAGTCAGCTGGGAACTGCAGACGGTAGCCACCAGCGGGCCGCTTGCGTTGTGTTATCTGGGATGTATTTTAACAACCATTCAATATCGCAGTGTCCATAACAAATGTTACACGGAAATCTACAAGTAAATATTTACAGATGATACCGAGATTCTTGGGGAAAACGTGAAAGGATCGGCGGGATTTTCAGATGCGCTTCTTTTTTTTCAAAATGGCCGAAGGATGATAGTGACGTGACACATATGGGAAGCTAGGATGCCACTTCCTTTCAATGGCGGGAGTCAAGCTATCTTGGTATAGGGTACACTACTAACTACCCACAAAATGCGGCTTGGGGTTACCACCCTAATTGCCATATATGGCCTTAGCAGCCAATACGGTACAAATTTGAAGAAAAAAACAACAACCTACCCTATCCTTTGTTATATTCTGTAAATATGATATTCATATGTTGTACATGGGCTAACCTTCCTATGTGTCTGTCACATGACTTTTTAATTACTTTGTCGATAGGGGCGATTGCCACTTCCTCGTGCTAATCTGACGACATGTTGCACACACGTTTTCCTACCCCACCATACACTTCTTTTTTTATTTTTTATTTTGCAATCATGCGGTAGTTTATTAAAACCTCCACTCTTGTCATGTGAGATATATCTTGTTTATACCATTTTTTTTTGTGCACTTAGCTTAAAATAAATAAGCCCGTTTATCATATCTATGTATTATTTCCCACAGCAAACTAGCTGCACGGTTTTTGTTATAACGTTTTGATTTCGTTTTCTTGACCGAGATTTCTCTCTAAGTCGCAGGTCATGACTTGCGTCCGTCCGGTAGGCTGCTGAGTGAGTTGCTAAACATATGCAAGAACACGAGTAGATGACACAAGAAGTCACCGGTCAAGTCCTTCGTTCCGTCGAAGCGCCATAACATATTATAATGTGAGCTCTCTTGTTCCTATGAATGTTTACGATAATTTACACCTATTGAACAAAGGCAAATCATGTAATGGAGCGTCCACCGGAAGTAACACCGCAGCGACGGACCTTCGGCGATAACAAACACCTGTCAAGCGTTGTGAATATAAGTATTTCCATCGTTAGATCGCCTTAATAGCCGTTGCATTCTTTATTGTTACATTCTTTTTCAAACCATCATTGACCATTATTAAAACCAGAAAATAACACCCCGGCACCAGGTACAGTACCTTGGATGATTCGCATTTTTTTAAATATATCACTGAAATGAGTTTACCCAACATCACCAAGACTTGACCATCTTTTCTTCTGAACTAGAAAGTCAGTACAACAGGGCTCAATTAATTGTTGACCTTTATTTGTGGATTGGAACTTGCTCACAACCGAAACCAGTCGCACACGAAGAGATGTACCACAGACAGCTTATTGTGGCAAAATATTGGTAATAGTATTGCACTGCAAGCTTTTACTGTTTGGCTTGCAATAAAAGTGTCACAAAATGATAATGTAATTGTAAATGATTTATTGTAGTTGTTGGTGGATTTGTCAAGACTGCCAGAGGTGAGAGATTTTTTGTTATTCCTGCAGTTGGTTGACAACTCAACTTATTAGGTAGATTAATGGAGTAATTAATCCTAGGTTGATAAATCTGTAATACATTTTATTCATGCAAAGTACCCTAAAGTATGCAACTCAAAAAATATTATGGTTGACTTATGGTTTCCTCATGGGTTGAAAACATGACATTATGTTGATTGACTAATGGTAAACATGGGTTGACAATGCATTATATTAAGTTGATTGACTAATGGTAGACATGGGTTGACAATGCATTATATTATGTCAGTTTATTGTATGTATTTAGTTGGTTGAAGATTTATGACACTTGGGTGGACAACATGTAGAGATTTCAAGGTTGGTCACTTAAGGAATGCATCTTGAGGTAGAAATGGGTTGACTGTGGTGGTTGAAAGAACTTAGTTAAGCAGTGTGTTGTCAACTGATAGTGATATCCAATGGGCTGACTTGCTTCAATTTTCAGAAGTTTAGGTTGAGTTATTATTTCAATTGATATATAGTGTTAGTACAAAATGGGTTGAGCTACGATGACAATCAGGTGTTTTATAATTATAGCTATGAGTATTGAAGTGGTGGACTCCTCTTACTATTTAATGGGGGTGACAGCTATGGAAATTCATACGGTTGACACGTCTTCATATTCAGGCTGGCGGGGTGAATGGATATTCATATGGTTGACTCATCTCAATATTCAGCTGAGTGATAGCTTTGGGTATTCATATGGCTGACTCTATCCTGCAAGTCGATTTTTTATGTATCACAGTCCGACCGGGGTTTGTTTGACTCATTTCAATATTCAGTGACAGTGAGGTCACAGCTGTGAGTATTCGAATGTTTGACTCGTCTCAATATTCAGTGGGATGACAGATGTAAGTTTTCTATTTAATGGTTAAAATCCATTTGAATGAGTGCTCTAGAAATTCGATAATATCACATATCGAAAAATTCTGCAGTAGCCAACGTAGTTTGAGCAATATATGAAGCAAACGGTTGCAGCTTCATTTAAGTGACATTCGGTCGTTTGGCAACGGCTATTTCCCTTGAATAGATTAATTACCAACTTCATTGTAACCGACGCGAGGCTGATGAAAAACCAATCATTATATAAAATAATATTGCACAACATATTTTGTGGTTCCAAAGAAAGACATTATTTACTCAGATTGATTGAAAACATAGGGTGTCAGTATATCACCGAACGCTCGTATTTACCGTTGCTAAGGCATCATAGCACGCAATGCATTTTGGGTGCCCCGAACAACCAGGATGACCGATATACTCCATAGTCTCTTCTTTGAGTATCGAGTATCCATTGGAACAATATACGGCATCTATTCGAGTAATGAGTGATAATTTGTTGATTTACGAGTGGTATGTTGCTATATGGCACGTAATATTCACCAGATCACTTACTGCACGATCCTACAGTAGGGGCACTGAGGTGGGATAGCAGTTACGATGGGATAAAAGGGAGATCGTTTGAAATTATACTTGATATCCAACCAATGAAACTATAGGTATGGATGAAAGAGTAACTAAAATACGGTAATTGTTGGACATTACCTTGGATGTGTTGACAAATACATAAAATGGTCAAACTGTAGCTTGATAATATCAATCGGTCAATGAAAAACACAAATTTATTCGCCGATTCTTAATATATACATGTAGATCAGCAGACGGTCCAAATAAGTAATTCAAAGATGTAAAAGAGAACTACTTGGCAGACTGAACCTGTCAGCCAGCAAGAGGAGACCAGAATATAGACAGTATCTAGATTACCATATGTTAACTGGGCTGTGTGCATTACTCCTATTACAGCAAGGGAAACTAAACTGAATAGGGACACAAAAGCTGAATGAGAGGAGCAAAAGCCCACTTAAGCGACTGCGATAAGCATGGCATAGGCAGCAAGACACTGAGCGCAAACAGCACATAGATGTCGAGAGGGGAAACCTCTTTTACTGAGCTGTTTTACACAAACATGATATCATTCAATGAGCACCACACACTAAAAAACAATGAATAATGCCCAACATACAAAAACATATAACTTGAGGTATCTGATGCATTAATGTTTCGATCCTTTGACCACTAGTTCATAACAACCAACGGTAATAAACGTAATCCTCGTTTAGAAATTGAAATCAGTGACAGCATAGATGATCTGATACAGGGTACATGCTGTACCATGGGGGTTTCTTCTTATTTTCCGTTTTATATAACGTACCCCAATACCAATGTGAATTAACTATACAGTTTATATAGTACAATATGTTGTGTTCTGTTGATAGCAATTTGCAATTACAGAACCGCACTATCTTAGACCTCATTGTGCGTTGTGAACGTGGATACTACTGCCATTGTATTACATAGTGAATGTGACTACGGAAGAATGTTATTTTCCACAAGGACCCACACCGTAGGAAATATCAATATGTTCTCTGGTCGCAATTTAATCAATAACCCCTTTACTCATCGCCAAACCCATAGTAATAATTCTTTTTTACAAGGCGTCTAATAATATGTTATTTAGATCCGGCTTATACCAAATGTACTTTCTTGGCATAAACTAAATTGGCATTTCACTCCAAATTTAAGATGTTCCAAAGTCAGTCCTACTTTTGGTTTTATTAAAAAGCCACTATAGTATTGTATTTTTGTGTTTAAGGGGTTTCATATAAGTTAGACATATGGTTCAATTTGGAAGCAACTATGTTCTATTGTTGTGTGATTGAGTTTTGTATTCGCTCATTGCTTGTCCCATATGTTTTCAGTTACTAACATAAGTGTTAGTAATAGTCCTGCCCCTTCAGTGGGTCATATATTAAAACCAACAAGTGATGTTCAGTACTATAAGCGATTTCACCAATAACTGGGAATGTAGTGTTCGGTACACATATAAAATGAACAGAGCGCTCTGGACTCTGGGGCACTCTATTAACAATAAAACGTTAAAACACATCCCATTGTGGCAGCACAAACAGAACTTTTTTTGTCTCCTCGATTCCCACATATAACCGTATGTCGGCTAATTCAGCTGTGATAATCCGCAGCGAGTATGAATAAGCGGGTAATAAGCAGAGTGTTTCCTACGATCGATACAGCATCAAGTCGCTTCAGTCAATTCAGTTTCACACACGGACAATAATAAGCATGCTGGTGTAGCGTGCAACCAACCGGGTGATAATATTAGCTGCTTAAACAGTTTCAATCACTCAATGAAAGACACAGGTTTGCCAATATAAAAACAACTAATTTCTTTACAGTATTTATGTTGGGTGCTCATATTGTAATAAAATAAAATGAATAAGTTTAAGAGTAATCCAAAACCTTGCAGCTAGTTTGCTGTGAGAGATAAGACATATATAGAGTTGACAAATGGGCTTATTTATTGGAAGCCAGGTGCATATATATAATAAGGTGAACACCATACATCGCACACAGCAAAGGTGGGGGAGAAGACAACCACCACTACAAGAAAATGGTAATACATTAAAAAATACTACAACAAGAATTAAAACAGTGGGTGGGTGGGCTAGGGATAAAAAATCGTGTGAGCCAAGATGGCGACAGTCACAGAAAGAAGGAAGTGGAGATCGCCCCTATCGGCAACTGCAGTAATTAGAAGTCATGTGAGATCCTAGTAGGGCGGCAAGCCGATAAGCAACGGGTCACATGTACAAGATAAGGCCGAGAGATCGCCAAACATTATGACATAAACTCACGCTATGATTACAAACAATGCTAAACTACAGAAATTAATAAAAAGCCTGCATATCAATCGATAAAAGTAAGACATGATCACCACCATAAAACCAATTTAATTATATGCATATTAAATTATTATTTGGGTAGATAAACTGACGGTTTTACAGATATAAAAGAAAACCACGAGGCAGATAGTAAGCTGTCAGGCGGCAAGAGGTAACTGAACTGAGTAGGGACAGACAACCTGAACAACAGCAGCGAACAAGCTGACGAGAGCAGGAAGAACCCGAAAGAAAGCAGCGAACAAGCTGACGAGAGCAGGAAGAACCCGAAAGAAAGCAGCAAACAAGCTAACGACAGCAGGAAGAACCCGAAAGAAAGCAGCGAAAAGCCGACGTAAGTGACGGGGGTGAACTGAGCATTAGCTTCATGTGGTTATCGAGTGCATTCTGTGACCATACAGAGCCACTTGTGATTATGCAGAACATGTTGTGGCTATGCAATGCCTCTTGTGGCAAAATATCGCAAATTGTTTTCTTTACAGACAACGGTGAACAAGGTAAGCAATTGATATTCACGATATTGTTTATTAATTTACAATATTAATATGGAACACCTATATCCCATTATTCGCATACATTTACAATGCAATGCGCTTTCAATGGTGCAGTCAAAGATTGTGACAAATAGATAAAATGTATATCCGAAAACCTGTGATATTGTTATTCACACATTATTATATGTTAATACCACTACCAAACACCAATATCTGTGAATCACACATAGATTGTATGTAAACAGTTTTCCTACAGAGTTAATAGCAGATGCAATTACGTAGGGGACACTACTGAATATAATCGGGGACTACGAAGCGGCGGGATCGGATTACAGACACTACGGATATAAAAGACCAGTTATGGTATATTTGAAATTAAACAAAAAGCTGAAAAACGTAGTCGCCCTGATTCCTTCCATTATGGTAATAGTACACATCCCCAATCATATCTTCACGATTACTTCCCTCAAGGCATGGTCAAAGCATCTTCTCTCATGCCACAGTCACTATAACTTCCTTAAACCGTTGTCAAAGTAATTTCTCTTACAACATGGTCACGATAACTTCCCTGAATCCATGGTCAAAGTAATTTCTCTAACGCCATGGTCAGACAAATTTCCTGGTCAACGTGATTTCTCTAACATCATGGACACCATAACTTCTCTGAAGTCATGGTCAAGGTAATGTCTCTTACACCACAGTCACGATAACTTGCCTGATGCCAAGGTCAAGGTAATTGATCTTTTATCATGGTCACAAATAACTTCACTTCGTTCATGGTTGACATAATTTACTCCAATACACAATCACGATAACGCAGCATGTACACATTATATACATTTAATGTATATGGACAAATATACTTCTAATATTTATCACTAAGTTTTCGGTATCATTTGCCACAAATATCTGTAAATCACACATATAGATTGTTTTCCTACAGAAGTTATCAAAAGCAACACGGCTACACGAGAGCAACGTGAGCTAATAGCAGATGCAATTACGTAGGGGAGACTACTGAATATAATCGGGGACTACCAGGGTATATCTGAAATTAAACGAAATGCTAAAATACGTAGTCGTCCTGATCCCTCCCATTATGGTCATAGTACACATCCCCAATCATATCTTCACGATAACTTCCCTCAAGGCATGGTCAAAGCAATTTCCCTCACACCAAAGTGTATCCGAAAACCTGTGATAATGTAATTCACACATTATAATATGTTAATACCACAACCAAACACCAATATCTGTAAATCACACATAGATTGCATGTAAACAGTTTTCCGACAGACGTTATCAATAGGAACATGGCTACACGAGAGCAACGTGAGTTAATAGCAGATGCAATTACGTAGGGGACACTACTGAATATAATCGGCGACTACGAAACAGCGGGTGCGGATTACAGGCACTACGGATATAAAAGACCAGTTATGGTATATTTGAAATTAAACGAAATGCTGAAATACGTAGTCGTCCTGATCCCTTCCATCATAGTCATAGTACACATCCCCAATCATATCTTCACGGTCACTTCCCTCAAGGGATGATCAAAGCAACATCCCTCACACCTTAGTCACGATTACTTCCCAGAGCAGAGTCAGAATAACTAACAACACACCATTGTCGGTAACCCCCCACACCAAGACAACAATCTCATCCCTCACACCATGTTCAAAATAATTTCCTCACACCATAGTCATGATAATTTCCTTGAAATCATGGTCAACGATATTTTTCTTACACCATTGTCGCGATAACGTCTCTGAAGCCATGGTAAAAGAAATGTCTCTGACACTATGGTAACCATAACTTCCCTGAAGCCATGGTCAAAGTAATTTCTCTTTCACTGTGGTCAAAATAATTACTCTTTCATCATGGTCACAAAAACTTCTCTTCGTTTATGGTCGAGGTTCCTTACTCCAAAACACTATCATGATAACGTATCACGTACACACAATATACTTGTAAGACATATGGATAAATATAATATCTATCACTTATTTTTTTGGTATCATTTGCCACTTATCCAGCCAATGTGATCTTTGATGATGGTTTTATTGTCGAGCTTGGACAGACTGTCGTAAGAGCATGCTTGGCTCTCGGTAGGGCTGTCTGCATTTGACGCTGGCTTTAAACCATTTCCTTTGTGACTGTTTTCGGCTGAAAGTTTGTTACTCGGAAACCATTTGATGAACAGGACAAGTGACATGTCCACGGCAAGCTCGATGAATTCGCCAACAGTCAGGAAGGAGAAGCCAATGAACAGGCCCAATATACCGCCCATGTCGGAGATGAGTGATGATAGCTGTGTGCCACACAAACCACAAGTAACTAGCTATAATCTATGTCCATTTACAAAGCGTTGTCGAGCTAATGTTTTTCTTCGTTAACTACTTACAATGTAAAGCGGCTTTTCTTGGATGTTCTGGTAATTAAACTCCTGAAAGAATATGACAACTTTCCCCAAATTCTTCTTGTACTCGTCGCCTTTATTTAGGACGATTCTAATCTTATCATTGGTGGAAGCTAGTGCTTCAAACAGATCATGCTGAAACACGACAGACACTAAGGAGGCGAGACACTCAAACGGATGTCTTGTCAACAGTTCAGGGAGGTACCAAGATAAACTGAATCTGCTCATAGAGGTACCAAGATATCTTATCACCGGTACAGGGAGGAACCAAGTTATACTGAAACTGCTCATAGAGGTATCAATATATATTGTCACCGGTGCACAGAACTACCAAGATATCTTGTCCCCCGTACGCAGACCAGCCAATATACATTGAAACTGTTCATAAAAATTCCAAGATATCTTGTTACTTGTACAGAAAGGTAACAAGATAGCTTGTAACCAGAACAGAGAGGTACCAAGATATCTTGTTATTGTACTAATTATCCTCTCTGGGTGTATTAAGGTATTTTTATATCCGTCGTTATGGTCGTACTGGGATATCCTAATAATCGTTAAAGTAGTATCAGACTCTCTTGGGCCCTGGGATAAGGCACTGGGGAGAAGTCAGGCCAGGTTGGATGACCCGCCGCACCTACCTTGTAATTCTCGGATGGCCACAGCTCGCTGGACACCCTCGAGTTAAAAGTCGTTTCCCTAAGATAAACAAAACGAATGGTCAAGTGTACCGAGTTTTACAAGGCATACCTCAGGATGTGCCGTGTGCTTAAGGTTATGGTCTGAAAATGCACATACCAGCTGGGCCAAGATATACATACGTGCAGGCACTTGGGCATTGGCACGCGAGAGATCCGTCCATGTATTTACTTTCTACGGCGTCCATACAGTCAACTGCAACATTTGGTAGCGGCGGTCAGCAGCATTAAAATAGGTTCGTCTGTGTCAGGTGATTCACTAATAAATGGAAGTTGATGAATCTATTTCCTCGATTCACCCAATGATTGATCGAATAATTAATTGATAGTTCAATTTACGAATTAATTGATTGAATAATCCATTTATTCAGTGACTCATCTATTGATCAACGATTTACCATCCGTCATTGATGTGTAGTTACAGGCGTTCACGTCGATATTGCCGATGAAGCTCCCTTCCATCGGATACTGTGAGTCTCCGCATCCGCACTCCATTATAACGTTGTACTGGTAACATGTCTTGTAACACGCCTTTGTCACACATCACGGGGATTTGCTCGCGTTAGCATGATATTGAACACTACCATAATACCATGCAGCATCTACGTGTCTGGGCAGTACACGGCTGTATAATTATCTACCAACACTACGACATCGTGTTGGACCTTCGTTCCAACTTGGCCTCGGCAACTGGTTTATGCCAAGCGGTCGATGGCATCTTAGGGGAACGGCCCAAACATCACAATAATCCTGACGAACCACGATACGATAACAGCCTTCAGTTGAAAGTGACGTAAAATATCAATATTTCATTCCGTTTTTACCAGCACTTCATAAAAAACCAAATTACCCTTCGTAAGACCAAACACTTCGGCGGAATAAGGCGGCAGTGTCTTACATTTTCTCGACGAGTATCCACAAAGAAACCCTATTCTACCCATATTGATAATGTGATCCAAAATATTGCATTATCTATTATCTATTGATACGTTATGTTAAGTATTCCTACTAATTTGAATACAGTTCAATATAATTCTACCGGAAAATCCATTGCAAAAGGAAAAATGATTGCAGTAAGTTGTTTTGCAAACGCTTATATCACATGGCTAATTAACATCGCATTGGTTTTCATAATAATGCCTCGTGTTTCCGCTATTCTATAGGTTTTCTCATGTATTTTTTATTCTGTAAGTTAATACCTATGTAAATATAATGATAATCCAAGCAAAGTGCATATTTGTTATTTTAAGTGATACGATAATTAAATTGAAACTTTAGTTTGATGTGAATAAGCCATATCATAATATAATTGCCATATTTAGAATATTTCCGCATTTGATTAATGAGCAACATGATTATTTCTACAAAGAATATATAAAGAATTACCTTTGGAAGCACTGATTACGGTATCAAATATATTAAAAAGTTGCGAAGCGGTAAATTTAGCGTCCATATTGTCCAGAAAAATCACACTGTGAAATATTGCTGCTAGGGAAAAATAATTCAATAAAATTCAACAAGCTTTGTTTTGTTGATATTTGATCAAATTCCTTTCAACAAAAAATTTAACTTATAATATAGAAATTCACCCCATATTTCGACCTACGTGGAAAGAAACCCTAAAGAAAGGGGAGATAAATGCATTAGACAAATAAAACATCTTGTAGAAATGAAAGGTTGCCTAACTAGTCCACCTCAATCACAAAAGAAAACATCGTTTGATAATTATATTGTATTTCCGATTGAAGTAAGTCTCTTACGGTTATGCTGTAGTTGACGGGGTGGAGTTCTTCAAATACACTGCGGGTCGTGTTTCGCGCGTCTATAGGCGAGCAATCTCCATACCTGCCTCCCTCGCGCGAAATATACACCTGTAACATGCCATGTATAATATACGCCCACATATCTGTCAAAGAAGAGTCGTTGCTTTCCGCTTTCCTGCTATTCAAAAGATTAAACAAGAGTCACATGTAAAGCATGACAAGACCAGACCACGTGTCCGATATGGGACAGAAGCAGATGACATCCTGTTCTGGCTGGTGGAATGTTATGTCGAGAGGAAGTATTTGTGCGGGGAGGGGCAGTTTCCGTGGACTGTTTGCGCGTACGCCGGCGGTAGAGGGGACTCGATCGTGTTTGTCGTGGAGGGAGCTAGACAGCTAAAGGGGTCGTTGTACAGTGTCCGGGGTGGCGAATATTTTAGGATCCATATCGACTCGAGGGCGTAGCTCTGGCCTGTGGGTTGCATCCTCAGGCACGTCCGAGTCAGATTCACTATTATTTGCGGCAGTTTGGTTAAAACTGTTGCTTGGAAGGTCATCTTCCGATAAATCCCCAACTTCCTGAACATTCAGTGGATCCCATGTAATGGTCTTTGTCCTTATGAAATCCTTCTTAAAATGCATATCATTGAATGTTTTGTCTTAGTGTTTCCCGTCTGTAAGGCGTTTTAATTTTACCGTGGTGGGTGTGACAGATTCAACACAACAAGAAGGCATCCATTAAAGCACATGGCCTCAGCTTTATTCTGATTGGCTTACAAGCAACATGTGACAAGTATCCATCTACGAATAAACATTTAGGTGCCGCGGCGATTCCCGCCAAAACATCGTAATCATAATGTATCTAAAGTCATTCTGTAACACCCCCCTTCTTGGGAAAAGGAAATCACTGTTCACTGTTGTAGTGCCATAATGTTCATAAGTAACACATACTATCATAATGTCCATAAAGTCACACTTGGAACATACACAATTCAAGAACTATTGAAAACACTTACATCACTGGTAAACGAATTAACTATGGTGGGGCCAGAGGTTACTAGCACATAGCCCACATACTTCAACTGGTATTTACCACCAATTGTACATGTCACACAATACACACTACTGCAAATTGTAGTCACTGTACTTTGCAGGTAGCCTGACGTTGCGCCCACTCCTTGTGCGCGCTGGTGACCTTGGTGGAGCCGTGAATTGCTTGGGCACTTGGGGCTCCACTGGTGGTGCTGCTGGTCGCTGCACTTGCACCTCATCTCGTGGGACTGGCACAATATACTCGGAGACTGTCTCCGGCATGACTACAGGTGGTGGCTCCTTGGTGCTCATTATATCCCTGCGGTTCTTGCGTAGCACCTGGCCGTGTCCATCTGTGATCTGGTAGGAACGTGGCTCGCCACACCTCTGTGTGACCACGGCTGGTTCCTACTCACTCCCCCGATGTACTCTGACCACTTCCTGATCTCGGAGGCTCGACAGCGGCTTCGCTGTTCGGTCGTAGTATTTCTTCTGGCGCTGCTGACGCTCCTGCAGCTCCTGCTTGGACCCTACAATCTTAGGCTTCAGCAGATCTGGATGCGTCGGCAACTTGTCACGCAACATTCTGTTCATCAGCAACTGTGCTGGTGAATACTGAAGTCCTGAAATGGGCGAGTTACGATACTCTAGCAACGCCAAATACATGTCCTTTCCTTCAAGGCTTGCCTTTCTTAGCAACTGCTTCAGAGTTTGCACTGTCCTCTCACTGAGGCCATTAGACTGTGCATACGTAGGGCTTGATGTCGTCACCTTGATCCCCAGGATTGCCCAAACTCCCTAAACTCCCTGCTCCCATATGGCATGTTATCACACATCACTTCCTCTGGTATGCCATGCCTAGCATAAATACTTTTCATGTGCCTAACGACAGAGCTGGCCGTTTTGTCCTCTAGCAGTGCAATTTCTGCATACTTAGAGTAGTAATCTACAACCACCAAATAGTCACGGACTTGGAATGTCATAATGTCTAAACCAACCTTTTGCCATGGCCTGTCAGGTGCCGGATGTGGCATCATAGGTTCACTCTGCTGCTTCCTGCGATACTGTAAACAAATCGCACACTTGGCCACCATATTTTCAATATCCTTGGGCATCCCAGGCCAGTAGATAACCGCTCTGGCCCTCTGCTTACACTGCTCCTCTCCAAGGTGACCCTCGTGTATCCCTGCTAGCATCTCCTTGCGTAGACTCTGTGGCACAATTATCTTCTGACTTTTGAACAGAATTCCTTCCAATTCATACAGCTCATCTCGGATAATCCAGTACTCCACTAGACGCTGGTCCACTGCCGATTTGGCATCAGGCCATCCTGACCTGATAGTTTGCTTCAGCGCCAAAAGCTCTTCATCAGCTAGAGTACCCTGTCTGATCTCCTCGAGCCGCTGGTCTGACGCTGGAAGTGTAGACATGAATGCGCAAACCATTATCTCCGCCTCTTCAGCCACTCCATCAATAGGCTTGCCTTTAAGAGGTTGTGACGCTCGGGACAGGGTGTCTGCCACATACATTTCTTTTCCTGGTGTATACTGCACATGCAGTGTGTACTTCTGCAGCTGCAACATCATGCGCTGCAAACGTGGAGATGCCCTGCTCTTAGTCTTGCGAAGTATTATTTCCAATGGCTTGTGATCCGAGAGCACTGTTGTCTCCTTCCCATAGATGTAACAGTGGAACTTTGCACATGCGAAGCATATCGCCAACAACTCCTTCTCTATCTGCGCGTAGTTGACCTCAGCACTTGTGAGTGTACGTGATGCATATGCCATGGGCTGCCCGCCCTGCATCAGACATGCCCCCAGTCCCGACTGGGAAGCATCCACTTGTATGGTACACGTCGTAGTACTGTAACACCGGGGCTGATATCAGTGCTGACTTTACAGCATCCACTACTGCCTGATGTTCTGGCTGCCACACAAATGCAGCACCCTCTTTCAGCAATCCTCTCAGTAGTGCTATGATATCGGACTCATTGGGAATGTACTGGGTCAGGTACTTCACCATTCCCAACAGGCGCTGTAACGCTTGCTTGTCCACCGGGGCGGCCATCTTGGCTATGGCCTCGACTTTGGCTGGGTCGGGCCTGAGCCCTGCTGCTGAGATAATGTCGCCCATGCACATCACCTCGCTGACCTTGTACTGGATCTTGCCTGGGCTGAACCTGACATTCTTCTCTCGCGCCCTGTCCAGCACTCTCAGAAAAGCATCATCATGCTCATCATCATTCTCTCCAGCAATGATGAGGTCATCAGCAATAACATATACATTGCTGATGTCACCAAATGTCTGATCATTTCTCCGCTGTAGAACCTCACTAGCAGAACAAATCCCGAACGGCATCCTAAGGAACCTTTTGCGTCCCCATGGAGTGTTAAACGTGCAGTAGTAGCTGGACTTTTCTCCTAGCACCACGTGCCAGTATGCATCCTTCATATCTATAACAGTGAAGATCTTCTTACCAGCCAAACTGCTTTAGGTTTTGGTTGCCCAGCCTTACACTTTTGTGCAAAATGGTGTAACTGCTTGCACCTTGCACATGTCTTGCCATATGCCGGGCACTTCTCTTTAGGATGATCCTTACCACAATATTCACAATCCTTTACCATGACTGTCTCTCCTTTACTCTGGTATCCCTTAGCCCAAATACGACTTTATCTCGTATTATCAAGTCTCTCTGGTCACCATACTCACAGGATGGGGCTTTGGTCTATAGGTCTGTGACCCACTGGTCAAAGGGCTCTTCCTTCATCTGATCCCTTTGCCAGAACTTGTACCTCTCAAATACCACATTTTTCCTAGGCTCACAGTACAAGTCAAACTTCTCCAGCACTTTTTCATACTCCTTGATATCATCAGCTGGATCATACACAAATATGTAGCATGAATCTCTTGGGCCTCTGCCCCAGCCACATGCAACAAAATTGCTACTTGGGTCTCACCCTCCTTCTTGTTCAGTTCTGTAGCCTTGTAGTAGGTGACAAACTGCTGTTTCCATTTATACCAGGTGGCACTGACATTACCTTGTGAGAAGTTCATTGGTGGAGGGGGTATTAAGCCATCCATTCTCACTGTTCCTTATGCTGTAATCCAGAGATAAACTCACAAAAATCCCAATTTCCTGACACCATGTGACAGATTCAACACAACAAGAAGGCATCCATAAAGTGCCTATCTCACGGTTACAGGTACTTCGCTGAAATCAATTCATAATGTGATCAATAAACTCAAACCGGTCCAATAACCGTCGCATCTGATCAGTTAAGGCCAAGATGTGATAAAATGTCAGTTCAAATTAGCGCGCCCGACAAAACGTTGCGGCAGCCATTATCTAGGTCAACCATGCGTGTGACGTCAGTAAAGGGAGATTAATTATTCATGAGCTCGTCGTCTCGATACGCCGGACTCATCTTTAAAGTCGAATTTCGATCCGAAAGCGCGCACTTTGACGACTGATACATAGAGAGAATAGGCACTTCTGGGTTATATTTCCGTAATCTGGCGAAAAAAAATGACATGATTTTTCGTGCGATAGGCACTTTAAGGCCAAAATTGATAAAATGTCAGTTCAAATTAGAGCCCCCGACAATACGCTGCGACAACCTTTATCTAGGTCAGACCCAGGCGTGTGACGTCAGTAAAGGGAGATTAATTATTCATGAGCTCGTCGTCTCGATACGCCGGACTCATCTTTAAAGTCGAATTTGTTGGTTACATATCCCACCACCATGGACGGCCCATGGTTTCTTCTTTGTTTTCACTTTTTGTACTTTGAATAATGACATGTGTTTTAGAGTACCTATCGCGATTTTTGCTACGAGCTCTCTCCTCGCTGATATCTCTGAAACGGCTGTATTTACGCACATAAAATTTTGTCAGTATTTAGAACTTGACCTCGTGATAATGATTGCAACAGTATTTTAATGAGACTGTTCAGCCCCATATTTGGAACGAGGTTGCCTAGCAAGCTGCTTGGCAACCGTTTTCAGACTTTCAGTCGCTACGCGGCGCCGTGGTCTCAGAAAAAAGATCCTTTCTTCGGCTGTCGCCATTTATGTTGTCGGACATTATCCTTCTTGCTTGTCGGTCTAATGTGTGCACAATTATGCTCACAACTTGAATGAGTGATGATTTTATGAAAGCTACATTATGTAACTAAAGCGGAAGAATACACATCGCTAGCGAGGTAAATTTAGAGCGCGTTATGATTTACAGCTAACAATCGTGTGGTTCATGGTTTTAGGGAGGCACCGTTATCGATGGAACGACATAACTGAATAAAATAGATTTCCACAGTAGATAATGAATATTTCCAGTCAAATAATAATGTTAAAAACTTATCAACATAATTTCCATCATGTAAACTCTGCGGCACAAATTAGAAGTTGTCATTACTTACGTCTGCGTTAATCGTAGTAATGTAATAACGAAATGATCCCTGATTGCCTTATATGCGGCTGAACAGTCTCTTTAAGCATTCTCAGTAAAAAAAAACAGTAACAAGGACGCTTAGTTTGAATGTTTTCTACTGCGTCAGCTTAGCGGGTAGGCTTTCTGCAGGCTGGACGTGTCTTAGTTGGCCAAACCTTACGCAATCGACCAAAGGCATTCCCTCGGCTTTCCTCGGTTTTGCATTGACTTGGGGTCATGTCAAAACATCTGCTAAGGGGTCATGTCAAAACATCTAAGCGGTACCAGCTCCCCTTGCTGACATCTATCGCATAGGGTGCATTAACACCAACCTTAGGTTTTGTAAACAAGGCGCAATCACAGTCCCGATTGCTGAACTAATAGGTCAAGTATTCATTTTGTTTAGAGATAACATTTGTTCGTGTAATATTGTTGATATCGTATTGCTGGTCGTCCAGACTTGCCGTTGGAAGACATGCCGTTGGCGCTTGTGCCAATCTAGTGTTAGGTTGTTGCTCGACTGGGTGCTGTTCGGCAAATTTGGAAACTTCTGCCTGGGTATGCTGCATATCGACAATATGGTCTTAGTGTAGCGTGCAAGTGGTAGGGTTCGAATAGCGAAATGGGGTCATTTATAGACTTTCTTTTAGCTTAACTTCAGTTATACCTCAGCCACAACTATCATACTATTGGTTCAGCGCAGCTGGCGATAATACCGGACAGTCACCGGTGCCGTTCATAGGTCCCGCTTTACAGGACCTCCACAACAGCTCTGACTATTGCGAAAACCAGCAATATGGTTCCTAGCATGGGAGGCAGATTGGCGGAAAACCCCCTTCCGCCACATTTGTATGTATTAGGGGCATGTAGGAGATCTGAGTGATCCATTTCCGCTGGTAAGACGGGCATTCTGCCGAATACTAACATAAAGCTTGAGTAGCCAAGCGGTTGATTGTCAGACATGTTAGTGAAAATAAAAATGGCATTAGGTGCTGGTCCCAGTCTGTTTGTTTAGGACATACATAATTCTTTAGTAGGTTTAGTATGGAGCGCTGACAACATTTCGTTTGCCCTTGACTTTGGGCATGGTACGGCGAACTGAAACATTGTTTGATTTTGAAATAGGGAACTTATGAAAGCGGAGTCGTTGTGGGAGAGAAGTCGTTTTGGTGCACCATAAACATAGGTGACCCTTTCGTTGAACCCTTACGCAATGGATTAGTCTGTAATGTAACGATTCGGCCATGCAATGACAAAGTGACCGTGGTCCGTGGCACACACTATGCGCCCGTTACCGATGGGCCGTGTCGATTGTCATAGTGTGGTATGGTCCTGGGGCAGGCTCGCGGATGATTAATTGGACCCGAATAGAGGCATTGGAACTTAAAGATGCATTGCAGGACTTACATGTGTGTACATATTCGTTTATGTGCCTGATAATCCCGATCCAAGCATAACGCGACCGCGTGACTGAAATCATTCGCCAAGCGCCCAGATGATCACACTTTGTGTAGGTTTCGTTTACATCACGTGACTGAAAAAGCACAGCCTCGAGGGTATTTTTAATGACTACTCTGTCTTGAGACAATTAACATTATTGAACTCAAATAACAGTTATCTACTCAGCCCAGCAGTCGACGCTGAACTGGTCAAGATTCGCTTATTTCAGCGTCCTAAAATGGGGGAAATAATGACAAGTGTTTTATCTTTTAGGCTAAATGATAGAATAGCGGCACCTACAGAGTGGTTTTTACATAAGACCCATCAATTAAGTTGTCATCCGCGCGACCTTTACTAGACACCCATGGAGTTAGGTCTTATTGATCTGTTGGTATAAACCCCGTGGGAGGGTCAGACAGTGACTCTCGGGTATGCACATGTAAACAGGTAAAAGCTCGGAAGTTGACTGTATGTCAACAGTTAAATGCTTCATGTTATTTCGTGCAATTAGTATCCACTACTAGGGAAGTCGATCAATTATGGGCTGGAGGAACAATGAAGCTGGTTAAAGAGTTGATGTTTGTTCAGTAGAGTGAGGTTGGTGGAATAGCATTTTATGTACCCTTACATGTATTTTGTTAATTGCTACAAACAGCCTTTACATTAATATATCCAGCGGACGGGTAAACGTATGATTGGTTTGGTACTTATTCTTCTAAAATTGTATGTAAGGACGAGTCCTTTACAGTGAAAGTTTCAGGTAGGGAAAATACTTTAAATAAGCAAATAGCATAAAAGATACGTAACGAAGTAAGTGTGTAAGGTGACGGTTAGCTCCCTGACTGTATATAAAGGAACGGAAACTTCACAGTCTTTACATGTGAGAGGACGGATACTGCACTGAGCATGTATGAGGCAGGACCGATAATTCACTAAGCAAGTGCTTGAGAGGACGGAAACTTCACAGACTGTGTTTGTGATAGGTATGAATACATCACGATGTAAGTGTGTTTGACACGCGGATACATCATCAAATAATTATATGTCACAGTAGGAATACTTCTCCTAGTTAGTGCATACGACAGAACAGGCACTTCACCGAGTGACAGCGTATGAGAGGACAGATACTTAACCAGGATAATGAGTGACTGTACGGATACTTGTATGACAGGACGTTCACTTCACCAAGTAAGTGGATAACAGGACGTTCACTTGACCAAATAAGTGTATGACAGAACGGACACTTCACCAAATAAGTATGTGACAGGATGGACACTTCACCAAGTAAGGGTATGAAAGGACGTTCACAAAAGTATATGAACAGTGCGGATATGTCAGTTTATACAAGGACTGATACTTTACTGTGGTGCACGTGTTGGACGGGATGAATTCTGTACAGGGTACGTATGTGACAAAGTTACTTTAGTACGTGTGATGGGGTAATCTTTTTCTTTATTGACTCGACTGAATATGAAACTCTTATATAGAATAGAGAGATTACGGAACAGGCTTATACCACATCGTGCCTATTCTTGTTGCGCAATCGTTTGTGAGAACGGTACATGTTCCCATGTCTACACATTTGAATCCTCATTCTCTTGAGCAGAGGATACACAAGTACTTCTGCCTCAATGCGATGGGATCATTTTTTGTCCCAAGATATTAATACGCTTTTTGCCAAATAATGAAGTATTTAGCATGGGTAATTATATTTCCACTTTTTAGTACAATCACACACTCTATAGCACTTGTTATATAGATTTATTTTCAGAACTATTTCGCGTCAGCGTCAGTGCCATCGTCTTCGCGAGCGCTGCGGTTCAGGAAACAACAATGGCATCGACGAAGCCTTCATGAAATCGTCATTTGTCACGTATAATGACGACTTGAGGACGGAACCGAGCACAGACAGCAACAAAACTTATCATCTTCTCGCGGAGTACATGTTTACATCGATACCGATACTGCGCCCTGTCGGAAAGAGCGCGACCGGGAGGTCAAGCAGAGGTCAAATTCATAGTGCTTCGTTGCCTGGGCCAGAGATTGATTGCGTGGGTACGAGCAGCATCCTCTGCTCAGGAGAGTGTTGAATCATATGATTGAATAAGCCGTTAACCACTCCTATTCGAGATAACTACCTGATATGGGAGCTGTTTGTACAGTCAGTGGTGATTAAACGGGAGGCTTTTACCCAGCATTGCATTGCATCAGCGGGACTCTCGTTGTCAATAGCAACGTGGCACAATACCACCTGCAGTGATGCGATCCTTCGAAAACAAAGAGTGGCGCTCAAATATGCCATGATGGACAGGAATAATTTATTAGCATGAATTCATTGACAAGTTACCGGCTATGGGCGGTTTATTTGGTCTCTATTGCAGGAGTTTGTTTGCCAGAACTCTTTCGAACGAAGTACGGGAGATACTGCTGCACTCAAGGTAATTAAACCTGACGTTGGTCTGTTGGGCTATTCCAGACAAAGCTCGTCTTCCGCTACTCCACTCTCCATGGCAGACATGTTTGACGCAATGCTAACATAACACGCGAATCCCAGCCTGCGCAGAAGCCGATGCGCAGGAGATCGCCGCTACTCGATAAGCGGGCGGTTACTAGGGACACGAGGGTGGTGCTTCCTACGCGATGATTCATGCATCGCCACAAGAGATACGGTATTAACACGAGCAAGTACTTCGTGACGTCACAATAAATCCATTAAAAAATATGATCATACAAGGCACGGAAGTCATTTCAATATGTGAGCGCGCTAAATGTGCATCTGACTCATGTATATAATAAATATTATAAGTAGCTAGCGACTCGTGAGTACGGAAACAAAGACTCGAGCGCGTGTGTTACAATGATCCGTAATTCATCAGCAAATATCTCGTGCATTAATTATGTGACTGTGGTGCTATGTTTGTCGTTCTGTATTCGGTGTGAAAAGTAACCCCCGGGTCCATTGATGCGGTAATTGTCGTTGACTATACATTCATACACTATTGGAAGTTTGCGCTTGGTTCATGGTTCACTAATCATCACGAAATGACGCCATGCTCTGTGTAAATAATCGCTATTCGTTCGATGACATTTAATACCAGCTCGTCCTCATGACGTCAGTATATGACCAGACCGTATATCTATTTATAATATTGGGTTCAATGGATTATTGGTCGGATGTGTCTTCTTATGATGACTAGTACAGAAACATAGATATGAAGTCGGATTGCACCGATGTTTCCGCTGGTTGTCATGGCCGCAGGACATGCGCATGGCAGACGCATGGGTCTCACAGTTTGCTGAACTGCTGATTACTTCACTCATGGGATTGTAAATGAATGAGAGTGATTTTCCACCTAACATCCTGTTATTCGAATCGCGTCATTACTTTACTTAAGCCCCAACATCCAAACTAGCCCCCACCCCCCCCCCCCCCCTGGCACACACCCAATGCCACCCCAACGGTTCTTAATATTAAATGCGAGTAGTGAGCCATGGATACTCCATGATATCACGGAACCTACAATGGTTATTCCGAAACAGTCCATAACGACATTGTCACAAAACGTCCTTTCATTTTCGACCGACCTTTGTTACGCCGATGAATGTCTGAGAACCGGGAGCTACTGCTACACCCTCGTCTTCTGGGAAAGGCATGCGATTTTGAGAATGAACGACCACGCGAATCCCGGCGGATTGGGCAAGTTCTCCAATGTATTCCTCCTGGTCAACGTTGAAAGTCAATGCCAAACCTGATGTAGACATATGGTCACGAAATTCTAGAACCTTTAGGACTATCGACATGCTGAGGGCAATTCTAAAGGCATCTTATACATTTTCTGACTCAACATGCACAACTTGTTTTAGCAACATGATGTAACTCTCTGGCGACAAGATAATGAACAGCTTCAATATTGCTCAAAATTGACTGCTTGGTATATTATGCTGTTCTAAGATATCGAATTGTAAGCAACGCAACCCACTTGATCGTCTATACCTTAAACTGTATTATGTTTAAAAAGATCGTGACTTACCATACTGTGGACCCGGTCGGAAGGACTTCGCCATCTCGCCGTCTATCATAAAAGATTTATTCCAGTTGGAGTTGAACGTGTAACAGTTACCAAACCAGTTGCTATAGAAGGCAGTGAAGTCTCTGGGGGATAAAGCAAGATAAAGTGTGTTGATGTAGCGTTTGTCAACAGCTTCACGATAAGCGATATTTGAATGGTGATGCAGAACTTAAAGCTACTATTATACCAATGCTATCATTAACATAGAGAGCATAATAAAAAAAGGTCATAAGCAAAGGGCAACCGAATTGAACTAACGTCGAAGAGTTGCAGACGGTGCCGGAGTATTCACAGTCGATGATAAGGTCATCTAGTTGGTACCCCATAGCAGCCTTGGTATGGTAGGGCAAATCGGCCAGTTGCTGCATGATCTATATGAACAGAGAAGCTTTGACTGTGAGAGCATTATCGATAAGATATTTTAAATGACCTTCTCCTTGTCATGCATGTAACTACTTAACGTATGATGACCCAGCGGCGACGGAATCAAATAGAGACAACGCAAGACGTGATTTCTATATGGTAAGCGTAATAGCTGCCTAGGTTCACTTTGAAACCGATATTGCAGGAACTCGGTCCACGAAGTTTTTCACAACAAAATTTCATGATTTTTTATGATCTGTGACTCATCAAATTCTTGTGCGAATGTTTTATATCAATGTATGCATATTGCTTCCAAAGAGAGACATAATCTATCCTTCCCATATCAAGGATATTTCATATAGCTATGTGTAATAATTGGACGCGGTGAGAAATTTGATTCTTGCAACCTTTATATTCAGCTTCTTTTTTTTAGAATTAAAAAGCCTGATAGCGTACCAGTTCTTTGGCGTTTAGTGTAATATTGCTTTTGTTCATGATATGAATGCTCCATTATTGGTCAAGAACTACCTGCCCTCAAACTTCAGCAAGATTGCCATATCGAGCCATTTAGGGTAGTTACTTGTCTGTTTTCGTCCCGATTTATCTCTCACTCTTAATCAGGGGAATTTCATGGGGCGTGTGAGTATGTAGTTCGATATATACTGTTGTGTATGGTGCTGTGCAGAGTTGATAATTGCAAACAATATACAGAAACGAATAAACGCACAAGAGGACGATAGTACTGGAGCACAATTTCAGAGAAGTACACAAGTTACGGAGGTTATACGTGAGTTTGAATAGATCTTCACTGCTACCAACACACCTCCATTTGTCTTTCATAAGCTACTCGTTGCTTCCTCCCACCAATTCCAGGCATGCTTCCGTCCATGAATCCGGTGCCGGATCCTCCATAGGCAGACCCGCTCTGTTCTACATAGCACAACATATACAATTCAGCAATCCTTCAACTGGTGTGAGAGACGCACGAACACAATGCTGACGGCAATTACAGGCCCAAACTTATTGTCTCCGTGACGTCGGGAGGTATCAGTTATTCAAATACATTCAATCAAGAGTGGTGGAGCGTTCTATTTATCGCATGCGTCTTTGTGTAACCAGAGTATATCGAACAAAATCACAATGCATATTGTCACAAAGTCTTATATGCGAATAAACCACTGCACAATCACCGGAAGGTAGAAATCGACGAATGGTGGGTTAAGGGAAACTTCATTCGTAACTAATACATATTTACATGTTCACATGTCATACCGGTTGTGTCGTCCGCTGTAGTTGGCGATGTCGTGGTTGGTTGTGGGTCTCCATCTTTTGGTTTTCTCTCGATATCAACTACCTTCGCCTGCTGATCCTGCTCCGATGAGCTCGATTGTTGACCATCAGCTTCAGAACCCCATTCCGTTGTCAAACCGAGAGTACACAACATACGATAGTTCTCCATTATCTTAGAACGTAGAAGTGGGTTGTTATTGCAGACTGTGACAGCAGGGAATATGATGTCTGTTGCATGCTCAATAGAGACCTGGACGGCCACATCAGCGGTCATATACTTGTCAATGAGCACGTATCCCTGTTGAAAGAGCGACCCGATACACGTCAATGTGGCTAGTGTCCAGAACGTGGTCTTCACCCATCCTGTAATCAGAATGAAGTGTTCTACTTTGAACCAACACTAGCGGTGGTGCAAAAAAAAAAAAGAAAAAAGAATTAAACAAATTTTGCAAGTGCTGACTCTTTTACATTAGTCTAAACTAATCGAACCACGAACAACAGCAGCTAGTTCAGTTATGAATGTATGAAGACGATGGGACACAGCACCGAAGAATTCAAGAGCGGGATGGGTATAAAAGAGGGAACAAAAACGACATATTTCTCATAGGGGAAAATATGTAGTCAGTCAGCATACCGGGGTAGGTCAGCGCTGAATCAGTGTGTTATTTAGGAGAAAAACAGTCCGAGTCAATGCTGATTTGGTGCACGGGAAAGAATATAAGTACGCAAGAGATAAGATAAGATAATGAAAATTTCAGACCAATTGAGTCCATACGATTAATAACCTAAAATGGAAGTTGTTCTGTTCAATGGTTGAACATAGACGATTTTCGCTAAAATTTCCATATCGGTCATATTCTCCGTTATCAAGGCCAGTGGTCAATGGCGAGTTAGCCAAATATATATCTCCTTCTCCGCTGTCGCGCAATCGATATACTACTATTTAATGCTTAATGAGAGTAGTTATAATTTAATTAGTTTTCATCTTTTCAGGAAAAATATACATAATGTGGAATGGAATGCGTAATGCGTCAATTAAATAAGGACGGGAAATTAAAAGTTAAGAACAATGCACAAACAAGAAGCATAAAATGGCTCTGTATCACATACTTTTCTCCTCTGAAGATCGAGGGGCCACTTTTGCAGAAGACTATTCAAGTTTTAATTCTAGAGCTATAAGCGGTTTGTCAGAGTTCGGTAGAACTATGACAATAGATCAATGCATCAAACGATAGCAGTGGGCAGCGACAACCATCTTTAAACATACCCGGTTTTTTTCTTCAGTTGGTCCAAAAGCGCTTCGGGCTACCGCATGACGCAAATGGGTTCTGTAAATTTGGTGAAATATAATGAACGAGATTGAAGCTTTCTAAAACATTCACAAGTTGTCTTTCGCATTTCCTACCTCTGGCGTTGCGAACATGAGGGATGCCATGGGCTGTCGTGCTGTCCAGAAGCCAGACCAAACTCCGTGCGCGGGTATTTCACGGATGGCCTTGCCATGGTACTTAGCTGAGGACACCACTTCATAACCCCCGGGCATTGCTCCTGGTGTAGAAATACTCGTGCTGGATAAAATTGCAAACGCAATTGAAAAATTATTAAAAGATTAATAATAATTAGGATTGAATGTCCTATGGCGGACTAACCTGGCGATCCTTGAAGACTGCAAGTGTTAACTGAGGTCCAGCGTGTCGGTTGTGTAACGGCCGCAGGGTGTCGCCCACTTATTTGGTATGGCCACGGAATAAATTGATCAGGCCGTAGGCTGTCGTGGGGTAAGACCTACCCCAACATTGATTCAAATGCAGGGCAGTTGGAACAGGCAACATTCTGTATTGCAGAGGCAGCTATTTAAGGCAATGTGGCGTTAGTTGGTTTGCTGTGATTCCAGGTTAAGGTTTCAGAAAAGGCTCCCTCAAACATATTCGAAATGCACCAGATACTTTTGTCAATATCTAAAATCACATCCGTGCCTCAATATATATTGTTGTTTGTTTCAAATATGGCGACTTTGAGCCATTAGACCTTTTTGGTGCGTACCAGAGTGCTGGTGTGTTCCTTTCCCCTGAGTTTGCCTTCGTTGTAGAACAATGGTCTTTAGGGATAATGTCTTCATCGTTTGAAATTGTTAAGAGTCTCATCGTTATTATCAGTATCATCATTCAGGGGTATGTATGTATTGTTGAGTGAGACACAAAAGGGTAATGAGAAATTGTAAACAACGTTGTGAGATGACTCATATGCTGAGTTTAGTCATCAACAAAATGGGTTGCAGTTTAAGCTTATACGTAAATAATATATGTCATCACATAAAGTATCACCTGCTCATCCGTTCCTCCAAAAGAGTGTGTCGTATCCCCCGGGGGGGGGGGGGCACTTAAGTGTATAGAGCTAGTATACATGTGCCGCGCGACGGGGTATGTTTTCTCGGGCTCTCGACTTGTACGACAGGTTGTATTGGGCCTCATACTAGTATGACGGGGAATGATTTTCAGCTTCAATCTGTACGACGGGTTTTTTGGCCTCATACTTGTATGACGGGGTAGGATTTTCAGCTTCAATCTGTACGACGGTTTTTTTGGGGGGCTTCGTTTTGTTCAGCGGGGTATGTCGAGATTTTCTCCCTGAATCTCCCACCGATCGTTGACAATGCAAATGAAATGAATGGTCCCTGTTTGACGCCCCGAGAATCACACGCTCAGCCCACAGGGATTAGAACCGATATCGTCTATGTATACAAACCCTTTATGGTGTATGTATACGTAAAAGATAGCGAGCGGCCAGCCTATACAAATCCCTGTGGCTCGACCGTGCAAGCGCGCAAAGTTGTTACTGCATGTAATCAGAAATCTGCTCATAACATTTTGAGATTTATCCGCAACTTTTATCCTGCCTACGACGTACGACGGATTATACGTTATACATTTGCATAATATCTAATTGTACGACGGGTACGTTTTTTTTGTCATTTTCACCTTGTACGATGGGTTATATATTCGCATAATACCTTGTACGACAGGGTGTGCTTTTTGCCATTTTCAACTTGTACGACGGGTACGGGTTTTCGAGGTCCCGCGGCACACCCCTATCCGAGTTAAGGCCAAGTGCCCCGCACCCCCACCCCTCGGGGTCGTATCGTGACACCGAATTACCAATGAAACCGATGAACTGGTGCCAACCCGACTAAATGACTGAATAATTTATCATCTCAGTATTTGGTTTCGGATGGAATATTGCATTTGGTGGCAATATACCTATCACAATAAACGATGTGACCATGTTGCATCATTAAGAATAATTGATGATGACAGGTTAAATATGCGCAGCGTTGGTGTAAACACGATGAACAAATGACAAGGCTTATTATAATGGACATGGACGTTGGTAAACATTGCTCCATGAGATTTATGGCACTCATCGGTGTTACTCTGCGTACGTTGACAAAGGAAACGTTCATTATTTAGCTGTTACCGAAATTGGAGGGTTGAATTTTGTTTTGTCCGCCCACTTCCGCCTCCTCTCTCTCTTATTTGTCGTCCAATTTATATAAACTCTCTGACAGTCCTTCAAATTAAGCATACATTCCGACCAGGACATTTTCCAAATTTTATGGTCCCGTTGAAGCAAGTGGATTGAAATTACTAGTAGTGTTAAGTTAATTATACATTCCTTGCATTGCGAGTCTGATCAGTAGCAATGATGTTAGCAAAAAATGAACCTTAGTATTTGGTGTAACCTACCAACCAGCACAGTGGCATAGCTCTTATGAACCAAATGGAGCTTGCGCTCCCTCTTGAAGGGAGTACCTGATCGACTCTTGGTCTGTTGGGCTACAGTGGCAGAGTCAGACCCCAGGATCACCCCTCTTGGCTCGTGCCTGAAAAAAAATTGCATTCAGCAGAAATCATCCCTCAAAATCAAGAAAGTTACGGCTCTGACAGTGTCCGCGATATTGTCGTATTAATTGCTGCCGAACTTCGCAATCCTATCTAAAGGTGTCAATTGTTTTTAAAAGGGACTCGCCCAGAGACCGCAGAAGTTCAAAACGCGTTATGATATCTACAATGTGCCTTAGAAGCTGCCGTCGAACAGCTCCAGATATTTCATTTTCTGTTTCATTTTCATTTTGAGAATAACGTATCCGTGGTACGTCAAATGTTTCGCGAATTGGTTATTGTTTGATTCTAGAAACGAATCCCAGTTTGATTAAGGAATGTACATTGTTTATAAATGAAAAATCTGAGGTAAACATATTCGGAGGCTTCACGAATCATTTGTTAGTTGTAATAGTTTCAAACATTCAAGCTTATGTTTAGCCCTACAAGACGTCCGAGTAGGCCGCAGTGATTCGTATCAGAAGGTAGGTTGAAGATAGAAAGATATATATTTATTGACCTATGCCCCCGACAGATGGTAGATCGAAGAGAAATGGCTCCATTACTCTCCCTATATGCTATTTTTCCTACCTCGCTATGTTTTTGCAAGGCTTTGCTGTCACCCGATCACTACCTGTCTTGTCTGCTTTAATTGGTTTCACGCCTTGTTCTCTGAGACGACATATACAAATGAGATTGTGGGCTAGACACTTGGATTTGAGTGCTAGTATGTTGAGACTTAGACCGATAGGTGCTATGCGCTCGCTATAACATTGACAGTTGGGTGCTCTCAGTAGTGGTGTGGCTTGATATCGACATCAATGTTCAGATCACAGGACACATTTTCAAAAATCTTGTATATAAGACACACCCCCTGTTTAGCAAATGATTTTTGTGAACCGATTTTACGATAGATAACCTAATCGGCCGGCCGAATTCTTTCTGTTAACCACTGTATCGTATTATAACACTTAAAAACAATTCTATTAACAAAACTGCTTGCTGTTAATTCATTTTGAAAAGAGGCATACTGTTGAGTGGCAGCAAATGTGTTTTCGCTTTACTCCACAACGTTGGTAATAAAGGTATATGTGTGATGAGGCAATGAGACAGGACCCTAAGTTGATTGCCCACCATGCAATTCAAAGTTCATTTTATTTAAATAGTTGGGACTGTGCGTGTATACAGCTACCGGCCTTGTCAAAAAGATAAACATAGCCCCAAGTGATCATGGATGATGCCAACTCCACTCCAAACATTAAATTAGCTCAGATTTTTGGAGCCAGGAACTGTCTTGTCTCACCGCCTAGAAACCTTTTCTACACTGACTGCTGAATCACCCCTGATTTCATCTGCTCATAGTATGGCTTCAGCATGGTGTGATCCCCTAGCAGTTCTGCCAGGAATGCCCAATCCTGTGACCTTCCATCACTAACACACATAAATCAACTGCAATAAAAGACAAACATCTGCCTGTTATTGGCAAAACATATAATCTTTTGCCATTGTTAAAATGTTCATCTGAATATTTATTTGCGTTTCTCTTAAAGTCATTTTTTCTTGCATTACCATTTACAGGCATATGTTGCTATGCAAACAATTGCCTCTGATGATCAGGAGTCTATTGGCCAACCTCATCCCTCGACCAGCTGCCATCTGAAGTCAGCACAAAAACATCAAGGTAACAAAACACAAGATAACATGCGTCTCATTCCCAAGAAACGATGTCGTTTAGCAAGCAGTGAGCTGCTGATCAAGGGGAGATTTCTCAGCCCAGTTGGTGCATGTGAAGAATCATTACAAGACAGTGCACAAATGAAGGTGACCCAGTGTGGTCATACCACATTCTCTATGTTTGATTCTCAAACCATGCACATTCGGGAGATTCCACAAAGTTTGATGATAAAAATATTCTCCTACCTGGGAACGAAAGCCCTACCTTGCATCAGTACAGTCTGTAAATGCTGGCATGAGCTGGTGCATGACCCTGAGTTGTGGAGGGACATTGACTTACGTGGGCTGCTCAAGGTGGAAGATCAAACCATTCTACAGTTGACATCATTGAGCCAAAATGTGCAGAGTATCAATATATCTGATTCTCGACTCATCACAGATGAAGGCCTGGCTGATGTTGTGAAAAACTGTCCACATTTGAGATGCCTGAAGCTTCGCAGGTGATATTTTGTGTAAATATATTAGTGCAATTGTAACCATTGTCCTCAAAAATGCTTCTTCAAACCAGTACAGGAGACATTAATATATTTCTAGAAATGCAACTAATGTGAAGTGCAACTAATCACTTGTTCCATGAAAATGTATGGATTCTGTTGACCATTACTTCATACCGGATCTCATATTTTGATCAGTAGTAGCCTTGTTTCAATAGGATTGTTTGTATACTGCTATAAATCTGCTCATTTGTTAAATAACAGTATGTGACCATGGTATGCTAATTCCATCCCCACCTCATTCAGGCACAGCTGTTCATATCAGCAACTTCATAGTTACCTGTAAAATGATTTTGCTTAATTGTCAGATATATTTTGAACAGAAGCATCTTTTAAACCAGTAGCTTCTGCTGAGTTTGTTTAGGGTATGTTTGCAGATGTCAGCATTTTAGTGAGTCTTCATTGGTTGCTATCGGGGAGAACTGTCACCACCTTTCTCTACTTGATATGGACTGCTGCTTTGGACTCACAGATGCTGCTCTTCAGCAGGTGGCCATCTTTAGTGGCATTGGGCTAACAGTCTTCTGATTAAAACAATGCAACCATTTCATCATTGAGTAACATAACTGTTTGGCTTATATATGTAGGTACTAGGAATGTTAGAAGCTTACTGTACTGTACAACTATAAGCTGTCACATGCATGATTACCTCTCTCTGTCTGTGTTGTTTAGCTTTTTGTTCTGTTAATGTGTTGAGATTGTGGAAGGATGTCAACGTCTGGAGATATTAGTTGTCAATCAGTGTAACCAAGTGACTGACAAAGGTATAGCAGCAATAGCAGAGAACTGTCCACATCTGACATCGCTCTCCATGGCACAGCTCGCCAAGGTCTCTACCAACCCCTCGCCTTATCCTGCACAGCTATATATGTATATCATGCAGGGCTGGAAATTAACTAAAATGGCCACCCGTCGTCAGGAGATGTTACCAGTCCTTAACAGATTCTACCCGTCCAAACAAAAAACTACTTCACCTTTTCACAAATTCAACTTTTAATAATCGCAAACAGTCAGGCAGTCTTAATGACTTGTTAACCGTATAATACGGTATTATTACTGTTATCAGGCCAGGCAAGTAACCAGTGATGTTGTGTTCTGTAGTAACAGAGTAACAGTCTGAAGACGAAATGCTATTTGGTAAGAAATGACCACAAACCCCGCTGCACTGCTAGGTTAAGTTGGTGCAAAACAGAGCTGAAATTTGCTAGCTCTTAGATAAAGAGAAGCGCGGTACAGCTCGTCGTCAATAGCAACAGGTTTTTGATGTGGTCTTTAAGTGTGATCACGTTGTTCGTATGTGACAGAGGTGAAGGAAGTTCAAAACGCACTTTCATTATTTCATCCTCGGTCTGTGTGAGAAAAGAGAGACAAAGACAGCTTTCTCTTCCTGCGAATTGTCGCCGAAGTACAAACAGGAAATACTGATTTTATGAAAAGTGAATAAAAGCGGGGTGGTAGGGGTGTTTGCATGATTGAGGTACTGGCGCCGTTGAGTATGTACGCGTTAACCTGGATTGATATGATATGTTGCAATTGGACTAAACAAATTCATATACCATGATCCTAATCCCTCCGAGTCCAATAAAGTCATCGAAGTATGAATAATGAGCACAAGCGATGTGGCTTCTAAATCAGCACGTCAGATCAAATTACAGTTAGTTGAATAGTAACCATGGCTAATCTTTATTGAGTGCATTTGTTTTGTTAAATGAACTGATACAGCTGCAATTGGGAAGTCGTCATGCACGTCGACTGACTGATTTTGGAGCAGCCTTACTCAAATAAATTAGTTGAATATGTGTTTCAAGTCTTTTAGAGTTAAAGAGCTGGTAGAACAGACAGACTTGTACTTATCTGTGTGCAAATGTAAAACAACATCATACATACAATCGCTGAATGTGCGTAAACAATATTGTAGATGACCCAATCAGTAATCTTGTTGATTTTTCGCCAGAACAGCTTTTGTTGTCAGATGACACGCTGCGCTATCTGATTAGTCTCGCTAGGATCGCTATATTCTTATCTGTCTGGGTAATAAACAAACGGTGTTAACCGTGAAAAGTTACCCGTCAGCAGGACAAGTGACTGGGCCAGATCTACCCGTCCGACCATAAAATCACCCCTCAGTGACAGGCGGACGGGTGTTAATTTCCAGCCCTGTATCATGTTTTATGGAAGAATTAACTTCCAGTTGAAGGATGTGATGTATGTCTAATGTTTACTGCCATATGTTGCAGGTTGGAGATGAAAGTTTACGTGCCATTGCAGATGGTTGTCCAAAGATGAAACTTCTAAGCTTCATGGCCAGTAAATTTACCTGCCATGGCTTGTCAAACTCCCTCACCAAGGTTTGCGGTTGTGCCTATCAATGTGGCTGGATAAGTTAAATTCTCTGATCTATGATCTGCCTTGAACATGGTAACATGGTAACTTGAATGTATCAGTGCCACACTATGTAGGCTACACATTGCCTCATGTGTTTGTAGCTGCATCATTTGGTGACTCTGGACCTGCCAAGCGTGGAACGTGTTTGTGATGACACGGTCATCAGTATCGTACGGCACTGTCCACTTCTGCGTCTGCTCAATGTCTCTCTGTGCACTTCCGTGACAGATGTGTCCACCCATTTTCTGGCTGTCCATGCCAAGTACATCACCAGCCTGTATCTTGTTTCCTGTACTATCTCCGACAAAAGTATGGCCTCCTTCCCTCTGAATGATGTGCATGAAAAAACTTGTGTCAATTATAAGATCATTAATGTTGTATCATTGCATGTATTGCTGTCAGGTGGTCGGCATGACTTTTACTATTTCATGGGATATGTTAATGGACTTTATTGTATCTTTCAGCTCTTGAGAGCCTTGCCCAGCATTCTAAGCAGCTGGAGTCACTTGATGTAGGCTGGTGCCAGGCCATCACTGACAGGGGAGCGATTGCCATGTGTGAGGGATGTCCACGGCTGCGCCATCTTGGACTGATGCGATGTGACCAGGTGACAACCCCAGTGGCCGAGGACCTTTGTCAACGCTTTCCTAACATCCACATCTCCACTCGCTGGCTTGATCTCAACAGACTCATGAAGAAAGTGCGAGAACAGGGCATTGTGTTTCCCGATCTACCGAGAGACGTCCACTTTCCAAATGAAACTACTTAATGACAGCAAGGAAGGCAAAGTCAGTAATGTTTCTTGTTGTTTATTAACTTACAGCTGATCGGCATGTGCTTATCATGACATTGGACTTCATCATGAATATCTTGAATGTCCTCTGCTTATAATGCAATCATGTTGTTGACAACTTCTTTTTAAAAAAAAACCTACTGTATGTTCTCTGCATTGAATCAAGTGAAACTATATAAGTCTATACCCAAGATATGTCAATGATTATTCCTGTGGTATTGTGCGATAGCTTATACATACATATATGCATATATGTGGAACTGCGGACATAAGATTTGTTGTGTTTCTTAGTGATCAATAATAATAATTTAATAAATAACATTAGTTATTTTCCATTATATTTTGTTTGCACGAATGCCATGAGGTGCTGATGTGTAAATTTTATTGGTGTTCAGAAGAAACGTTATGACTCGTATGCATAGGAGCGTTAGGCAGGCCAGGCTTTCATCTGGATAAGACCCTATCCATCTGACTGACACTAGAATTAATTTGGATTGTTATATATGATGATATATTTGAAATTTCACGAGCCTTTGATTTTTTTCTGGAGTGTCATTCAATGTAGGGACTGAGTAAGCTGTAATGTCACCAGTATGTTATCTGTCATATTATAGAGTGACAGGTATTGTTAAATGAGTGGGTAACGTGTGGCATGCTTGGTCTCACCCCGCCACCAGGAGGACACAATCAGGGTAACTATTTGTTGAAATAGGATGGACAAATGGAGCAGCCACATAGGCCAGTGTTCTTTGTGAAAGGCCATGGTATGGTGTGGTGTGGTTTGACCTCAGTTATATGGGTTATAAGGCATGGTTTGTTATCGATTCAGAGATATATTGAGATGATGTAGCTTATTTTGAATGCTTTGAGCCGCGTTGACATTTCTGATGCATCGTAATTCATGCTTAATATGTTGCAAGCAATTGTGCAAATAAATGGCAACTATTGGATTCCAACACATTAACTGCATTTCATTGTTCACAAATCTTGTACAGTTTGTTATATGAGCCAGTAAAGATATTGCCAAGTATTTTGAGAACACCATAAGAACAACAAGAGGCCAATAGGTCTTGAAGCTCTGCTTCTTTTGACATGATGGAGCAAGATTAAATCATGAAGTTCCATTGGGATTATGTGGTCCAATTATAACTTAGATGCCAATAGTCATGCAGAGCCGATATTTAGTATGAAAATGAGCATTTAAAAGTTTAGGAACAGAGAAACAATCTGGCCATACCGACAGACACACTGCGTGAAGTGTATGACAAAAAAAGGTGATATCAACAGTTATTCCCAGTTGGGTTTACAAGTTACTACATGTAATGCAGGGCTGATATTGGGTTGCAAGATATCAGCATCATCAGAGAGGTTGATGTGTAATTTCAGGCAGCTAGGCTGCTCTATAAGAAATTGAGCCGTAAAAAGTCAACGAACAGACAGATAAAATGATGCTACTAAGAGTAAGAGATGCACTCTGAGTGAAGGTGTCTGATAAAGGTTGCTCAGCATCACAGCCAAAATCGTGCCATCAACAATTATTCCCAATTGCGTTTACATGGAACTAGAGGCCAAAGATAATGCAGAGCTGATTTTCAGCTCCAAGAAGTCATCATCATCAAAGTTGTGGGCGTTTAACTTCAGGCAGCTAGCTTGTTTTATTCTCCATTATTACAAGAGATTTTTCTCAAATAACTTGGGGGGCTCACAGGTCATGCAGTGACTAAGTATATTGCGTATACTGGAGGCTCCGATCTCAAGTGTCAGTTAACTTGTCACAGGCAAGTGTTGACTAAGAGAAGTGGACCCCCGAAAGCAATCTCAATGATTGACATTGCTAGACTTCTGAGTGTTTTAGCACATAGGCCACATTATTGGACAAACTTTCGAAAAAAAGAGTAAATATGGTATGTTTATACATAAACCATTGAGCACACTAGCTGTAGGAGTTGTCTTGGGTACATGGGGTGGCACCTATTAAGCATTAAGCAATGCTGATGTCATCCAAGCAGTCCAGTCTAGGCAGGTGTCCTCATTTCTACCTGCCAAGCCAGGTCTTACTACATAGACAATCACAGTCACTGACAACATCATCACCAATCAATTTCAACAACTATTCCTTAACCAATATATTCACATCAAATGACAACACCATATTGAACATTTAGTGCCCCTATAAAACAGCCCCTTACAACTGTTATGCACATTGTAAGGACCCATCAGTACTACTTGGGTCACAAACAATTACACCACACAAAAACAATCACCTGACTTTGTGCCAGTATATTGTACCCTGTAAACTCCCATGTCATTCAATCAAATTTTATGCAGTCTTGTCCAGGATTGGCGAGTTGACCACAGCAACCCGAAAGCTTATATACATGTGTAAGAATAATGACATCAAGGTTTTTCAGAGGTACTAGTTTAATAAATAACCAGATGGTTATCATTATAAACAAGTAAACAAAATAGTGCTGAAACAACGATGACAACAACACAAATTGCACCTTCCAACAAACACAGTGGCACTTCTGGTCATGGTATGACAAATGTTGTCTCCTCACTTCTACTGGACCATCATCTGTCATTTACTTCAAAATGAACCTGTTCTCTTGTAGCATACTGACAGCTAGAACAATAAATACCTATATGAACTACACTTTCAGTTTTATATTGAAACACCAAAAGAGTTAGTCAACAAAATAACTACATGCGAGAATAACATTGATATTGGCCTACCAACCTTGTTGTACGTGCTGCCATAAAATCATACGAAGAACAAATATAGAAGTATCTTAGCTCATTTGTTCCTGACAAATAATGCTACATGTACACCCCTAAACCAACTACTCATTATATGGCCAAGTAGCATGCTTTCTATCCATATAATACAATAGTATGCCATTAAACCAACAAAGGCTACTATCAAGAATACCACCAATCTAGCTTGTCTGAATCAGTAACCTATATGAAATAATGAATTATAACACCACCCCATATTACACAACTCCAGATAATCGATCTCCAGAACAGATATCACAACATATAAGGAACTCAAATATATGACTAGTAAGAAATGCTCATTAATACACATCAAAATTGTTCGAAGATATAAAATAGCACTGCAGGCTACTGCATAAGCTGATGCATATTTGCATGTTACTTAACACAAGTCTACCAATAATTTGGTAGACTGCTCATAAGAAGAGCATTACAAATGGTCATGGAAGCTGATAACGAGATACATATCACGTAAATTAGGCAATTGCATTCCACAAATAAAGATTCAAGATGCTAAAAAAAGCCATTAGAACCTGGATGTTTACAATGAATGTCTTCGTTCAATCACAATACAAAACCTATTGTTGAAATTCATAACTTTGGCCATAGATTTCGTCCTCTTTGTAAAAATAAAGTATCCAGAACTTGACGCTCCACTATGGCGGCTGTATCAATCATAATCTATACCGTACGCATAAAGGGTGGTCTGTGGGAGATTCTCAACAAACCTGAGGGGTTTATTTCAAGATATTTGCATAAAGTAGTTAATGAAAAGTGCCAATTCTGGCATAAATATCAGATATAGGCTGCTGTATCGAAATTCTCAGCAACAACAACCTGCAGTGTGATGGGCTAACCAATTAAAGCTTTAACAAACAGTGACGTGTGCTAGCAGACTGACAGGTCTATAAGCGTGTCATTGATTACTCAATGACAGATTTCTGATTATCGAATGGCCCAGTCCTAATTTATCATAGCCACACCAGTTTACAATTCACCTTTAACAATGTTTAGATTTCATGTCTTACAACTGAAAAATTCAAGAATACACCCCACATCTATGTGAACTAACATAATAAACCTATTTAAGAACTTTAATACCAAATTTGCCAATAAGCATGTAAACATTCCATGCAAATGACCTTTCAGCACAGCCATGCCATTTTCATTGCCAAAAAAAAGTTTAATCAAATTCAAAATGCACTTGACATAATGAAGTGGGAAATGTGGTGTGGAAGATGTTACATGGAAGCTGTTCCATCTCTCAAAGCAGTATTTCTGGTTGTACTGACAACTGCATCAGCATACTGAAGCACTATCTTATCCAGCCAAGTCAGTGTTTCTGGCTTGAACATACCTCCTTCAAAGTATCCCAGATGACCACCATGCCTTGTGGTGGCAAACACCACATTATCACGACTCACTACAACCACATAAGCAAACAGGGAATGGTGAGTGTCACATTATATCATATGGGTGACAGTACCTGTCCTCAAAGGTGAGACAATGTGAGCATATCACACAGGTTATTTAAAAATTCAGTCCCTGTAACATTATTGCTCATCCCAGAAACACATTACGGTGTACAAACATAATACTGATTAAGCTGATAACATTGGGCACTGAAGTAATAGGAACATTTATCAAAGTAAATAATGTAAACTTACTTGCAAATTCCTTGGGTATGATGTGCAGGTCATTGTGAACCAGTGGGTCATCAAGGGAATTGAGGATGAAGACAGGTATGTGAATCTATAAGAAGCAGAGGTTACACTTAACACCTGTCACCATAGCATATCACTTATGCTAAGTTATTGTACAACTAAACCCAAAACTGCTCATAATAATTTAGCATTCTGTGGGCACAAGTGAAGTGAATCCAATAAACATTGGCTAAGCTGGTGGTTATATAAAGCGCGGGTAAGAACTTACATTATGCATGTATTTGCTGCTACTGGACTGGTGGTAATACTCCTCCACCGAACCAAAGCCTGCTCGCCTGGCACTGTACTCCTTGTCAATCTCAAGAAGTGATGTGGAGCTGAATATAACATCCTCATCATAATCAGGGCTAGTTGCATTTGCACCAAACAGGATGTCATAGTGGTGTCGGTAGATCTTCTGTACGTTGAGGGTCATTGCCCAGATGTAGAGTCTCCTCACGTGTTCCCAGCTCATCAGGACAGCCAAGGCCCTGTGGAAGAGAGGACAAACATGGTATGGCTAACAAATGAGGCTTGTATTCCTCCCTATTTCTATATCTGAGTAAACAAGACAAGAGGCGTGCAATGATGTGTAATTTGTAGGGCAGGCCAAGAGAATCATAATTATCAATTCTGCTCATATTTAACCAAGTGTTATTCACACTGTTTGTGACCTTCCCACAGCACACAAGCAGCAATCTACTCGAATCCTACTGGCCCCACGCACACAGAAATTCAATAACAACCAGTTGTGAGTATACTAGTTTTGCTGATATATTTACAAAGCTGTCACTGGAGACCGTGGTAACAATGTATCAGTATCAAATGGATATCAACCATTCAATACAAAAACCAATTTCTGATCTTGAGCAGAGTTGCATCATTTTGGTGGGACCGATATATTGTCAGCTTTATCTCCTATTTGGATAAATATTTCTAAATCAAGAGGCAACCCTTATCAAGATATATGTCAATCCATAAGGAACTATCACTGACACACCATTGGACAATGGGCAAGCGGTCATGAAACACTAATCTTATCATCAAAACTTCCTGACATCATGGGAAACAATGAGTGGTCATAGTGCAAACCACGCATGCAGCTTATTGCCTAGTTATCAGGTGATTCACCTCTTGAAACTAGTGCTTGTAGCAATCAACAGGTGTGCTCCTTGGCAATACTATGCAGTTTGTTAAAGATATTGCAAAAAAATATATAACAAGATGCACATTGATCCCATGTTCTCATTCCTAGAATCAACCACAAGAAAATGTATATGTCCATTTCTTGATTATTCAGATGAATAATATATTGTCTAGGGATAGAAAAATTATTGATACACTTAGTACATTTGGTTATTACTTACCCTGGGACAAGTAACCTGGTGGTAAAAACAAATATGGAAGTCATATTTTAGAAAGAATTAACATGCCTGATCAACCAAATAGCAGGTGCTTCATGTCATTCCATTAACAGCGTCGATACAATGTACATACTCATGGGCAATGTATCAAGATGAGTGTATCATATTCACACATGCATGCATGCACACAAACACACACACACACACCTAGTACAAACTCACTTAAAAGTAGTGCAAGTCAACTTACTTGTTAATGTCATATCCTTGGCAGCATGAAATGGCACAAAGTAGCTTGTTGTTATTAGCAGGGTTTTCACCAATATACTTGAGCAGAATGTTCCCTCCCATGCTGAACCCAACACCAATCCCTTGTGTTTGTGGGTACATCTCCAAGCAGTAATCAACCATGGTACCAAACTCTTCCGTTCCTCCTGAATACAACATATAATCACTGCTACATAAGAGAAAGTACTACAGAGGGTTCAAATGATTTCCACCAGTCAGCCAACAGATAAATAATATCATTATCACTATACATACCGTAAGTAAATATGCGAGGCGCAGTGAGAGGTACATCTTGGAGTGCCCCAAGGTGGTTCAATACAGCCACACGGTAACCCTTCTCCTGTGCGAAGTGAACACATGTACAGATGTAGAGACTCTCACTGCTGTTGGCAATGCCAGGACACATGAGCAGGGTAAAGTCATCTGATGAATCACACAGAAACATATGTCACACAATTGATCCACTGCTACATGCCCTAAATCAACTGAAAAAGGCATAAGGGTTAGATAGGGGAAGGGGTAATGTAACTTTGTAAGTAAATAAGTAGTTAAACTGAACCCAAATTAAGCAGCACAGCATGATGTTTAACTTGATCCTGCATTCAAACACCAACCCAAGATGGGAAGCTCTGACTTCAATGTGCAATTCTATTCCGCATCAAAGTGTGACAATTGGGAGCATAACACTAAGTAGCAGTTTGGAATGATAATATGTTTGAGGAGAGTAGTGGGAGGGGGTGAGGTGAAGTGGTGGTCTGGTGGGTGAGTGTGGGAGGGGGTGAGGTGAAGTGGTGGTCTGGTGGGTGAGTGTGGGAGGGGGTGAGGTGAAGTGGTGGTCTGGTGGGTGAGTGTGGGAGGGGGTGAGGTGAAGGGGTGGTCTGGTGGGTGAGTGTGGGAGGGGGTGAGGTGAAGGGGTGGTCTGGTGGGTGAGTGTGGGAGGTGGTGAGGTGAAGGGGTGGTCTGGTGGGTGAGTGTGGGAGGAGTGAGGTGAAGGGGTGGTCCGTGGTGGTGTGGGAGTGTGGGGGTGGGGGTGGGTGAGTGTGAGGGGGTGAGGTGAGGAAGGGTGGTCTGGTGGGTGAGTGTGGGAGGTGGTGAGGTGAAGGAGTGGGAGGGTGGGTGAGTATGGGTGGGTGGCGAATGGGATGTAGGGGGTGGTTCAGTGGGGTAATGTGGGAGGGGGTTATTGTGTAGGGGGTGGTCACAATTGTTCATTTTCAACATTCCAGGTGTTAAGAAGAGATTCCATTTAATTATACATTATATAATAACAAGATATAAGATGTATTTTCAACGCTGAATAATCAATCATAATGGAAGGCACCAACTGACAGTTTAGCAGATGTTCCAAAAGGTAAACAGCCTACCCCCACTTGAATGTGTTGCTGTTGGCTCAAATACATCAAAAGTGACAGTAGCACCATCTGCCATCACCACACTGTGTCTCTTACCACATGGGAATGGGGAGTCAATGCGCCCCATCTTACCATAGGTGATGGTCTGTAAGTGACCACTCTTACCCCATAGTAAAGGTGGTATGTAGCTAAAACAGCAAATTGAAATGATAGCTTTATCCACTGACTAAGCTATCAAAATATGAACGGATTATAATTTGATAGACTCATTGACAAGATAATATCACTTACTTTAGAAAGCAAGTTGATACACAAGTGAACTTACTGTTCTTGGAGTAATGGACATTTCTCTAGGATTGTCCTATTAAAAAGTGAGTTGTTGTAGTAAAGGTTTGGCGGAGATGCTTTACTTGCCAGGTGCAGCAAGCGGATAACAAGGAGAAGGAATCCTACCAGGAGTAGGAGCACAGGGTCAGGCATGGCTGAAGACTGGTTAGCAGAAATGTATATATTCAGTTGGCCCTGCAAGACGTCAAATGACATCAATGAAATGACATTTCTTGCATGCAGGGCATTGGGGGTTGTTGAAAGTACCAGAGGTAAGTATATAAGTTAACAACAATTATGTGTAATATGGTGCCAAGTACAAATGAAGAGATAAGATTGGCCTAATTGAGCAGGCATCTTCTTAGACACATGGTTAAAAGAGGGAAATCCATGTGTTAGAAAAATGAACTAGACAAAGAGGTAGAAAAGATAAATATGGGAAAGATTATTCTAGGGCATGTTACCACTAGCTGATTGACTGGATCAGGCTACTCCAGCCTCTCATCTAGATCAAATATATTGACACCAGTCGCAACCCATGGCAAACAGAATGCGATATTACTGTGTAAAAATTAACAAGTCTGATCAACCATGTAGCAGGTGTTTCATGTCATTCAATTAACAGCGTTGATACAATATATCGTACACTGCAGAGCAGAACGAGGATTTACGTGGGGGGGGGGGAGGGTTAAGGGTAGATGGGTTGGGTGGGGGTTGTAAGAAATGTAACTAAATTAAAATCTGTGTGCTTCAAACGCGACCCGACCCGGCCCATCAGTACAGGCGGCAGTCTTGTACACCAGCGAGAACAAACCTTACATGAGCCAAAGAAGTGCTGTGTGTTAGACATTTCCAAACGATGCATAAACTGGCAATAATTTATTGGAAAGCATGCACTCCCTCTTATGACAAGGTGATGTTGGTCGATTGGGCTACTTCACATGTTAACTTTAACTGCATACCACGATTATCCATGTTGCTGATGAGGTAAGTTAGCCTTTCACTCTTCCATCAAGCCATTTGTTTGCGTATCATTGATAAGATTGCTGACATCCATATGTAAATGAGCAATTCACTCCTGAATGCAGGATAGCCCAAGTCAAACACAACAACAAAAACCCTCCATTTAGATTATACACATTGATTGGTAAAACCTGGTGAGTAATTTGGTTTCATCTCATGTTTTGATGGTAATGAACAATTTGCACCTATAACCACGAGTGATGTATTCAGCTGACATGGACTACGATTATGATTGCAGACGTGGTGGCATCATCAATGAGCATATGCTGCCTTTGTTATCAAAGCGATGACCAAACATGTCTGCTGAGATCAAAAAAAGTATCAAAAGCAAAACTGTATCAAAAGCGAAGTTCTATAATTCCATTAGTAATCATTAGGCTATGATACAAAGCGAAATGCGGCACTGCGATGCAGCTCTTGCTTGATGGCACCCGGAGGCGCCAAGTTGGACCTACTCCATTAGCACTTAGCAAAAGGAGAGCAAACAAATACTATGTGACCTCATATCGACCAAAATTGTGGTCATCGCATCACGAATCTAAAAAAAATAATAACATCGATCTGGAGTAATCTTTAGGTGCAGTACACTAAATCATTTAATACATTTAGTAAATGTGTTCGCGGATTATTGATATATGTTGTTTTCTCGAGGCTAAATTCAGCGGTGCATTCAAAAACCGATATGGCAAATTTGCCTTGTGATGAAATGATACGTCTGCGCAGGGCTATAATATCACAGAGTCTCGCAGTGTCATTCTTTTGAAAAAAATTATGGAAAATTAGAATGGCGAGATGCACACAAAAACGTATCGAGTAAGAACTATTTTATTAGTATTCAAAGCATCACAAACCCGTAAGACTCTCGAATAAATGGAGCCATCATCAGGCTAATCATACTTACCCTCCGTTAGCAGGTTAGGGACAATGCTAGCTCAGTCGATGCGCTGCCAACCAATCGAATTCACAGTAAACGAATTGACAGCTCTGTGTCAGCTGATCGAGAATTTCACGGTGTCCCAGTGCTGCAAGAAACGAGTAAGCATTGCTAATCATAAATATCAAACGAGCGCACAACAAGTAGGGTTCTAGCTGGGGATTGTGGTCTTGCAAAACGAAAAACGAATCTGTTTTGTGTTATCCGTTTTGTTTTACGGTTTAGCTATTGTTGTTCATTTTACGTTTTGATAAACAAAAAGAAGATATATACACGGAACGAGTAAAAAGTTATGTGACACTTTTCGTACATGACACTTAACGTCCTCACTTAACGCTAACGTTTGCACATGCACGTATACCGTATATACGTTTGAAGTTCTTCGCTAATATTTCGTGCGCATGTGCAAACCGACGCACGGCTCAGCTTGCATTGCATTTTTGCGTAGATATATGTATGTATGCTCACACATATGCATACCGCATGAAATTACATCGATATATCGAACGAAAGTTACCAGCCGGACAAAAGGAAAATGACGCCTATACAGGCGAGGTATTGAACGAAAGAGCAGTACATCGTTCAAACACACACACACACACACACACACACACACACACACACACACACACACACACACACACACACACACACACACACACACACACACACACACACAGAGAATGATAATATATATATATATATATATATATATATATATATATATATATATATATATATATATATATATATATATATATATATATATATATATATGTATTATCATTCTCTTTGCCTACAAATATTGATGGCATAACTGGACATGTTAATATAGCTGATCTCTGGCATGAACACTGCAAGAATCTATTTAATTGTGTAACTTGTGACAAATACAATTTTCAATATATTGAGTATTGAAAGCATGATAATCAGATCATAAGAAATTCAATATGCTATTAGTAAATTAGAATACAATAAATTGTGTTGATTAAATTATGGTACAGCTGAACATTTAAAATACTCCAGTCAGAAACTCATCCATCTACTCTCTATGGGTATAAATTTCCTCATTAGGATATTAGTATATTAGTATGCTCACCAGAACATTGTGGTTAAATGGGGCAGTGTTTTCTCAGAACCTTATCATGTTAACAATGGTGTCAGACAATTAAGGAACCATATATATACTGTCACTCTTTCTATTCAACTTGTATATGGATGATCTGTCTGATAAATTAAATGCATGTAAAACTGGGGGTATGTTTGGTTCTAAGCTTATTTCAACAATCTAAAGTATGCTGATGACCTCATGGTATTTTGTCCATATAGTGCTGGTTTACAAACTTTGCTACAATTAACTATGTCCTTATTGAAGGATGGAATTTGATATTAAATATAATTCAAAGAAGAGTAATTCAATGATAATCAGATATAAAGATGATATGAAACTAGCCTTTCCTGATATTACCTGTCTGGTGGGTTAGTGTAAAAAAAATTGTGAAACTAAATATCTTGGTCACAAATTCACTGTTGATTTAACTAATGGCAACGACATCTATCGTCAATGTCGAATACTAGTATGCACAAGGTAACATATTGATACAAGAATTTCATATGTCCGCAACAGATGTTAAAGTGTCTTTATTTCAAGCATACTGTACCCCAATGTGTATATACAGCTCATCTATGGTGTTGGTATAAAAATATTGTTATGCGGAGGCTCACAGTAGCAAATAATGATGCCATGATAATGCTAATTGGATTTCCATGATTTGCTAGTGCTAGTCATGTTTGCTAATGTGTGTGTGCCTGCATGTGATGATGTTTTAAGAAATCTCATGTATAAGTTTATGTGTAGGCAAGATTCTAGTGAAAACAGTATTGTTAAAAATATAATAATTCCTACAAGAAGCAGCACTATATACATATCACACATGTGGAAACAATGGATTGTTTTATCATGGATCTCCGCTGGCTGAGTCTGAAATAAAGCATATATATATATATATATATATATATATATATATATATATATATATATATATATATATATATATATATATATATATATATATATAGATATATATCTCTCTATCTCTCTCTATATATCTATATCTATATATATATATATCTATATATCTATATATATATCTCTATCTCTATATCTCTATCTATCTCTATCTCTCCCCCCCCCCCCCCCACCCCCCCCCCCCCTCTCTATATGGGGTATAGGTCTCTCTTCTTTCTCTCTCTCTCTCTCCTCTCTCTCTCTCATCTCTCTCTCTCTCTCTCTCTCTTTCTCTCTAGATATTCTAATTGTAGGGTCGTTTTTTTTGTCCTTCCGTTTTCATCGACTAAATATTGTAGCGGGTTTTCTGTTATCGGACTAAATAAGCAAATTATCAAACCATCACGTCATCAATCAGTTTATTACAACACGAGTAGTAAACACACTTGGTCACACTTGGTGGCAAACGAGTGACACTTGTCTGCTGTCCATACCTTCATTTAATTTTCAATTTCAACAGACAGTCAAAATGCCAAAAGAAAGAGCGGTCAAGAAATCGAGGCAACATAAGGATATTCAGAAACAGGGTAGGCTTCAGAAGATGGCATCTAATAAGTTGTTGTATTTTCGCCCACAAGTAGAGGCGTCAATGAATTGTTCAAAGTTTTAGCAGCTGGTTCGATACTTGAAATGGCACAGCGAACTTGATCTTTCTATCTCAATCGATTCAAAAGTAATGTAGGTTTAAAACTATGCAAGTGCAAAACCCGACACAAGCCAGGGCGACTGTGACCAGTGGTGACGGTATCGTGATGACTAGCCGCGCACGACGGTAATATTTATATTACCGTCGTGCACGGCTACGTGATGACAAGGCAAGGCACTCGCCCCTGATGTGGTGATGATCTGATGCCACTCTACAACGCGGATATGAGATATCGAAAGTAGTAAACAGCGTGGACGCTGTCAGAGGCGAAATTGGTGACTAGATCCAGTCATACGGTAATATACATATACCGTCCTGTAACAAATGTAACCACGCCACGAAAAAATCATAGATGGGAAATCATATATTTCAAGATTTCAATAGGACTTCCTGCAGGGCTACACTATGACACTCTTTGCTGTCAGTTGACATGCTTTGACACGCCCCTTGTAACGATCTGATACTCTCGTCAAACCAATACGTAGACGACAACCCCGGCGGAAGTGGATGCATCTGTGTTGAGTTGAATGCAGCCTTCCATATCTCTATGATTTCCTTTGTGTACATTACTTATCAATAACCCACCACAACATATATGCTGTATGTTAATGCCAGCACCTTAATGTAAACAAGCAATTCACACAGATACTGGATCAACAATGTAATTTATTCAAATGTTAATGACAATGAACATTAAGTTATTGCAGATGATGTTAATGGATATAAGTAAGCATATAATATTTATACACATAAATAGAGAGAGAAATAGAGCTACACCTCACAAATACAAGCCAAATATGCGAAACGGTTCTTAAAGAACTTTGATTCCATGAAATACCTGTCAATTTGTGAATATTAGTGAAGATATTTTGCTGTCAGTATTCTAACCGTACAGGTTATATTGGTTGTCAAGCAAGACATTGTACTTTTATACATCCAAAACAATTCACCTATCATGGTCCGTTCTGGGTGGTGTAGTGTCAATGGATCTCTGATCAACTCGGTGGGCACTCAAAGCCGTGCTGTCACATTCTGCCACATGCTAGCTTGTCACAATGTATGGTCAATTGCTGTGAAGTTCTTGGGCTTTGTTGTTGCAAATAATGTTGGTTTTGATATCAACCACCAAATGAAATCTGTATGTTATTTCAATGCACACAATTATCTGTTTCTAGGTTCCAATGTACTTATCGAGTGATTTATTTCATGTCACCAGGGCTTCTAGCAACTAAACAATTTCCTCTTCACCCACAGAAAACTATATCTGATCCGCTACTTCTGTCAGTGTATTTGGCAAAAAACCGCTCTGACCCAACCATATTGTTAGCCTGAGACCCCGCCTTTGGAGGGTGATTTTAAAATAATGCGGTCTGTAATTTCCACACAAGCTATGGTTGTATAAACAACTCATTTTAAGACAGAGCAATGCAACATGCTCGCCCCTCAACCATGACATAGGTAAATATGATTCTGTCATATAAACCTTGTTATGGTTATGGGGTTTTATCCGCTCCATGATGTTGGTGAATGAACTTCACAACCTTATCATGTTTCTCAAACACGGCCCCAGTTGATGATGGTTCTATAATTTTTTTCTTAAAATAACGCGGAATATTTTCCAAGTTCTTGAGAAAATGAGTACGCTAGAAGGCTGGTGTACTGTACTTTTCATCCCAATAAAGCATTGCCGGTTTGAGCAATGTCTAATATGTTGCACTTCTTCGGCTTGAAAAAGGTGTTATCATTCATGCCATGAGCCGACAAGACTGCGGCCTGCACTGTTGGCTTGCGTAAGAAGTTACATTGCTTACAACTTAGAATGAGAATCTGTAGGATGATTGTTGTTGTGATCAATGTCCCTTGGAATATTCATTTATTGTCTTCATATTGCATTCATATCTTGTAATAATTGATAAATGATTCCAGGCATTGGATTCAATAAAGACTTTGGTCAGCACATTCTTAAAAATCCTTTGGTTGTGACAAGTATGGTAGAAAAGGTGAGGCTGGTTTTGTCATACTTTCACATATCCTTTTTATTAAATGAAATTGTTTAATTATGCATGCACCTCTATTGAGTAAGTGAAAATGTTAATAGATGTGCAATGGATGTTTTTGTGTGTTTACAGGCAGCAGTAAGACCCACAGATGTCATTTTGGAGATTGGTCCAGGAACTGGAAATATGACGGTTAAATTGCTTGAAAAAGCTAAAAAGGTGGACTAAATCTAAGTTACTGTTTATGTAGGCATGATTCTAAATTTAAAACTAAACACTGCCTCATTTTGTTTTGTTGTGATTAGACAGCTAGTTTGCTGATAGCCCTAAGGACGTCTACATGGTTGTAATGAAATGATACGTGACCGCAGGGCTAGTTCACTAATTGACACTTAATAGTATACCAGATTGTAGTTTGGATATATGAGAATTCAAATTCTTTCTCTGATTACACACTTGAAAACTGCATTCCATACTCAATGAAATCTCATAAAGATAACAAAATTTTGCCTAAAATTTAAATTAAAAAAAAGGGTCACAGGTATTTTCAATGGTGCACTAGAACATGAATCTGTACATTGATACTGAGCAATACTGAATGCACCGAAATGTGAACGTTATGATATATACAGAGGGTTTATTGGCTAGCGGCATATCCATCGTGAATATACTACCACATTATTAACTTGGCTCAGCCAAGTTATGGCGATCGGCCCGGTTTGTAAGTTTGTATGGATGTTTGTTAACTTTTTTTTGTTTCGCGATACAGGTCGCAATTTTTGAAATTTTCCAATTTTTTCTTCACCAATCGTTAGGCGTGATTGATGCGCAGAACCGAGAGGTTTTGTTTTGACCTTGACCTCATATCAAGGTCAAGGTCACGTTGTGAATTTTTCAATCCTTTATATCATCTTAACCTACGGTGCGATTTTTCTAAAGTTTACAGTTCCTTGTAGCCTGATTTATTCGCCAACTTTCCATGTCAAATATCATGAAAAAATATGCACATTTCGCCCCGTAGCCCCCACTCGAAAATTTGTGGTAGTGTTTTACCACATTTTTCAATCGCTTATAACTTCAACAATATTCGATGGATGGTCATAAAAATTGGGTCGAATGTTCACAGAATCACTGGCTATCGGAAGATAACTGTTTTTTTTATGTCGATGATGTCACTTCCGGTTACGAGCAAAACAACGTTATTTAGCTGGGCAATCGAAAGTTATTGCATCATTACTCCGTCGTTAATGGTCGTATCCTAAAAATGTTTGCACCTGAAGGTAGCCCATACACTTCCGAACTTGAAACTTATTCATCTAATTGTTTATGTCTTATAGTTTTCTCACAAACTGAGCTTAAAGTTAAAAGTGACCCCCCAAATGCATTAACACCCCAATATGTTTAATACTACTGGGTCGATTTTGAAAATTTAAACATGAATCTGAAGGTTACTTTTCGAGTAACATTTCGTACACTGTGTAACAGCAGGAATTATGCGTAGTTTTTCTCACGAATCGCCGGTAAAAGTTCGGAAAACAGCTAAAATTGGCAATTTTTTTTCGATCACTTGTAAAATCGACAATATTCGTTCGAGGGTCACAAAACGTTGGTAAAATGTTACCATGGAGAGCGTGTACCGAATGCTGATTCTTTTGGGGAAGTCGCTGATGTCATTTCCGGTCACGAACGAGTGAAAGTTAAAATTCGACTAAAATCTGATGTTATCGCGTCGTTTCTCTGTCGCGAATGGTCGTATTGTGAATTGGTTTGCTCGAGAAGGAAGCCCATTCAATTCTGAACAAAGTGTATAATTTTCTGCTCATAATACCCAACAGTTTTCTCACAAAGTAAGTTTGAAGTACAGTGGGTGTCATTTCTGCTGGCACTTCGCTGCAGCCGCCTTGTCGCGCAGAACAAAGGAATCCGCTTGGCGCGGCCGCCTGCGAGAATCATGTCAAGTCGCAGTGCCTCTCGCGCTACACAAGCAAGAGGCCCAGGGTACATGGGGGAACTTGTCGAACTGCATCAGGAAAATTTCAAAATCGGCCAACTTATTCATCTTATTGTATATATTTAATTAAGATCCATATAATGGAAGCCTATCTCAATTGTTAACTTGAAAAAAATTTAAATTTTCCCCATTTGACACAAAAAATTATAATCCATGATAACTTATGTAATTTTTGGCCGATTTTGGTCAATTGTGGCCCCATTCTGAAATTGTTGCAATTATTTGGATGCAGTTCGCCAAGTTCCCCCATGTACCCATGAGCCTCTTGGCTATCGATTGTTCCCACTAGACATCATAACGATGATAACGTAATGGTGATTTGTGCCGTATGATTTTTCATTTCCCATGAATCACTTTGCAATCATAATGGTTTTCTTGATTCATGGGTGTATATATATTATGTATTTTGTTGTAATTATTATTTTTAAAAGGCCAAGTTCACCCATGGTTTCATGGGCATCTTGTTAACTTGGCGAATCCCTTCGCCAAGTTATGGCGATCAGCCCTGTCCTTATGTTTGTGGGATGTTGGTTTGTAACTTTTTTTTGTTTCGCGATACAGGTCGCAATTTTTGAAATTTTCCAATTTTTTTTTCGCCAATCGTTAGGCGTCAATGATGCGCAGAACCGAGAGGTTTTGTTTTGACCTTGACCCAAAACTAAGGTCAGGGTCAACGAATAAGTGAAAAACTAGTACCTCGAATAACTCCGAAAATAATGGTCGGATCGTTACAAAGTTTACACCATCGTGTAGCTCATTCAAATTGCAAACTTTTTCTAATGACATATACGGCGATCCAACCAATGGTTTTCCCGAGCGCCTAAGGTCGAAAAAAAGTGGTATCGGTCCAAATGGCAACAAAAGTTTCATGAATATGTTGAGCGCCTATCAGATATCATTTGTTGTGATCCGCGATACAGGTCGCAATTTTGGAAATTTTCCAATTTTTTCTTCACCCATCGTTAGGGGGTAATGATGCCCAGAACCGACAGGTTTTGTTTTGACCTTGACCTGAAACTAAGGTCAAGGTCATCGAATAAGTGAAAAACTAGTACCTCGAATAACTCCGATAATAATGGTCGGATCGTTACAAAGTTTACACCATCGTGTAGCTCATTCAAATTGCAAACTTTTTCTAATGACATATACGGCGATCCAACCAATGGTTTTCCCGAGCGCCTAAGGTCGAAAAAAAGTGGTATCGGTCCAATTGGCAACAAAAGTTTCATGAATATGTTGAGCGCCTATTAAACAGTCATTACATGTCCGATGGTAATATAAATTGGTTTACATGTTCTCCGAGACATATTTAGACGTATCTTTAAATAGTGTGGGTGTTAATGACGTCACTTCCGGTCTCAATAGCTTTCCCTCAGTCCTTGATATCATTTGATTTGTACCTCATGATTTTTAACTTAAGTAATATTTGGCCCATTTTGGCCAATTGTGACCCGATTCTGTAATTATTTGGATGCAGTTCGCCAAGTTCCCACATGGCTCCCATGGGCCTCTTGTTACTTGTGTCAGTAAATTCATGTGAGAGTGGCGAACACAGCAATTTATATGGAATTTCATCTACATCTTGACTGAATCGCGCCAAAGGCTGCATGTGTAATACATGCAACTCCCATATGTAAGGGTTGGCAGGGCACCTTGTCACACTTAAAATTTATTTGACATCATGGGGAATCGGGAGGCTGTTTATAAACAATTATTATGAATGGCATCTCACAGAAGTTGAGTTTGTGAATGGAATGAAAAGGAGATGAATAAAATGGGCTTCTGTATTCATCACAATGACAATGATTGGTTTTTTTCCCAGCGATGCATTAATCACATGTCCTTGACACAGGTAGTCGCTTGTGAAGTTGATCCCCGTCTGGCTGCTGAGTTACAGAAGAGGGTACAAGGCAGGTAAGGCCTGGAAGCATCTCATCTTGCTTGATTATAATATTGAATTAGTGGAAGTGTGTACATGATCTGTGTGAATGGTTGTCTTGCAGCCCTTTACAGAGCAAGTTACACCTTGTCGTTGGTGATGTTTTAAAAACTGATCTGCCTTTCTTTGATGCCTGTGTTGCCAACCTCCCTTATCAGGTGAATTTGACTTTGTTTAGTTTTTTCTGTCAGAGAAACTGCTTATAGCTAGCCTGGTAGGTTTCTTTTTACACAATGATAACACATGACATTTACAATTGAACACGGTAAGATTTCATTTGCCTTCCAATTGTGACATCTGGGGACTATAAACTTTGAAGTGAGTATAGTTTCTGCCACTTATTACCCCCATATATTTGATTGAGATTGACTAACATTTTTGACTTTTTCAGATCTCTTCACCCATAGTATTCAAACTCCTCCTGCACAGACCTTTCTTCAGGTAAATATCCAACTCCGTGTGACATACAACAACAGAAAAAAAGTTAGAACTGCCATGGCAAGTGATACCCACTTTTGATGTGTACAGATGTGCAGTTCTAATGTTCCAAAAGGAGTTTGCTGACAGGCTAGTTGCAAAGCCCGGTGACAAGCTATACTGTCGGCTCTCTATCAACACACAGTTATTGGCACGAGTGGACAATCTCATGAAGGTAGGAATCCTACGACAATCTTGACCAGCCTGTTACAGCTGCTATCAGGGTCTGGCACAAAGCTCACATGTATCCATGTATGTGGTGACCTTCTCAACCTTACATAAGGAGTTGGTTTGTTCAATTACGATGTCCCTTATATTTGGCGATGAACTTGCCCCCCCCCCCCCCCCAAAACTAAACATGGTGAAATAATTTTATACCACTTGGTAAATTTGCTCTGATTTGACTACAGGTAGGTAAGAATAACTTCCGTCCTCCACCCAAGGTAGAGTCAAGTGTTGTGCGCATTGAACCAAAGAACCCACCACCACCTGTTAACTTCCAGGTAAGATTTTGAAGTCTCTGTCATGCCTGTAACAAGCATTTTTGTGAAGGACAGGGTTACCCTATAAACACCATTTTGTTGCTCATTTCAGGAATGGGATGGTCTAGTCAGAATTTGCTTTGCTAGGAAAAACAAGACTCTTGGGGCATTGTTCAGGTAATCATCTAAAATACATAATGTATTGGTTAATCCTAAAGTAACCCTATTGAATTGCAATATAATATTCCTTTTTAATTTGTATTACAAACTTTCAGACAGAGTAAAGTTCTAGAAATGTTGGAAAAGAACTACAAAGTCCATTGCTCCCTGAATAATATAGTAAGTAAACCATTTTAGTTTTTGAGCTTATTACTTTTCTAATCTTCGACCTGTTAAGTCATTCCTGGTTGGCATTGCTTCGGCTCAAATTGTTTATTATTGTGTAGACAATAGAAAGCACGTTTGATATGAAGGAGAAGATGGAGAAAATTCTAGATGTCAGTGGCTTTGAGAAGAAAAGAGCACGTGGCATGGATATTGATGATTTCTTACGGTGAGTAGTAATGCCATTGTATTTCAGATTCCCAATCAAGCAACTTCATGTGGCAGCCATTTTTAAAAAATTCAGATCACTTGGTGCTTGATGGTTGTTGTTGGTTATAAGATGGATTCCAGATGAGGAGATGTAGCCTCAAGTGAATTCTATTTTCTGATGTTTGATTTCAGATTGCTACATCAGATGAATGTTGAAGGCATCCACTTTGCTTAACCACCGTCATTTACTTCATGTTTTCAGTCATGTAAATAAAAAGTCAAGTGTGCTCATATGAAAAAAGCTGTAGTTTTTTTAATTGTAAAGAACACCACAATTTCTGTTTTGTACTTAGTTTGAAAAACAATTGGCTTCATTTGCATTTACGATCAAGACTTCCAATCGGAAACTGAGTAATTAGACAAGAAGTGTTTTTGAAATTGATTCCCGGAAGCCAGAATGATAAAGCCAGGTGTTCCTCCATATACTATATACCTGTAAAACACACAAAAGTTCCGCATCAAATAAAAAAAACCAACATGTTTGTACATATTGACTAAGTATTTAGAGACAGCTAATCAATCAAATGTCACTACGTATCTATTCAATTATTCTGGGAGTTATGAATCTTTATTTCATGGTGGCTGAGTGTTACAAGGAAGGTGCACTCGATCCAAATTCATCTGGGAAAAATTCCCTATTACTTTGTTCAATTGGCCTCATTTTTGACAAGAGGTGATAAAAAGCTCACATATGGCATATGGATGATGTAAGACATCCAAAGTAGAAAACGAGTGATAATGTCAAACTATTATTTAATTTCACATGTGTAGTTTACTCATTTGCATATTGTTGTATATTGCTGTTATCTATGAATTATTGACGACGTGGTGTTCTGGGAACAATCGCGTGGATTGCAGTAGAATAATTCAAGCAGCTAGACAAGAATGGAAAGAAAAGGAAAATTGCAAGAAATAGCGAAAATTCCATAAAATAAATACCTCTTCTCTTGTAATATCTCTCCAAGGGTTAAAGATTGAGGTATTTTTTTCAATGTCTCATTTGCTTTGTCTTCAAAATACATCTGAAACACCAAGCTAAGTGATATTGTTGTGATCTTATTGAATGAAAAACATGTTACTCACACTAAACGGAATGGGTTTGATAGAAATGGCTTGCAAATTACATTTCATGTAACCCCTTACCTCAACAGTCTGTGGGTTGTACACATGGGATGCATCCCAAGGTGCGGGCTCGCCCCCAAAAATCACATCCAGGTGGCTCTTGAAACTGTCGAAAACAATGAAATATAACTAATACACAGAGATCAGGACCATGGAGATGAAAATGCACTCATGACCCAAACAAAATTCTTGTTTCTCATTGATAATAACAGTAACCTTCTGAAATTCTCTCAGTTAAATAGAGGTCCCCTGCAGATGAAGACGGCCTGGCATACTCACTCTGTGTCTTCGTGAAAAGCTTCAATGAAGTCTGTCTGGCCGTGCTCGGGATAGAGGAACAACACTGGCCAGATAAGACGCTCATTCTCATCCAAGTGAACCTTAGCATTACTTGGATGCTGGGACTCTAAGTCACTCAGCAATAAACTTCCCCTTTTGTCACTTTCTTTGTCATGTCGTTTGCCCCCTGCCAGTTGCACACCACGACTCTAAAAAAGGATATACGATCAAAATGGTGTATAAATATCATGAGTCACGAAGCAGATATGCCAATGATTTTAGCTTATTAATACTGAGCAGCTTAGCTTCCCTGTGATGATAGAGAGTGGAGAACTCACCATAATGGCTTTATATAGTTTGTCATCCTCAGCCTCCCTCCTTCTCTCATGAGTCTTCTCTTTTCTAGCATCGCGCTCCAGTTGCTTCTGTTACCATACACCACATACACCACTTAGCTACTAGAGAACTGTACCCCACAGCATGCGCCATATATTGAGTAACAGGAGTGTAACTCAGCATTACAAGGAAGACCAGGGCACCTGTGTTGTGGCAGCTTTGGTTCTCAGTGTCATGATTTCTTTGTTAGAGGGTTGCAGCAATAGAGCTTCATCACACCATTTCATGGCATCTCTATACTTCTTCATCTCCACACAAGACTGAATACCTGAGATGAAAGGCCAAAGCTCATAATGAAATCCAAAAGAAACTGTTAGTGAACACACAATTAAGTTGTTTATAATAAGGCAACCAATCAACTACAATAATAGTAAGGATAAGTGTTGTGCTAAAAGATCCAATATGTTGCATATTCTGCGGACAATTGGCCTAATTATATGATGTGACTGTTCTGCATTCCTTTGAATATCAAGCAACATACCTTTAAATATAGCTTTCCAGTGATCTGATTTAAATTTCCTAGCGAAAACACAGTCCACGAATGCTGAACGGAAGTTACCTGTGCAATAGAAATAGAATCACGACAACAAACAAGCATAAGATGTTGAAAAAACACAGAAGAGTTGCTCTGTCATTTTTGGAAAGATGAATATATCTTTTTACAAGTTCTTACCTATCCTATAATTGGCAGCAGCACGGTTTGAGTAGAGTACTGCATTCAGTTCCTTGTTCTGGGCATTACACTTAATTCCAGCAGTATAGTTGTCAATAGCCCATCTGTACTTGCTCAATTTGAAATTGTGGTTACCATCTTCCTTAAAACTTGTAGCATTTTCTGGAAAATCAAGCTATTTATGTAGCCACAAAAATACTGACATTATACATGTATGCATATATATATATATATATATATATATATATATATATATATATATATATATATATATATATATATATATATATATATATATATATACAAATCCACATTTTTCACTTACCTTCAGGTGATTCAGATTCATACTTCAGTGCCTGCAATGCTTCCATTTCTGGGGACATCTCTTTGCTTGGGTCAAACTCGGTCATAAAAGCTGGGTGATTTTGTAGCCTCTACAAAAATTTCAACATAAATTAACACGAAAACACTATCATGATATTTTGACACAATTAAGTCCCAGACAATGATAACTATGATCAAAGCTTTGAAGTGTTGTCAACCAAATGACTTTTAGTTTAAGTTATTCAGTTAGCTTCATTCTATAACTGATTGTGAGAAAACAGACACAGAGAGTCACATATATCCAGTAGTATGGATTACTAGACCCAGAATTACTAGGTTTTTTTTAAAAAACTGGTTAACTCTTGGAGCATTATGTGGAATATACAAGTTAATAAATGAGACAATTTAGTGCACACCCAACACGACCATCCATAAAATGACATGCCTCAGCTATTGTATCAATATCTTCCCCAGGTTCAGGTTCCCCTCGAGCGGCTCGCTCTTCACGCTCACGACGAGCATTCTCAACTCTCTCGGTTATGAAGAGTTCCAAGTCTTTATCCATCTGTTCTACTAATTTGTTCCTCTCCAAGTCAGTCATATTCTTCTTTGAAGCCATTTTGCTAAGATACAGATACAAGAAACACAATTGAAACAAATACAGGATAGGACAGCAATTCTTTCCCCAATTAAAGATATACTGGTTGAGATAAAGGTGTCATACTATTTGACTCTTGGTTCACATTCAGGGATAATACGTGTTTCCCAGGAATGGTTGATTGTAATCAATTCAATATGAATAGGCAATCAGTGTGAAAGTAGTACCCTGTATTCAAAACTACAGATCACTTGATGCTGTTAAGACCACAGGTACTTGGTTGCCATGTTGAGTGATCGCTACCAGCAAGTGCAGCAAGTGAGTAACCAGCCAATCAATGACAAACACTGAAATGGGTCAGGGATTAGCTCTAGAACCTCAACCTTATGTTTAGTGACCCAAAATTTAACGTTTGTCCACCAAGTAAAGAGGCATTCCAATGACTTCAAGCATCAACATCCAGTTGCCATATTGGAGAACAAGCTAACTGAGTAGCAATGGCGAGTTCGAGTTGACGAGAGGAAGGATCCTATTTTTAACTGTTATCAGACTCTGATCTGATCGGATCCTTGTGATATAAAAGAATGTTCTTTCTGTTCCGAACCGGGCATATTTCCAGGAATAAACGCTGATATTGTTAACTATTTAGTGTTTTCTCCAAAATCCGCTCTATCTCTCAAAGAAACGAAAGCCTACAAAGGCCTGGCGGCTCATACAAACCAGTGTGTGCCATCTTCAGAATGGTACAGCTATAGACAAATGGAAAGAGCGACCCAAAGCATCAAAGACCATCAACCCGCCTACACAGGCCAAATATTTACAGCTCATAGAAAACCTCAGTCTGAATGGGACGCCTTGTGCCATGCTGAGTTTGTTCCTTATGTGCGGACTCCTTCTCTGCCAAAACCACTCACTGAATTGAAGAATGAAGCACTTGTTGGTATGGCTCCCAAAGAACTTCTAAGGCACTGGGGAAAGATAGATGTCAGTGTGACAGAAAATCTGTGCAGAACTGTTAAAGAGGTGACAAGGGGATAGGCCAGAGACAAAGTGGGGTTCAGAAACATGGCTGGCAGAATAACAGCTTCAAGGATGAAGTCAATTTGTCACACAAATGTTGACATCCCATCCAAGAACCTTCTTAGACCTATCTCCCCAATAATATGTTCTGGAGTTCGGTGCTAAATATAGCTTCCCTTTTCTTCAGAAGTTGGTGCAAAAAGAATGCCCAGAGGAGCATGGTTCTGTCCATCATGTAAATAATATGTGTATTGGTGGGGGTGATGTTCATGTCTGAGAATCCTAATATTATATTATGTTCACATTGTTCAAGTGTAAACTGTATATGGCTATGGTTTGAATGTTAGTAACCATGTAGTGTGTAACGCTGTTTGTATATACCAGTTCATATTTATGAAAGACCAAATGCTTATTGAAGCAGATGCATGCAATCAAGTTTATTTACGTTAATATGTTGTACATACATAGAGAACTTGCAAATAAATCAGCTGTCATTCATTTCTACTTTAACTTATTGTTGTTAATTTCAGCACTTCAACATTTCAACTCATCAGTCAAAAGACACCATTTGGGTAGATTTGAAAAACAGCAACAAACAGACACAATTTGATCAACTGTAGTCATGTCTCTAGCATCTTTGGATATTAAATAATCTAGAGGAACAGGACCATTTAAAATGTTATTTTTTTTTTCTCACATTTCCAATAACCCTCTCTATATGAATCCTTACATTAGTTATTTTCCTGCTTTCAATGAACTCAAACATAGATAACTGGGTCTTTCCTTTCATGAATGAGGGAACCTTGATATGGGCACATAACCAAGCCATTGTATCAGATAAATCAAAGCCTCGATCAGCCAGAACAAGATCACCCTCAGAAATATGCTCAAGAAAAGCACAGTTTTCTGTCAAAGACTTGTCACTAACCCTTCCTCCCCATGCCTTTGAAATGAAACTTACAACACCTTGTGGGGTAATCCCGATAAGAAACTTAACTGTATTATGGTGTTTATAATTTGACCAGGTTTGAATAAGAAGGTCTATCCATGAAAATTTCAAACCAGTCTATCATGCAGACAACTTAAGTCCCAAAATTTTGCCTGAAAGACATTGGCATAGTTTTTACAATTTCGACTTTCTCTGGCCATCTGATGAGAGGCTATAACCTGACAAACAGAATATCAATGACAGAAGCAAAAATGCGAGACACAGTTGATGTTGAAACATGAAAACGATAAGCCAAATCTTGAACAGGAAGGTTTAACCTAAGTTTCTTTATCTCAGTTACCTCTGTTGCCACAGCCAACGATCGCACAGAAATTGACCATATTTGTCTCTGTGGAGACAAGTCACTACAGCATACTGGACTGATTAATGGCATCAGATCACTCATTTTGTCCTGAACTGGGTTTACCAACACGTAAAATTACGGGTTGACTACTGATCCACGTTTCTATTATGAATTGACCACATCAATCAATGGAAAAAGTCTTTTGACTCAAAAATATGACCAAAACATGAAAAACATTTGGTAGTGCGAAACCGCTTTAATGAACCTCACAACGAACGTTCTAATAGCGTTGATATACAAGATAAGGACTTTTGATGACTGACAAAGGCTATCTTATAATGTTTCTAACTAACGTTTTTCTCTATATAACTATGCTAATTTGACATTACTACTTCGCGCACCACATCAGGTCTTTACTTCCAAATTTAATTGCTGGCATCATAACGCTACTCCTAGTGTGCGCTGGTGTTTAATTTATCTTAATATCGCTCGCAATCAAATATGACCGCTTCCGTGTCTTATGTCATAGCTTATCTATGGGCACAAACAACGCAAACCATATACATCAGATATATTTTAACAATTTACCCGATATCTATGGTCGATAAACAGTCAAGTCCTAAAGAGCCGACAAACTAATGAATCGACTAGCATTGCAGAATCATCATAACGTGTAGGCCGAGCGACACAAGTAACGGAGTTATAATTATTTATCAACATGGGGCTCTTGCAAAATCAATGAATGACCAAAGAGCAATTTTGTATCTTCAACCGTAGATTTTTTCTGTTAGTTAGAATATTGCACATTACAATTAACAAATTGATTAGAAAAATACTCAATCATAATTCTTTGTGCCGTTTTCATTACTAAATCCAAATAATGTGCTTTCAGCATTTTCTCTCTCAGTGATTGCCACAAGAAAATTAATGTGAATATAATCTGATAAAATCTGATCCTTTACAAACTACAACAACGACCATATCTCACAAGCATCTACTTTCTCTGGAGATGATACCGGACGTTAATTATTTGGTTTTTTAATAATCGAATATGTCTCCTGTGCGTTCTCAATATTTTACGGATCGCTTTCAGCCCCGATATCAATCTTCTAATTAATGCATTGCTTGTGAATCTGGAAAAAGGTAAGGTGATCAATTCCACCCTTTCATCTCACCCCAAGACGGCTACCATCCTCGATGACGTCTGATAATTCCCACTTGTCAACGATATCACATAAATGATGACAACCTCTACTAAAATGCCGAGTTGGATCGTTGAACAGGTTGAAGACATTTGTTGGTGTTGTTGAAAATGAGACCAAATTTAGACATGACAATCTTGCAATTCATTGAATAGGTTAATTTATTGGTGACAACTCGATCATCAAGTCAATCATCAAAATATGGCAAGGCACAGAAATGTGCGATCTATGAAGTATGAAGACGGTACGTACAATTAAAAACTGATAAATACGACTAGAGCTCTACTGAGTTCCGGAGGGAAAAAATATATCTCGCTCAATGGCACACGAGGATGTTAATATGAAAATTAACTGTTCAATTTTTGACGATATATCTGTGCATCTGTTACTAGGCTAATTCCAGTCTCTATATATGTGGCGTGGGTAGAGGTATGATATGGCTCTTATCAGGTCGAGGATCACCGCAGATTGACGTACGTCCCTTAAACGAAGGACGTACCTCGTTCAACGTACGACGTCCGTCGATCGGCGGACGGTTGCAATATGCGCGGGGTCCCGAGAATAATCTAAATTACGAAGACTCGCTAACGTTTGTATTATCTCGGGTTCGTTTAAATAGATTCATGACATCATTGACTAAATTAAGCTCCCAGAAACGGGCCGCCTAGCATCGTAGGGGTTCCCCAACAGCTGATTTCAGTCAAGTGCACTGCTGCGTCCGAGCTCATCGCCGTGTTTGAAGCCGTTTATTCGACCCTAAAATACCATCTTATCTGTTAATAACAATGTCTGGTAAAAACTTACATTAAAATGTATTGTTTGACGAAGTTTTATTGAATTTGTATGTCCGCCTAGCTTAAAAACGGACTTTGAACAAATGAGAATGTCGAGTCAACACTGTCAGACGTCAATCGATGTACGCTGCGTCCCTCGATTCAAGTACGAATCAAATAAATGAACAACGTGCATTTTGAAAGTTTGTCTTGGTTACTACATATTCTTTGTTGATATTTTTATTTATTTATACATAATATTTACCCTCTCTCCTTGTAACTGCTAAGTGCCATCCAAAAACCCTTCTCAGTAAGTGATGGGATCCAAATGCATGTATTTGGATCAAAAACATTGAATTTTGCAAATTCTTATGCATGCTAAGATGAGCATGTTTGCATTTTCCCACATTTTGTAGACAATGATTTATAGATTTTTTGTATCCAACACAGAAAACATGATGGTTACATAACTTGAATCAAATGCTTTATATTGTTGTTGATGAAGTCAAAGTTAAATAAGGTGTGAGTTGAGTCAAGTAAAATAACATATATTTTGATAATTCACAGGAACCCAAATGGAAACATTTTGGAAGAGCATTTCAGTGTTGGTAGCATTTCTACTGGCTGCTAATATTATTCATAATTCCACAGGACTATTCTCCTTTGTGAATTTGGTATACAAAAAACTAAAAAGAAGCAAATACTGTATTGAGACTCTCATTTGTTACCGTACCTCGATTTAAGTACGCATCGTCCTTCGTTTGACATACGGCGACCTTTGCACCTCAGGTACACTTATAATTTCCACAATATCTGAAGTTGCGGACATACAATTTAATTAAAATTACTTAAAAAGACTAGAGGAATGAATATTTTATCGGGAGAAAAGAAGAATTAATACCCTACTGTTTGATTAAAAGAAGATACGATGAAACAAAGACACGACAATCTGAAAAAGATCGCATGCGTTGACATACAGTCAGCTGATGGAGACTCCCAAAATGACGCGGGTAGGGAATTCAGCATTCTAAATATAGCTAAATGTGTCATGAACTGGGTCACAATAACAGTTAACCAATCAAATATGCTGTAAGAAAAAATATGGGGGAGTTACTGAAGCACACTGAATGGCTGAACTGATCATGTCCGACCGTCGATTGTAGTACGGCGTACGTTGATCAAGGTACGTCCTTCCTTTAAGGGACGTACGTCAATCTGCGGTGATCCCTGACCTGCTTATTTAAAGCCATATCATCCCGGGTGGGGGGGGGGGGTGGCCATTGGCCATAACTCGGATAGGGGTGTGCCACGGGACCTCGAAAACCTGTACCCGTTGTACAAGTTGAAAATTGCAAAAAGCATACCCTGTGGTACAAGGTATTATGCGAATGTATAACCCATCGTACAAGGTGAAAATGGCAAAAATTCGTACCCCGTCGTACAAGGTATTATGCAAATGTATAACGTATAATTCATCGTACGTCGTAGGCAGGATAAAAGTTGCAGATAAATCTCAAAATGTTATGAGCAGATTTCTGATTACATGCAGTAACAACTTTGCGCGCTTGCACGGTCGCGAGCCACAGGGATTTTTATTGGCTGGCCGGCCGGCCGCTATCTTCTATGTATGCATAAACCATAAAGGGTTTGTATACATAGATGATATTGGTTTGCATCAAGAATATTTTATTTGAATTCCAGAGTGTGACTATGACGACGCTTATGGGCATTCCGTGGAGGACGATTACTGTGTCTCACCAGCAACAGGTACCCCAATCTATTTATAGAACATTAACTTTAGCTTATTTTCATTGTTTGCCAGTTGATATCTTGATTAAATGTACCCAAAGTTTCAAACTCAGTTACCTTGTATTTCTCAGCCGCACAGTTCACATTTGATCGGACAAGATCCCAGCAACTCTTCTCGTTCGCAAACCAGGAAGAGCAGATACCGGAGGAGGATGAAGTTGAAGAAGAGGGGGAACACACCAATTCTTTACAGGATTCTGGTAACTGCCAGCGACCTAAACTTAGTGACACTGATGAAGGTATGTTCCATATATAATAATCATATGTTGACTTATATGATGATGACAACCACTGTGGTTTAAACATTATTTGACGCTTTGCAAACTTGCTGTTTGATCTTCATGAGCATTCTTTTTTTTGTACGATTTTCAGCCAAGTTGAATTCATGCTTAGAGGAGATGAGGAACATTTTGGGAGAGACTGTCCCTGAGCACAGTATGGTTGATGCTGTGTTGACCAGTAACTTTAACTATGAAGTAGCTTTGAACTCAATTCTTGCTGCCCAAGGTAGGTATAATAAATGTATTTTGTATAGTTTTCATTAAGTTCCTAAAATGACTTTATTGTTGTTTATTGATAACATCAAATCAGATAATTAATTGCCTTTGAATTTGTGCACCAAACGTTGCATATGAGATGTGAAGAGGTTTAACAATTTGATCATTTTCTGTTATTATCGTTCAAATTCCATCTTTTTTGCATCCTGGATGTCTAAAAGTATATAACACTTGGCATGTATGGTTTCTTTATCACAACCCATACAGACTTCACAAACACCATATAATGGGGTTACTAGTTGGACTTGTTTTTCAGGAAGTTGTATAGATTCAGTCTGTAACAGGTTTTTTTACTGCTGAATTTCAGAAATGCATCAACATTAGACAAAGTTCCACCTAAAACAATTGGTTTCTGATATTTCCAGGACTAGTTCTAAAGCTTCTGAAAATTGTGTTAGGTGGCTGTTCCGGTCAATGATCTGGTTTGCCATCAACCAGTTAAAATTAGAACAACACTTTGATGTTTGCTTGTTCAACAGGGTCCTTTAAGATTCATAAATGTTGTGATAGTTGTTTTATATTACTGGATTCAATAGTATATCATTGCTGAGATTGAAATGTGAGTGATTGAGTCTTATTGTTTTCACACTTCTCTTAGTGATACGGCAGTGCTCAAACCAGTTTTTTCATATTTGTTACAGAAGCTCCCAAGCCACAGAGGCAACCAAAGGAACGCCGAGACAGAGGTAAGCATTTTGTGTCTTTACTTACCTGGATAATAGCAATGCCCAGATAAGAAGGCTTTTAAAAAGTGGAAATAATTCAAATATATTTCCATTATAACCCATGGTTCACCAGTGCCATTTTTGTGTTCTTTTCCATATGCTGAATGCTGAATCTTCATTTGATGTTTTAATCCTTGGCACCGTAAGGTAAGAAGCTAGTGAAATCCCTTTGTGGGCAGAGACATCATTTTCTTGTAAAACAGACGTTCTACCTTTACAACCACATATTAAACCCCAAGTTTCCGATATTAAAAAACCATTGGAACCCACAAGCACCATACTCCTTCATCTGTCCAATCCCATGGATCAGGGTAACGTGTTTAAAGATGATCAAGGGACATTTGATTCACACATGCCAAATGATAATCAACTGAAATCGTTCGCCCCGAAAAATATGACGTCAACTCGCAAGCATGTGGACCAAGTTCCAAGAAACCCCAATGCCTCTATACATTCTGAGGTAAGCACAAATCCAGTGACGCCACAAGAAGATGGATTAACCAATGATCAAGAATCATGTTTGTCTGCACTGGATAAGCTCCACGGATCTCCTCTTACATATCCTTCTAAGAGGACTGTTTCTGAGTCTGGTACCTTTAGTTTAGCGTCTCTGGCAAAGTTACATTCCTCACCTTTATTCTTGCCCTCACAGAGGTCTGCATCTGACAAGGTGCCTCTGCCTCCTGAGACACAATGCACGGTCAGTTCAGCCACCCAAGCCAAGCAGCACAGTAAACCACCCATTGCCAATAATGAAAACAAGAATGCGAATTCTGACCTGACTGCACTCGCTCATCAGCCCAAGTTAAAATCCTCCTCTGCAAATACTGTATCTGGCAGCATAACTTTGTCCTCAGAAGCTGGAATTTTCAGCTTGGCAGCACTCGCAAAGCAACACAAATCATCTCCAACGCAATCACCCACCACAAAGACTGCTTCAAACAAGATCAAAATAACTTCTGAGACTAGCAACTTCAGTTTGGCAGCTCTTGCAAAGCAGCACCAATCTTCTCCAATACAATCTCCCACCACAAAGAATGTTTCAAATATTCAGATATCTTCTGAAGCTGAAAGCTTCAGTTTGGCAGCTCTGGTGAAGCAACATAAGTCTTCCACAATGAATTATTCCACCACAAAGACAGTGTCAGACAATACTGCCTCATCTCCTGAAGCCAGTGACTTAAGTTTGGCAGCGCTTGCTAGGCAGCACAAGTCATCTTCCCGCCAACCTCCCACTGTGATGCAACATTCTGGCTGGATCTCTAGTACACCAGGCACTGGTACTGTTGGGTTGTCAGAATTGGTAAAGCAGCACAAGTCATCCCAAGCTCAATTACCGACTACATTAATGAGTGAGAAAAGCACCACCAAATCATTACAGGCAGCAGAAACCAATTCATCATTGACAATTGCAGCAATGGAGCATACTGTCCCCTTGAATCCTTACACTCATTCTCTTCTTGTGTCACAATCTGTTGCCATGGAGAAACAGACACTCTCCTCCAACATGGTATCAAGTGCAGCTGAGACTGCTGGAACAATCTCAAACAATTTGGCAGAGCTAGCGAGGCAGCACTTGTCTTCCCCAATCAGATCTGCTTCATTGCCTGCTCAATCTCAGTCTTCATCAATAAAGAACCCAACATTTATCACCTCTACGCTTACAGACACACATACTATCAATGGTGACCTAACCTCATTAGCAAACTCCTGTCAGGTATTGACTTCCCACCAAATGCTTTCTACTAACTCATACCTGAACAGCTCTCACCACTCACCATTTTACATTGCCCTGTGTACAAGTAATAAAGTCCCCATTTCATGCATTTATGGTCCCAAAAAATGCAGACATGCAGCATTTTCCTATTTTAATCAAGCCATTCATGGTCAAAATAAGACCTGTAATCCTGTTCCATCACAAATTAAAGTCTTTGATTTTTCTACTCCATCCCCTGATGATATTGTGAAAGAGAAGCAGTCTGGTGCCTTCACCCGTACAGGTGGGATTTATTCACTCTGTCTTAACACGACTGGCCATTAGTGGTGGTTCTCAAATATAAGCATATGCAGGCTTTGTAGACTGTGTGGTGAAATTGTTCATTCATAAAAAATATTATTGGTATCAATATTTATTCCTGTGGTTGTTGGGTTGTATGGCAACAAATTGGAATACAGCATTTTTGAATTTGCTAAAGAGCTAAATGATTTATTTATTTGTGTTGTGCAGGAGTAAGAGCTTCTGGGAGACCTGAGGTTGTTCGAGTCGCTCCAAACATTTCAGCTGATCCTGCCCCCGTCACTGTGGTGTCATCAGTAGTGCGAGCTGATATTACGTCCGATGTTGCCCGTATGACATTTCCGTCTGGAAGTAAAAAGGACTCTGGATTCAAACTTGAAAAAGACGTCTCTGTTTCTCACACGCCTGATAGGTCTAGTGTTCCTAGTAACAAGAAAGACCTCAACAATTCTAGTATCATTGATAGGTTCAATGGTGTAATGGGAAAGGATGCAGTTGACTCAGAAGATACACGGGGTAAAGAAGAAGCTGGGCTTGATGGATCCTCAAATAGTGATTCAGCTACTCCCAAGAAGGAACAAATCCAAGTCATCCTCCCACCACTCCACAGAAGTGCTTCAAAGTAATTCCTTGCATTAACCCATATATTGTCACCCTTGCAAGTTTTCTCTTGCTCTGTTCACTTCGCTTTGACAATTTTATAATATTTGGTTATGTTTTGTATCCGTAAAATCTTGAGTATAAGAGGCACATCTATTACCTCAAATTCAGTTGCTAAATAGGGAGTGGGTCTAATACAAGAGATTTATGGGGGGAAATGTGTACATTACGGAAAATACGAGTGCATGGTCTACTCTATTCGGTATATAGGGCCTCTTTCACATGCTGCAACTTTGTATAATGGATGCTGGACTACCATACATGTTTCAAGGGATTTTTTTACATTGTCATGGCAGCCTATGCACATAAATATATTGGGCATCCTTACGTAAAGCCGAAGGGAAAAATGAGAGAGTTACATATCTGCCGTTATGTATGCTAGAATAACAGGATATTGGATAGTATTTTAAGCGGCATATAGATTATAAACAGGTTTCCACGCATTTGATATGGCCTTCTATGATATGCAATGCCATGCCATATTTACAATGAAAAAAAAAGTGATTTTGATACATTAGTGTGTAACTGACTTCTGGGTGGCATGGTAATATGGTATATAGGTACTATACACTAGTGGGTCTTAAACCCAAAATTTTATGGTAAATCTGTGTGGTATGGTATCTTATTTTACTTGAACAGCAAAGCATATATTTAGTTATACAATGTATTGCATTCAAAACATATTAGAATGCTGTTTAATACTTAGGATGTAATTACTTGTGACTTTGAGCTGGCTTTTAATATATTTTCCTCACAGCACTCTTTGCATTACACCTGTTTCATTTGAATTTAGGATAAAACTTGAAAGACTAGACAGAAGAGCTGAATATGAAAAACGTAAAGCAGAGGGCAAAGACCTCATTAACCTGGTTGTCATAGGTATGTGTTTTCTGGTTATGTCTTTTTTTGAACTAGTGATATGCGATGCATCAGAGACTGACCTGTTTGTTGATGTTGGTGTTCAGGGCATGTTGATGCCGGGAAGAGCACCCTCATGGGCCATGTCCTCTTCCAGCTCGGCTTTGTCAATAAACGTACAATGCATAAATATGAACAGGAATCCAAGAAACTGGGCAAGGCATCATTTGCATATGCTTGGGTCCTTGATGAAACAGAAGAGGAAAGGTACCATCTATTTTTATCTCTATCAATATTTCATATGATGAGTATTTGGTGGATTGCTTTTCCTTGCCTTTGCTGTGTTCCTTTATAAGGACTACTTATTGTGTTATTATGAAACTGAATACATAGATAATTTTGCTTGCTGAACTAGGGCCCGAGGTGTGACTATGGATATTGCTCAAACCCGATTTGAAACTGCCTCAAAAGTTGTGACCCTTCTAGATGCCCCTGGACATAAAGACTTCATTCCAAATATGATCACAGGTAAACACTTGCCTGCATAGCAAAGAGCAGTTAGGTAAAGTATATTATCTCCATTTTGAGAAGAATGAAAGTATCATAGCCTCGTTGTGTCAGGTGCTGCACAAGCTGATGTGGCCATACTGGTGGTCAATGCTACTCGTGGGGAGTTTGAAACAGGCTTTGAAGCTGGAGGCCAGACAAGGGAGCATGCCATGCTCATACGCTCTTTAGGTGCGAAGTGAGGTGTTTTGTTTATCAAAAGCTGTCAATCTGTCATAATTCCAAAGTACATATGAGCTGTCCCAAATAGGCTATTGATGTTGACCCTTAACTCTTTATATAGGAGTATCCCAGCTTTTGGTGACCATCAATAAAATGGACACAGTTGAGTGGTCTGAATTCCGATACCAAGAAATCACTGGAAAACTGCGGATATTCCTGAAGCAGACAGGTTTCCGTGACTCTGACATCACATTCGTGCCATGCAGTGGTTTGAGTGGTCAAAACCTGACAAAACCACCTTCTGAGGAGAAGCTAGCTAGTTGGTACTCTGGAATTTCGTTAGTTGAGGGTATTGGTAAGTTCTTATTTTAATTTTTTTTAATTCTGCCAAACTGATTTCCTAACATATAAAGTAAGCATGAGTAATTAAATTCTGCTTGTGTCTTGCCATTCGCCATAAATTATAAAAGAGTAAATTGATTTTCAGATAAGTTCCGCCCTCCTGAGCGACTGATAGATAGGCCCTTCCGTCTCTGTGTTGGGGATGTATTCAAGGGCATGGGCACAGGTTTTTCCATTGCTGGCACGATCCAGACAGGCAGTCTCCAGGTCGGGGATCGTGTGGTTGTCATGCCTCAAGGTGACATGGCCATGGTTAAAGGTTCGTTCAAGGTCAAACAATGACTCAAGCAAATCACTTTCATCGAATTATTTATTGAAGTCTATACAATTTTCATTTGTGACAGTGTTAAGCCTCCATTTCTGTTCTATGTCTGAGATTTAAGTTGCATTTACTCCAGGTGTCCAAATAGATGAAGGCCCAGTACAGATAGCATTTGCTGGTGATAGTGCTATGGTGACCATTGTTGGCACTGATATCAACAATATTGGAGTTGGGAGTATTCTTTGTGACCCCTTGGAACCAATCAAGGCTGCTTGTCGTTTCCGAGCCCGTGTTGTCATCTTCAACATTGATGTACCTATCACCAAAGGTTTTCCTGTAAGAAAATTTATTCAGCTGTTTAGTTTTCGTTAGATCACAATTGGGTTTGGTTGGGCATTGACGGAATGCTTTATGGAAGTAAGAAAATGGTTATTACATATGTGCACGGGGTATGTTTTTTTCGGCCTGTTTGTACGACGGGTTTTTTGGCCTCATACTTGTAGACGGGGTATGTTTTTGAGCTTTTGTACAGGGGTTATACATTGGGTACCTTGTACGACGGGGTTGGGCCATTTTGACCTTGTACGACGGGTGCGAGGTTTATAAGGAAGTATGTCTTCAGAGACATGGACATCCTTCATCTTGGTGTAACCATATGATAAATTCCCCTCAAGCACATCCATAGCATTCATTATATGATCAAATTAAAAATGAACAAGATTCCCTGTCATCTATTGTGCATTCTTACATGGGTGAAAGTTTTCCGTATTATGACGGAATTCCGTATTTTCGGCCTTCCCAGGAGTCATTTTTCCAAAACGTGTAAATCCGATGAGTTTTTCGGGGGTGGGGGTACACCTTTCTATTCATCGACGAAAACCGCAGGTCTAAAACTGGGAAGAGATAATTCACCCCAGTGTAACATACATGTCATGTGACGAAAAACTGGTTTCCCAATCTAATTCTAAAAATATTGCAGCCGACAGCTAGTCGTTATCTCGGCCAAATACTCGTTCTTTTCCGTCTGTATTCGACATCTTTCGTAAACCGCCTCCGTAAACACCATAAGAGAAAAGTGGAGATAAACGGAATTACCCGAATTTACGACTATATTTTACGACATACCGCAAATTGGAGGCAAAACATAAACAAAGCAAAATCGCTAAAAATGCTAAAATCCAGGAGCTTCCGGGGCCTGCAGCCCCCTGGAGCCCTGGACCCACAGGGGGCCTTGCGGCCTCCCAAGCCCCCAGCTATATTTTTCAGTATTTTGGAAATTTTCAACTTTCACCCATGTTCTTAGATCCATATTTTGTAAAATGTTGTTGTATGCTGTAATCAGGTAGTTCTTCACTACCAGTCCCTCAGTGAGCCAGCCCATGTTCATCGACTTGTCAGCCAACTTCACAAGAGTACAGGCGAGGTGGTGAAGAAAAGTCCTAGGTAATTATCAAATACCCCTTAGTTCCCCAACATAGCCAGCATGTGCAAGGTAGAATGCGTACTATTCCCGAAGTTTATTTATTTATTATGGCTATATTAGTCTGGTTAATTTTGCTCAAACTGACTAACCTTGACCGTTTTCATGACTGGCGGATCACATTAGTTGGACTTAGAGAGAAATTATATATGGTAAAATGAATAGATTATTTGTGGGTGTATGTCATCATGATCTGGTTTCTCGATAGTGTCATGTACAAATTGTCGTACATTCATTGCCTTTTCACCCCCCAACAAACACATACATGGACGCATGCACTTGCGAACACATACACCACCTCTCCACCTCTACCTACCCCCCCCCCCCCCCCCCCCAAACCCCAAAAGCTTAAGTTAGATTTACAACCTTTCGACCACTCGGGACATGAACACTTGAGCAATTTAAGCAAATGAAATTCACCCCTTTTCACTCATACCAGATTAATTGTTGTCCAATTTACGTAAACCTTTAGAATCCCTTTAAGTCAATGTTCCGAACGGGTCAGTTACCAAATTATATAGTCCCGGTTTAGCAAATCCAACCCTTTGATGAAAACATTCGAATCCCTTCAATTCCCTTAACAATTAACTTGCCCCGTTTGATCTCCAATTAAAGCTCTTGATAATTACAAGTCAGTCCGAATGTCCCCAAGCCCCCGATCAACCAATCACAGCTCACCACATAAAGCCACCCCCATCTTTCACTATAAATATGACAGCATCAGACACATACAGTTTTCCAGAGACATATCCATCCCACAACAAGATACCAGCATCAGAACCCAACATGCCAGCCAGCAGAGACGAATAAAGAAAATAGAAATTCATATAAAGTCTCGGGTATCATTTAGCAGGACATCAACCCTCAGCTACCTACAATCACGTCGGCGACCAACGAATAATAGTCTCTCATCTCTCATCAACATCCTGACACAAACACGGTGACCCAAATGGTCATAACTTATTGAAAGTGTAGTCCTATAAAATTGTTCTATTCACTAATTTTAAGTTTTTGCAAGACAGATACAGGTTTTATATATAATGGGGCTTTATAATTACTCGTACCACAACCTTGCAGATACAAATTGGCTGATTGGCAACATCAAAATTGATGGATATCTGACTTGTTTACTGTACCCACAAACATTATGACTTCAATTATTTTGGAATATCTGGTTGTTAAGGCATATATGTTGTGACTGCAAGATTTTGTGTGTTTTATAAAGATGTCTTACCAAGAACAGCAATGCCATAATTGAGTTAGTCCTTGACCGATCCATCTGTCTGGAGTTATATAAGGACTTCCGTGACCTAGGCAGGATCACTCTTCGCTACCTTGGGGCTACCATAGCGGCAGGACTTGTCACAGATGTAAGGGATAATAACCTTTGACACTTTGATAACCAAACATTGTAGACGAGTTATTAGACACTCTTCCTTTATGAGCAGGATTTCTAGATTATGAATTTGATAGTACTGTTGTGAATGATTGCAGTAAATAAAAAAGATGGTATCTAATGACTTATTTGCACCTTTTCTGTTACAGATCCTTGACAAAAAGGCAAATAAAACTGAATCCTAAGGGGGCAAGCTAACTTTTAACATTCTCTTGATAAAGATGAGGTACTTTTAACCATGATAAATTCCTGTGGTCATCAATTTACTGTCATCATTTGTAAAATGACATCATGAATGTTGACATTTGTTTGACATTTTGTGCAATCAGGCATATGACAATGTGGTTGCCTTAAACACTTCACTTCATTGTTGCTGGCATCTCCTTGGATAGTCGATTGATTAATAAAATTATTGCCATCTGTCCATGTGGTCATTTTTGTATTAATTGGTATTGTGGTGTTGTTTTTAATTTTACAAAAAGATTTTCAATAATTAGAAAATTGAATTCATTGTACAAAGTTGATGCAAGCATCAGTTCTCGGTCTGGTACACTGGTACGAAGAGTAAAGGGTACTCGACCGGGAACCAGTTCAAGTTTTTACAAAGTATTAATTGCTCAAGGACTTTGTATTCAAGTATTTCAATCATTCACAAGCCATGGTTATTTTCCACATGAATACAATAGGTGCGCCATAACTGTATATAAGTGAAAAGTTGCAGAATACTTAGTGCTTCTAGACTGGTCAACAACAGTGTCTGGTTATGTCTGGTCTGTTGGGCTAGATCATAAGGCCTACTATCTAGGAACTTTCATGTTCTTATAAGCACATGGGCACTGTAGGGCTTGGAGTGGCCCCCAGTGTGAGAAACCTCATTTTGCACATTCATACAATTTAATTAGGTTCACCTCATTTCATTTTAATTATAGTTATTTTTCTTCTCGCGTTTTATTTTAAAAGAGTCACACATCCTCCAATATTTAACATTATTTCTGTATTTCCTCAATCATTACTCTATCCTACAACCAACCTGTTCTTCTTCTTAATGCCCAGGTGGCATTTTTACGTAATAAGAAGCACAACCTCACAACCTAACACATTGACATTGGTATACATGGCCAAAGCTGCCAAAACCACTCAAATTTGAGAGGGAAAAAAAACAACATTAAGTCAAAAATGAGGGGCTACGTCTAAACAGAAACAACGATATTTTCTGCTCATCTTGGAGCTTACAATAGGCGATCAGTTCCAAGAACCATTAAAATTTGCAGCATGAGTCAAGCCGCGCGGAAGCATCGAATCGAGAAACAAGGGATCTTTCACTTACAAGCGAAACGATCCCCCGGCGTCAACGCCCTTTTGGCGATTTGCCCAGAAGTGTCTTCAGCGCTGACAGTCCGAACTGCGCAATGAATACATGTGCACACGGCCCATAGCATTCTATATTTACACATGATGTAGTTGTCACGTGGGTTAGCTTCAATCCATTTGTGGAAACCGGACGGTCTTGGGGATTTATTCAGATATCTCTTATGTGTTTCGCGTTGTCGCTGTTGAGTCGCATAGAATTTCTCATCGAAGAAAATGAAAGGTAAATGATTTTAATTTACTGGCCCTTATTGTTTGCTGATAATAATAAATGACACGTTTTAGTGACTGATAGTACTGATACTGATAATGGTCACAGACTGGCAGTGTTGACCTGTTTAGGCTGTTAGCCCCGGTCGAACGGTAATATAAATATATACCGATATTGATAAGACGTCGTACACGGCTATGTCAGTGTTAACGAGCTTTTTCGAACTAGATATGGAAGTGCTGCACTCCTTCTTACGACAGGGTGATAAAACCTGACGTTGGTCTAATTGGGCTAGTGTTAACCTGTTATTATAACCGACCGGAGCTAATTATAACCCTGCAGGCTTCAGCCTACACAGGCTACACTCAGCCTACAGGACGTCCACGTCGGAATGGTTCCTCCGCGCAGGGCTATATGTCATTGTTAGCATATTCTTATTTTGTTTGATGAGGTCGCTGGTCTCTTTAGCCTTGTTCCCTTCATTTGCCAATTTATAAATTTAATTTTGGACCGTCCAATTTTGACCTGTTTGTCCGATTTATTGCAACAACTTAAGTTACCGATCCGTTTTGATACTCACAAAAATGCTTACTTAGCAGAAATACTGTTGTAATGAGTCATTTGTCTAGTATATGCAGAATCGTAGCATCAGTTCGCGACCTGGTACCATGATGGTACCAAAGTACCTGGCCCAGAACCGATTATGCGATGTTATCAGACCTACAGAACTGTTGTCAGATTTTAATGGTACCTTTCGCAAAATCTACTTGTCACTTCCTAAAGCTGACAACTTGCGAATAATCTTGGTTACCAGGTTACAGGGTGCCAGTTGCTGGTTCTGTTCTATAATCTTTAACTGTATAGGATTTCTAAACACCTTGACAGTCATAAATTATCATCTAGGTAGATTCAGCAATTGCTCAAGCATTTTTTTCTTTCTTGGAATAGACTAGTTAGAGAGAACAACAATGGGGTAGCAAGACATATTTTGTCAAAATTCCAATGTGCAAATATGTCTCCTAATATAAGGATCTCTTGAATACTTGTCCCTCCTTCTCAAAGAACAACTTGCTATTTTATTTAAGTTACAAACAAATTACCCTAGATATATTTCTAAAATCTCAATTTTTGTTATTGTTATCTTGATGAAGAGTTTTGTTGATTTCAGGTGAAACCATGAGCCAGTCACCTCAAGATTGCAATCCATCTTCCATTCTAGCTTTCATCCAAGATGGCGAAAAATTGCCCAGCTGTGCATCAGAAGATTATGAAATGGAAGTTGACAATTCCCTCATCGTAAGTCATGCAATATTATTTCTGAAATTTGTAAATCACCCAAGAAGTTTGTCCTTTTAAAATGGAACAGCAAATATATGGTATTATAATCATACTGAGACAGGTGAACAGATGAACACTGTGTATATGATTATAACATCTCAGAATGCTTCTGAAAGAGTATTGTTGATTTCCATTATATGTATGGTGGGTTAGTCGTGATGCATAAGCAAGAGTTGAGATTCAAGATGGCTTCCACTACTGGTTAACCACGGGCAAAGTGCCAATATGGTTATCTGGGCAGAGGAGTGCTTGGAGCCAATGGGATTGCCGCGTGGGTGTCTAGCTTAGGTCAGCTCGCCTGAAAGAGAAAGGACATGAAATGGTGCGACTAAATTCCCGTGTTTATGTTGATAAGGACATTTAAATGAGGTCAAAGAAGGGTTCAAGTCATTCATAATGAATGATGTTTGCTTATTAGCATGAAATGCTGAAAGTAAACCCCCAAAGGCTGCCAATATGTTAAGCATGATCATAAGTGAAACACATCGGTCTATCTCTTGCCAATGTAAGTCTAATTATTGGGTAATAACTCCCAAGGTTGAATATTATGACGACTGCTGATTACACCATGACCAACATGTGAGGTATTTACCATATTTTCCAAAATATGAATGCGACTTGGTTCAATAGAGCTAACTTCAGTCATTCAACCATGTCTCTCTTAATATAGTTCTTGCAGGGGAACAGCAACTGTGCCAATCAGTGGCATCACTAAGTGTCACGGTGGTGGACATACTTAGCAACCTAGACTTTCGAGCACTATTTATAACAAGCAGTGATTATTTGCAGGAAGCTAAACTAAATTGACAGAAAGTTAAAAAGTGAGGCCCTGCGCAGACGTATCATTTCATTATCTGCGTTGAGAAGGGCTAGATCCATTGATTCTACCCCCCCCCCCCCCACTTGCAAATAACATCACTTATTATGCCCTCTAAAATAGCTCTTCACACCCAATAGTTCACATCTTTACAGGTTACTGAACCCTCCAGATGACATTTTAAAGATGACACATTCACTTGTGATATGTACATGTGTCGAAAAAAAATCGTCATTGACATAATCTTCCGTGGTATAACTCTGGCATCAGCCAATGCTTTTCCCGCCATTATCCAGTTTCCTAGATCATGCAAAGTCATATGTGCATGAAGCGTCGGAATTTTTCCGCTTGAATAAAATACATATTTAGGTTGTGACTGGCATAAATTATGATAATGCATGTTTAACATTTGGTAAGATTCCAAGTCTGTGGTTAACCACCTCATAAGTTACTACAAAATAAGGGAAGCGACTAAAAGCTCATCAGTTACATCAGAGCACTTGACTAGGAAGATGTTGGAAAATAATACAATGGCTTGGTCGGAATTGGTTGGATATAACACTACTGTCCACGGAATTAAGGTTGTCTTTTCTACATTTACTTAGGCACTTGTATATATCAGTTAATGAGGTGTATTGGTTCATTTCTGTGGGATTTGTCTTTGACTGGTTAACCAGTTTCTATTCTCGTTTTTTCAATCATCATTATTGTTTCAGATAGTTCTTATTACTGTATTACCTATACATGGTGAAAGGAAGAATCAGGCATCCTTTTATGTTAGATATATGAGGTGTAGCTCTGTTTTGTTGTAGAAATCTTTGAGGAAAGAATTGTTTTTTATTCTTTTCAGTCGATGATGTTGGCTGTTAGTGATAGTGATATCTGGTATAAAATTCCATTTAGATATCTGAATCCAATCCACTGTTGTGGTATACATAGGGAGTCCACATTAGGTCAAAAGCTTATTCATATTGGTGGAAGTTTCTTACCACTTTTAACTTAGATAGATTTTGTATCCAATTGTTGGATGGTCAACCAGACTGTCTAGTCCCAACGTTTTCGATCCATCTGTTTAAGTCATGGTTACTCAGCAAATTAACGAAACTTTATCCCATGTGGTCTGCATGCTGTAGGTTAAGCCCATACTGAGAGGAAACACAAATAGGCAGCAAACATATCTCACTTTGAGGGTATTGGAATACTAGTTTTCACAATTATATTTTTGTTTGTGCCAAAGTTTGATTCATGAAATGATGGCATGGTTTACTGAAGTTTTTGTGTGGTGTGTTTCAGGTAGTGGAGCAGACAATAGAAGTGGGTACCAGTGCATCCACACTTTCACAGGTACCCCAGTACTCTACAATAGCTAACGAGTCTTTCTACTCGCAGAATGCTGAGCCTCCTCTGCAGACAGCCGCCAATGGTGAGTCCTACTGGTGTGCACATCACCTACTCAATCATATACCGTTGAGTTTGTTTATCATAACTTGGTTTGAGATTGTTTGAATCTCTTTTATTTAGAGCCATTTCATTTTTTGTTTGCAGGTCAACAGCTGCCAGAATACGATGAGCTGTGTGGTGGAGAAGACCATACCGGCAGACAAGGTGATCCTTCTTTTGTATCAACAAGCCTTCCAACCTTCTTAACTATTATTTACTTTTCATAGCTCAGTGACTTTTCCAGATATATTCATCAGTGCTCAAGTTTTGAGATTTAACCTCTGTTAAAAACCTTGTTGTTTGTGTTATGGGTGAAAGGTGATTGCCATTATTGTTCAATATACTGAGATGCCTTGTGCAGCAGTCCTAAATTCATAACTAATCTGAGACAGAGTTAATGACTTACTTAGTGTTTCTTTGTGTGTGTGCCACATTGTAGAACTGAAGCCACTTGAGGATATGAGTGATGTGAATGAGATCATCAAGAGTGATGTCAAAAACATCTCTGTGAAGAAGCTGCGGAGTGTTATTCCACGCCTCCGAGTGGCCTGCTACTACAATGAGGAGGACATCTGTGGCAAGAAGAAAGGTATCGGCTGATGTTTCCAGTGACCCTAAACATTTTAAACAAGCAATTATATTTTTAGAATAAGTAAGGTATTCTTTGGTCTTTACCAAGTAATTATCCTGTGCTATTCTCAATAAAATTCGTATGTGTACGATTGACTTTGTAATTGCAGTTAAGAACCTGTGGTGTCAGCAACCTGCTGATTGGCCAGAAAGTATTCCCTTCAAGGACCCAAACAACAAAGGAACTAAAGACAGAGGTAAGTCAATCAACTCATATAATACATAAGAACTAAGGTTATTTTACACAAATACAGGCCGTCGTGGCCCTTCAAGTGGCCATGATGCCCCTTGAAAATGACCAAATATTACGGCCAAGTTTGCCGTGCCCTTTCCCCCCATGGCCGTAGTGCCCTTTTTCACCTTTTTGCATCCAAGATCCACCGCGGCCGTCTACCGGCAGTCTGACCGCGCCGCCAACAGCATCTTGGACCCAATTATTACATCCCCACCATCCAGCCACTGCTGCAATGAACACAACACATAACCAAACTTCACCACGCGGCCTCATTTCCGCTGACAGATTGACCTCTTTAATGTTGGCCCCTCGGAAAATTAAACGCAACACACATGTTAATAGCATTGAACTCATTGCTTTCCAGCGGGAGTATAATCATTAAACGAAGGCAGTTGCTATCCAGAACTAAATGTAGCCTGGTCGTTACTCAGTTTCTCAAACTATTCTAAATAGTGACGTCTGGTCTTCGGGCTAGGAGAGCGAACCAGCAAAGGCGCAGCGAGATCAGTGAGCGAGATCGATCATCCCTGGAAACGAAGTTGCTGCTGTGTGCGATGTTAACGGAGACCAGAGTTTTTGACAACCAAGGTTGTGAGAACTTCTGTTGTTTATTGAACACACTGACAGCACATGATTGGTAAAATTTTGACATTGCGTCGTCGTTGGACATCGCGTCGTTAGATGGTTATCAACGAAAATACACACTTATCGTATCCTGTCACTTCTATTCGTTCATGTTAATGAGTCCTTACTAAATAACATCCAAATGCCACGAAAGGGATCGTTTGAAACGTCCTCTAAATGAATTGCGTTTTAAATTTACAAATCTTATTTTACACTCACTGCAACATTGTCTTGTGAGTACACAGAAAAGAAAGTCTAGTGATTGGACCACAAAGGCTAGTCAATTCTCACCGCGTCTAGTGATTGGTTTTAAGACCAAACCTCCTCTCCTCAAAACATTTTTCATCAAGTGACAAGATTAAATGAAAAGAATAATTCTGGAGCGGTCTATAAATTATTCATAAAATACAAATAATAAATTTACAATTCTTTTAAACTTAAAACTGATCTGTGCTTCCATAATTGTTTGTGTTTTACTTCCATTTTCTTCTTTTGAAAATATCACAAGTTTAAAAATTCTTTGGCCTCTGTGCCCTTTCAAATGTTTCTATTTGGCCTTGGTGCCATTCAAAATTTGCACCTATAGAAGGCCAAAGTGGCCTTGCCCTAAAAATGACGAAAAATTCCAGGCTTGCAAAAATATTAAATTTGGATATTATTCACTAACAATTGTAAGTACCCAGGCAATATCTGTCACTGCCTAGTTAACTTGTGAGTTCATCAAATCCTCTTCTCTCAAAATTAATAATTGATTCTTAGTTTCTTTTTTATATATTATTATTAATATGATTATTATTTTCTTGTTACAGAAGGATCAAAGCCAAGCAAAGATGACTTGGTGAAGATGTATTCTTTTTTAAAAGACAAGTATTGCACAGAGGTAAGATTCATCACATAAATATCTATTATTATTTTCATCATTTACAAACCAGATATTTGGGAGCAGATTGAGCAAAGATTTTTGTTTATGTAATATCTTATGATTATAAATGTATTTAGTTGCTGTGATTTTTTGTTTTATTCATTTTAAATTTTTATTGCAATATGAAGGTGCTACATGAGGAACCCAATACTGTATTGAGTACCCACACCCCCTACCAACAGTCCATGGTCCAGTCGTCTCAGCCTGTTACCTACCCCACTGATGACCTGAGACGCATCATGAAGGAAGAACCCTCTTTCATAGAAGAGAGGGTACCTGCCCATCAGAAGCCGGGTTCACCCATTTATGACCTCTACCAGAGGACCAAGACCAAGATGCAGAATGTGCTTCAAATTGTTGCCAATGATGCAGAGGCCATGAGGAGTGTGACTTCGGTTGACAAAGGCTAGTCATTTGTTCTATCAATAATGTTGAACGTGATTTGTTAATAGGTGATTTAACTAGAAATAAATTGGCTATGTGATCATTGATTTGTGTAACTAGACTTACTAAGGGTAAGTGATGTTATTGTAAGCTGCTCTATCTCAGAAGAGTAAATTAATAATTTTAAAAAATCCTATTTTACTAAGTAAACTGATCCTTGGGTAACAGAAGTCATGCACGATCTCTATAAACGTACGGATCAAATGGAGCTCTCCTGTGCCTTCCTTGATGCTGGTCATCAGTTTGAGACTCTACTGGATGTGGTGCTGACTTTTGGCAAGGATGTTGCCATTGACATGCTGAAACAGGGTTGCCAGGAATTACTGGGTAGATATTTGATGTGGTTATCTTGGTTAGCCATGTGACTTTTTGTTTTATTAATCCTTTGAGACAGCTTCCAAATGTATCTTGTGGTTTTACAATTTTATGTACGTATTTTTTTTTAGATAAATTTGCTCCATTGAAGGATGAGCAAACCCAGAGCCATTTGTCATACAACAGTGGCACCAAGGTAAACCTCTATCCCTCATTTCTCTAATGAGCAGAGCTTATCATATGCCTATGCTCTGTCTGACATCTTGTTTCATTGTGTGAGTTGTTGAGGTGCAGCTTTGTATGGCCATTTGCCTCTTAGCACATAAATGTATGGTGAATGATTTGCAGGCATTGTACAAATCGGTTGTGGCCTCTGCTGCTCCTTCCACTCTGGCCCCTGCCACTGGGGGTCCCTACATACCAAGAGTAGAAGATATCTGTCAGAGGGGCCAGAAGATTAAAGTGGAACCTGCCAGCCCTGGCACTACATATGGTATAGAGGACCTAGCTATCGATATGAAGAGCCCTGGCTCTCATGTCGACTTCAGCCAGTTTATCGAAACAAGGTGGGTCCTAGATGTAGGGATTTTCTAAACTTAGATGGATCATTGTGCATATGCATATGGATTGATAGAAAGAAACATATTTGACCTAGCTCTATGTACCCAGTTGTATGATAAATGATTTGCATTGTCAGGTCAGAGAGTAAGCGGGCCAACACCCATGGAAAACTGGACTCCGAAGAAGGTAAAACACACTTCTGATTGTTCACATATTGGATTACTGCCTGGTAATAACTGAGTCTATAATTCTATGATGGTACGGTAGAATAATGACATTTGTTTGGTGCATGTCCATAGCAGGGGACATGGATATGGACAAGTTTGTCCAAGGCTTGCTTGATGGTGAGGATGTCAGCAAGAAGTTTGAGATTAACCAAGTGGTGGGAAAGGACCCCAGTTTGCAAGAAGCTGTTCTTTCTGATGTCCTTCAAATGGAGGATGATTATGGTGTGGATAGAAGCCCTTTCGATGTAAGTTATATTTAATGGATGCACAGAAAAGCAATGCTTGTATTTTATTATAATGTGTCTCTTTCATCTTGATAGTTCAAAGGTTTGTATGATCAAGTGCAGCACATGTGTATCCAAAGGGGTTCTTTGTGGGGTTTTGTGCACAGGTGAATGGATTTGAGAAGACCATAAATGGCCATGTGGATGTCAGACCTCTGGCACCTACCCAAGATGAACTCAACACTCCCCCCATGTCTACTACCCAAGCAATTTCCACATCACCACCAGCCCTGCAACCAGTCAACGAATCACCATCCATGAAGTATGAAGTGCTCTTAACACCTGATCAACTCCAAATCTGGCTGCGTTCACACACAGCTGAGGATGCACAGAGGCTTTTGGCTAATTTACAAGTGAACAGTCCACCCAGCACAGAACAGAATATTTGCTCCCCTCCCTCCATCCCCCAGACAGTAATGGACTTCAGTGGTAAGTTGCAACATTTAATTTGGGTCATGAGCTTCTTAGTTTTTATCTGTTTGTTCCAGTTGAAGGATACATTATATCTGTTGGTTTTTTTTAGATGGTGAGGAGATTGTTTCCCTTCCAAGTGGGAAGAGGGCACTTTGTTCAAATGGTGAGATGTGTACAAATACTCTTTTTGCCTTCTGTGCAATTTCTTTAACCTCTTTAGCAATCAACAACTAGCAAGAAGATTCATGGTTTGTTTTTTCTAATATGGGCTGGATAATTTTTCTTCATGTAACATCACATTCAACCGGTTTCAGGTGGAAGAACTGGATGCAAACGTGGAAGGCACAATTAGTCCCTATCCAAAAAAGATCCTCCCTCAAGAAGCTGTTTGTTCAAGACTAAAATTGTGAAAATCTGTGCTGTTTATAATAGTGACTTGGCTGTGTTGTTTGGTATATGATTTCCTGGATTCACTATATTAACATTATTCAAGATAAAATTCTGGCTTCCAACATTCTTGTTGTTAAGAAAACTAATGTAGACTTGTGTTGTTTGGTATATAACTTCCTGGATTCACTATTCTAGATATTAATTGGTGTTAAATGTTATTAATGTATCAACATTATTCAAGATAAAATTCTGGCTTCCGACATTTTTGTTCTCATTTTGTTCCAACTGCTTGGTCATAACAAAAATCTCTTAATTATTAGGATGGTAAGGTAAATACAGGGTTTAATGACATGCCAACACTAGCGTGTTATAAAGTGTCTACATAGGTTAGGAGAAGATAAGAATAAATGAGTAAAATGGAAACTAAAACCTTTGCTTTTCAATTAAATGGCCATATGCCACCCACATAGATTCCATTAAAACATCTAGAAGTGCTAGAGAGATTCATTTCTTTCTTTTTTTTATATTACTCGCTAGTTATAGGCTGATGAATTCTTCTGGAAAGCTTAGCCTTAGCGATGTCTTTGCTTTTGAAACAGTTAGCCCAGTTGGGTGGTAATATACATATAATATGCCAATGTCAATACGTCGTCCTGCAGGGCTAGTGCTCGATCAGCTCTGTACAGGTTCTTGTTGGCCTCGGTGGGCCGCATTTTGTACCATAAGGAGAATAGACTCAAGATATTTCCTACTTGATTGTGGTGGTGGGCATTATGCTTATTACTGCTGTATTGTCTTAACATGCCTGTATTACATCTGGCTGTAGAAATCTAGGGAGAAGACCCATTTAATGGTAAAAGCTGATGTTGTCACCTATCTGTTTGTCTTTTTGTGATACCATTGCCTGTCAAAGGTAATGAAGTGAAAAATTCCACCTAATAACAATGCTCATGCTCTGCTGAAAAAGAGTGACCATTGCCACTCAATAGGGCATAGACTGAAAGCTCGAGTGGTTTAAAATGGTCAAGGGATTTTAAGTCAACTGAATTGACAGATTCTACCTGCAAAACTCAATTATGAACAAATGCTCGTTAGACATGCATCTTGGGATTCTGGCAGCATAGATTTTAAAGGCATAAATAACTAAAAAATGTTATGTTCCACCTTTAATCATGCACCAATTAATGTCAATTACACACAATATTAATGTTTCATGTAGCTTCAAAACCTCAGGAATGCTTTCAAAAGCTATTTGGCTGCACTCAAATATCAATAATAATGAAAACAGATAACAAGATCAAAACCATAAGAAACCTGAAGTATCAATTGATTTTAAATAATTATGCAAATTCAGGGACACAGAATATAGATAATCTGTCTTATGTGTAGTAGTCTATAAGTTATTAACTTAAAGGCACACAAATTGAGTTTAACTTACCATTAAGCTACCGTGACAGATTTGAAGTAAATGCCACATGAAAGCAAACACGCTACAAAGATTGGTTTAAACCATGACATCAACCCTGAAGTGATGACTACTTCACTAACCAAGATGTGACCATTATAAGTATCCTTATGATTACACCAGATTTAATGGATCACAGACTGTGAACATGGAATAACTAAATGTCACAGCAACTTGACTCCATTGTTTCACGGACTCTTTTTTTCACAATACAGGCATCACAACTAAATTACAATGTTACACTTTATTGCACACTGTAAATATATGGTAAATGGGCACTTTTTGGATGAGTTCGGTACCTCAATGCCTAGGCTCAAAGACAACAGACCACAAGATTACATTCACAAAATTTAATAGAAGTCTAACAAGTTAGTGACTGTTTTTCCCTCGCCAGATCTATCAACAAAAAACTTTGGTCGATAACCAAGCCACGTGTTGAAGTTGGTGGATACTAAAATCAAAACCTTTTTATTTTTAACAAAGTGATTGTCAAGATAATTCACTCGGTCAGTCTCTAAGAAACTCATAAAATAATTGTGTCATTCAAGGATCTTCCAAGGGTATTTCACTATAAATCTTTTTAAATGCAAAGTTTGTATACCACACAGCATCAAAACTTAGTCGGTGATAGTTCCTGGTGAAGCTAAAAAAAATGATCTCCATCAGGTAATTGAAAACCCTGATACAAAGAGATGTACCGTACAATGGCAATAAAAGCGCCATTTATCCACAGGCCACAGGCAACCGAACATCTCAAGACATTGGTGAAATCTGTTTCATTAGCCTGGAATGGCCTCGTCATAACACCACCTGGATATTCGTACCAAAATGAATACCCCACGAGCACCTCAAAGAAAACCCCATACCTTAACACGTGAAATGCATTATGGAGTCAAATTTGTCTGAATGAGTACAAGCACAACTTCCATGCTACAATATTTGGAACTAGCATGCACAAGTATCCAAAGAGCCTATCAAGCACCTGCAGGCGTTCTTGAGCTTCATGGTAAAGTCTTCTGATGGAAGCTTTCATTGATTTTTTCCAGCAAAAAATGGGCTTACATTGACAGGAATACTGAGTAGGACTTGGTATATGGCGACGACTGATCCATTGGAAGGTTAACCTGGCATATTTCTACCATATAGCACCCCATTTTGTCAAGTTTATAAACATATTCTACACTTAAGGCATAGTTGTTTTCAAAGGAAATAACTACATGAATTGACTTCAAAATACATTTCCAAAGAATCAGCACACATAAGATGAAATCTTTTAAGTTTCATACTAATTGATGTTGTGCATTGTTATCCAGAAGTATTGTTTTCGCTGTATCTTCTGTTTGACTAAACAAAGAATACTGAGATCAAAATAGAAGGGCCAAGCCTGATCATATTCATGGCATCAGGTCAATACTGCACAACAGACACCACCACAACATTTACACGAGGAATTGGTAGTGATCCTAAAAAAAATGATAGTTTGTGACCCGGGCAGCTTAGTACAAACAATCTTTCTCAACATAAACCACAAAATATGGGATGAAATTAGCTACTTCACAGAATTTAACAGTGTAATCAACATTTACAATAATACTATCCTAGGCTTACCCAACCAACACACCGCACCCCCAAAATAAAAGTCTGAGAAAAGAAGACTTATTTTATCTCAGACAGACCAAGAAGACTTATTCTATCTCAGACAGATCTCCGCCCAGCAATCACACTAATTAACAACATTTGCACAATCCCTTTTACCAGTATATAACACAGAAAAACACCTACATTCAGAGCATCATTGATAAAAGCTGCCTGAAATTTGGATCTACATCACTGTTACATTAAAATGCCAAGAACACTTAACCATATTATCTTATGTAGCTGATAGACATATGCCAAGGCCTGAGAGCCTTAGTCGTAAGTCCCAAACATGTGATTTGCAAATACAATAGTGATTAAGAGGTATTCAACATGTAAAATTAATCATTCACATCAAAATAACCAATCACACCACTTGCAACACCTGTCAGTGATGAGAATCACCTAGCAAGAATACATACTGTATAAGTTGTACATTAAAATAGCAAATGTACCAGGATTTATACATACGTAAGTACTCGGCACTTAATGTTGTGCACTTTACCCACCTGGTTTACATACACACTTGGCAATATACAATTTAATTAAGTACTCTTTGCCGCTGGGGTTTAATGAGCCCGATACAAACAAATATACAGTTGTCATTCCATTTGACTGCTTCATATATTTGAAAACATACTTTGGCAGATCAAGCTGTCATTAGGTATCCAAATAATACCTATTTCTAAAGATCAACACTGATCTGAATGAGACAACAACGATTAGATGTGAACTATGCAGAAAACTGGCAAAATAAAAATATATGGAATGACAAAAATAGAATTTATCTATCATATCATTTTGGAATTCAAATACTACTTTATATTATATCTATATAGATTTACATGTATATGTATACAATAACAGAGCATTTGAAAATAACATTGGCATCAGCATCATATATAATGTGATTCTGGTCAGGCTGGATGCACAAAATAGCATGTGGCACAGAAGCTATCAATTATCTCGTCGAGATTTTATCTTCTTCTTTTTAGCGGTCTTTGGCTCTTCCCAACCTGAATCAAAAAGATAAAAACATAATTATTTCAGTCACATTAGATTCCCAAAGCTTCTCTTACTTAAATCAAGCAAGTAAGCATTAAGATTATGTGCTTCAAGACTTACTCCCTAGCTCATCAAAGGTAACATTTGATGATTGTACAGTTGATGATGCAACTGCTTCTGTAGCTGCATCAGCAAACAAAAGCAAATGGATTAATATTTAAAAAGCTACTACACAAGCTTACAGCTAAATCATGATTTCAACGGCCACCAACATTGCCTTGCCGTCAAAATTGACCAAGATCTTGTTAAATCTTGGATGGACGGGTCAAATTGAACAGAAAGCTTTAAATTTACCAACCTTGAGCAGCTATTGTGGGTAAACTGGTTTTATCTTGTACTGGAACAGTCTCCTTAATCACTGGCTCATTTGAGCTGTCAAGTTTTTCCCTTGTATCTGACTTTTTCTCAACAGAGACCTCATTCTGAATTCAATCTGAATTAAAAGTAATATGTTTTAATATATAAATGAGTTTGTAGTCACTGGTCATTTATTTTGTATATTCATGTATATCAACTATTGGCTTCTGCTGTTAATATGGTGAACTTAAAATGGTTCATCGAAGCAGGCAATTGTTTGATGTATATTATGTGGTTTGTTCATAAGCTCTTACAGTGGATTGAGTGCTTACTTCATAACTGTGATTAATAACACATAACTCACATACATCAGACTATTATACCATAACCAGAACAAACTTGTATGAATGGTATATATTACTTTTGTCTTTTTTGTCTTTTTCTTGGGACTTTTGATATCCCACTTGCCATCTTCATCCACCTCAACTGGATTTGGCTTAACACCTGTCGCTGACTTAGCTGTAATCTTTACAATATCAGGGCTTTCCTGCACCATGATATTTTCACTAGGTATCACCTCCTACTTTTTTCTTCAAGCTTGTTTTCTTGGAACTCTCTTCACTTGAATCAGTCTTCTGAGACAGGTATAAATAATGCCAATTAACTTCCAGAAGAGTTCACTTTGTTCAAATTGTCCCATTATGATCCATAAAATTTACTTAAATACCTGTTGAGATATTCCAGGAGCTGTGTTTTCCTTGTTTGAAGCAACAACTTTTGTCGATCCCTAAAAAACAGACCAACAATAAAATACATACAGTTTGGAAAACCTTTCTTGTAAGTTGCATAAAAGAGGTCTGGGTCATTTTTTTTTTTAACACACATTAGCATAGGTGACCGACTGGGGTATATGTTTAACCGCAAACAGAGATGGAAGATGAATCTGCGGAAGAAAAAAACAAGCGTCAGAGAGTAAATTTACTTTTGTGGATTTCTTCTTTTCTCGTTGCTCAAGTGGTGCAGAAATTGCATCCGTTTTCTTTTCCACTTTAACTGCAGCAGGTTGACTGACTTTTTCTTCAATATCCATGCTGATGTGGACATCATTTTCTTCTTCTTTTTTACCTTTCTGTTTCTTCTTTTTGGGGACAGCAGTTGTCCATTCTCCTGAGGAAAATCAAACAAATATTAAAACAACAAACACAGACAAATTAACTCTATCATCCCATTTCACACCATACTTCCCTATTTGATAACAATCAAAAGTCACACTTTTGCTAAGTAAAATATATAATGAGAGTAGAGTTGACCTTGGGTTCTAAAAGTTGAAGAGTGGTAAAAGAGGTCTTCCCCGGAAAGCTGGTCAAAAAGTAAATGTTACCTCCCCTTAGCAAACACAGCCTGTTAGTGTTTGGTTATCAACAAATAAAGATGGTTGAGAGGTGCCCCTTTCACATATTTGAATAAAAGGAATCCTATGTTACCTTCATCATCTTCTTTTGATTTTTGAGTAACTTCTGCAGGGATGACTTCACAGACTGTGCACTTGGCTTTTTCTACAGACAATCGTACACAAGTTATTCAACATGATTTGAAATTAAACACAATAGGAAGACTAGTTATGGTTATTCAGTGTATTCTGTGATAAGACTAAATCATACTGGCAAAGGTTTTTCATTGCAATATATGACAAGACTAAATCATACTGGTTTTAATTTCATATTGCATTCTATGACAAGACTAAATCATACTGGTTATGGTCTTACATTGCATTCTATGACAAAATCTTATTGGTTATGGTTTAAACATTGTATTCTATAATAGAAGGATTTTAATTGAACCACACAATAGGCATGCTAACAAGTTTCTGCAGGTTACATCACCTGCAATTTATGTTGCATTGAACCACACAAGTGCATTTATAATATTCCATTTATAAGATTACAGCTAATGTGTCAGAAATACAATTTTTGTATTTTGAAGTTGAGACCTAGGGGTAAGGTCAAGATCACTCATTAAATCTCTAATCTAAGGTCCTACTTATCTTAACATTTTGCCTGAGAGAAATACTATAGGACCTCTGATTGCTTAGAAACAGCTGTTTCAATTTCCCACATGGTTTCTCATTGATAACTCAGGGATTAAAGGTCATGCAGACAGACACTGAAGCAGGGATGTATGATTAGCTTCTGAACACCAGAAATAAAAATATGTCAACTATCAGCATCTATATTTAAGGTATTCACTTTTGTCTTCAAAACTGAACTTTCAGACTTCTCTTGAGCAGGGCTTGAGCTTGATCTCTGCTTCCCACTGGGAGAAGTTTTGGAAATCTGTGCTGAAGAAGACTCTTTGTGGCTGCCATCCACTTCAGCTGTTTGTCCAAAAGATTGGCTTGATTTCTAGACACAAAGCAACATGCATGCGTTAAATTTAAGTTACCGATCCTAACAAAGCGTGTATCGCTAGTCCTGAAGAGATATGAAAGCACTGCCCCCAAATAAGCTTCTATACTTAAGGAAAGTCAAATTAGTATCTAGACAAATTGGGAAAATTTTTACATAACCCTTGAATGACTGCTAAGCCAAGGTGAGCAACAACATGGGTTGAAAGAAAAGATTGGATTCAATACTAAATGAATTAATATTAGACAATTGAATTCTTGATTTTAACTTCACCCTATTTGGTTATACATACTTTAAGCAGCTAGAGCAAAACATCTGACCGTACTGGCCGACTGTCAAGCATACAACGATGAAAATATAACAAGTGGCCAATAGGCCTCAAAGCTCTGCAGCTTTTGACATGAGTGCCATGTGTGCATGCTGATATGGAAACATTATATTATATGCCTTATTGGTGACATTTTAAACCACAAGAGTGATAAAAATGTACCTAGGTAACCGACTGTCACATATAACTTACTGTCAAATTTCGTCATTGAAATCACATGGATGATGGAACAAGAGATTTAATTTGTCTTTAATTAGTAAGTCTTACATATGTAATTTGTAGTTGTCAAGGAGATAGTGACATGAGAAGGCTCTATGAATGATTTGAGACTTCATGCTTCCATTAAAGCGTGATGTAAAAAACTTCATGATACACGATGATGGTTTACATGGCATAGGATATTCTTATAATATAAGTTTTTCAATAATAACTCAGTGGTCATGGTCATTCATGGTCGATATTGAGTTCGTAACTGATCATCTATATAAGTATGGTAATTTGGGGCTGCTAGCCTGCTCTACATGAAAACGTGCTTTAAAAAATTGTTCCCCATTACCATGGTACAGGCTCTTGATATATGTTATTTTCTATATGCGTTATGTAGCACATAAGCCAAACGCGTTTTCTTGGACGCGCCGAAAATGTTGAAGCAGAACAGTATATATTCATATTACCGTTCGACCGGAGCTAGCTTCATAAGAAAACTTGCCATCAAAATTATTCCCCATTAATTGGGTGAAAATGGTAAATAAGATTTTTTGTAAGTTTTTCAATAATGATTCAGGCGTTAAAGGTCACACTGGGCTGATTTTTAGTTTGCAAGGACGGACGGACGGATAGACGGACGCCGCAGCAAAGGTATATGCTAAGCTCTGTTGCCGTGTTGGAGAGCAGAGCTAATTAAAAAAAGCATCCATATGTTTAGGAATTTTAATATACATTAAAAGTACATCTAGATGTAATTTTAATCAATCAGAAGTCGAACACACGATATTATTTTACATTCAAAAGAATAAAATGTTGGTGTCCAACATTATTTGTGTACCTTGGTTCTGTCTCTCTGTCTGGATTTCTTGGCTTTCCTTTCCTCATCTATGAAGTCAAAGCTCGGAGGCTGAACAGGGGATTTAAAACCAAATGCAAATACCAAAACAGCACAGAGCACCACACCCACTACTGGAACCGCAAAATGCGGTGTAACTACTTCTGACAGTTCCATCCTAACAGAGTTAAATGGAAAAATATGTTTGGTTGACACTCTGGACTAGCGGTACTTCCCAACCCACGAATGTTGTTGACGCAGGCAGCCCTTTCTGACGTCACCACTTTATGCGTTCCGGTTTAAAATACATATTAGACTTATATAATATGTATATATATAGTTATGTTCTTGAACAGCGGTGTGTATGAATGTAATTTTTGGGGTAAATAATGGATTAATCAAGATTTTTAATTCATTTTTGGTTTTTAAAAATGCATGACTACACCTTTACTAATGACGTCATCACATTCAGTTCACAACCCAATCTTGGCTTCTGTTGTTATTTTGGTTATTTTGCGATTCAAAGAATTGATGTCGCTGTAGTGAAGCACATTGATGATATTTACAGCCAGTGGATTAGATCAGTTGATCACAGAGGTAAATGTGATTATTCGTCACGGATAGCTATAAACCACCAGTTTTTGACATTTATATAACATCGTTAGCCTTGTTTTGCGCTGCATCATTCATCCGCTTGATCAGTTGTCTTAGTTGATAAACATTATTATTATATTAAATTATAATTGTTTCTTTTCTACTGTTAAAATTCCGTAAATATTTACCTGGTCTAGTGTATTCCTAGTCTGAGGTATGTTTGTTTGAGTCAAGCCAGCAATTGTGTTATGAAATAAGAATTGGATCAACACGTGACCGTTATTATATAGGTATGGGGACAAAAATTTCAAAATTAATACATTATCAAACAATTAGTATCACCATAAAGACCTTGAAAAACCCTTTAATATGACACAAAAATTATGACTCTGTGATGACTACAGACTGAGAAATTTAATTTTGAAGTCCCAAAATCGGACTTCGTTTTCCGCCAGCTAATTAAAGGATTAACTGTTAGAACAATGCGATCGAAATAGACTTTTTTTCCACATTTCATGGTTATGAATATTTGTGTGAAAATACGCAGCTTATATAAGGCTGGGGTGAACTCGTGATAAACTCGGGATGTACTTGGTGACCGAATCTGACACCAAACGTGGTTAACAGACTCTCTTGATGTATTCATTCTGAGTGGTGCGCTTGGCGACGAGCAGCTCGCGCGACGGTCGCCGTAACTGTCAGCAGCTCAACATCTACTCCGTGAATCCTAACTGCGGAAATCCCACGCGCCAGCGCAAGCGGCATATTGCCTTTGAAGTTTCTGGCCAGATCACCGGCCTGTAACTGATAACGTTTGTAATCTACAACCCCAAATAGATAAATTAAGTATCATATGATATTAAGTTATAGAATCGAATGTTTTCTTATATGACATAATGCTGATACAGCCGTGTGATGGCAAGCTATACGGTATCCCGGCGCGGATATGGGAAGATCGATCATTTAAAAGTTTAAAATTCGACAAAAGGGTTCTAATAACCCTCGTATATAGATGGATGAAAAGGGTCCGATTGAAAAAAAATGAAAATCGATTCTGTTTGACCCTAAGCGATCAGCCGCGTTGGCGATCTTGAGTCGGCCGTGTGAAGGCAAGCTACAGGGTCTCCCGGCGCGGATATGGGTAGATCAATCATTTGAAAGTTTCAAATTCGATAAAAGGGTTTCAATCGATCTGAAAATAAACTTGACCTAAGTGTTCCATCATACTTGAATTACCCCGTATATAGTTGGGTGTTAGGGGTTATATAAATAAATGAATCAAAGTCGACTTAGTTGGCCCCAAGCGATCAACTGCCGACCGTAATGATGGTTTTTGCCAATTTGTTGACAGGGTAACCCGAATTCATCTTCCAATTTAACTATGTTGGACGCAACAGATCGCTGTCAAATTTGCTACAATTTGAGAAAAGATATCTATAATGACGTATATCCTACCTTCAGTTTCGTATAAATTATATTTCAAGTGGTTTGGGTGCTTTGAAATCGGACGAAATTCTTAACTCGGCTGTACATATGAACAAATTGACAGAATTAAAAAATTCAAAAACGACGTGTTGGATACATCATCCCCCAGTATGGGGTCAAAGGGATTCCTCATAATTCCTCTTCGCCACTTAATGAGAGCGATTCTTGTGAGACGTGGAAATACCTATAGTGGAATTCCCGATCGCAGCGTCACGCCGTCAGCGACGGGAAATGTCCGCCGCTTATCGGGAGATATACACATACCTATATTATAGCCGCACACGACGGTAATATAAATATATACCAAATATATCCATTAGACGTCGTGCACGGCTTCAGTTATAATTACTTTTATGTAACTTTTTCAATTAGACCATCAGCCGACACATTCACCTCGACCAACCAAATTATAATGCTCTGCAGCAATCCCTGAGATTTTGGATCAACAGCCCCATGTGCTTATGATGATTTTATGGAAGTGCCACCTGAAGATTGGTCATGCTGTTCACTCATGGTAATTCTCACTGCATAGGCTGTCACAGTTAGCCCTCGTTGTGTAACGATGGCGTAATGAGGAAATGGGGATGCACTTGCTGATTTCCATCAGGTTGCAAGCTCCACAGCAGTTGCCGTCTGTAGTTGCATAATTGTTGGTTTTGTGGTATGCAGAAAGCAGCCTATGCAGAAAGTGGTGTTTACACGTACTGCCCATGCGCGTATTTAGACAAAATGGCGGCCATGCACAAAGTAGCGATTGAAGTAAACAATGTGTCGTAACCATTCATTCTTTCATTAGATAATCATTCGTGAGATTACTTGTCGTGGTAGGAATAAAACGAGTTAAATAAAGCTATAAATGGTCGCGGAAGGAATAAAAAGCGTTAAATTCACCTATAATTGCAGACATTATCACTAGCAGACGACAGAATACTTCATGCGGATAAGTGAAGTAGTGGGATTATTTGTCATGGAAAGAATAAAAAGACGACAGTGTACTCACATATTGAATGCGGCCACATAGATTTCTTAACATCAGGCTACTTGTGCATGCCAGTTTACTCCCATGCTGAAAGTAGCCACATCTTTAAACTCGGGCTACTTTGAGCATATGTGGCTACTCCCACATTCGAAGTTGCCATATCAATATGCTCGAGCTACTCTCATGCAGAAAGTAGCCAGACCTATATACTCTGGCTATTCCCATGCTAAAAGTAGCCACATATATAAACTAAGGCTACTTTGTGCATACCAGTATTCCCCACTGGTAAGGTTTGTGCGCATGTGCAGTGCATCCTTTTGCTACTTTGTGCATAAAGCTACTTTCTGCATGTGACACTGGTGTAATAACGCAACCTAAAGCTGATATGAAGTGATCAGAGGCTAGCAATTCACTAGAGGTCATATCTCTAGGCAAGTGTCACCTCACCGTGCTGAGTTGCATAAGCAATTGTCGTTGCACTGAGTTTGGACAGTTACAAATTCATATGATATTGCACTGATCCTATCAAACTATATTATTCACATTATAGTATTCTTCTGTTCTGAAGATATTATTTATTTGATGGTTGAGTTCAATTGTGCATGATTGTGCTCAAGAAGTAATGAGTAATCCATTTATTCTCACATAAGCAACGACTGTAAATGCAATATAGTAATAGTAATATAACTATTAACGGAGTAGTTGCCAATAGGAACATCTATGCCAATAGGAAGAAGGACTTGAGGCCATTCAAGGTCCATCCTTGTTCATTTTCCTCCGACAGATCAGCTTATCCCGGAGAGATCATATTCATGCCAAATGTAAATAGAAATTCTACTGCTATCAGTTATAGTCTACATGGGATATTGGGCTGCATGCGAGTAAATCTCAATTATACAGCAAGAACATCACCATCAATAATGCCTTGAAAATTAGGAACCAGGTATCAGTTTTTCATTTAAAATTTGTTCACTGGTTAAAGTAAATATGATAGGTATGTGACAGTATGCAATAATGGCTAATAATAGTAATATCCTTAATAACATATTGAGCCATTTGTATATCATGTCGCTCTTGTAAGGAGTTTTTGCATAAAAATGTTATGACCGCTCAAAAGTGGGCAGGAACAAGGCAGTTGCAGTGTTTTCCACTGTAGGCATTTACTTATTGTGGTATGCTCATCTGATTCAAGTCAACATTTATGAAAGGAATGTTATAATAACTGGGTATGGTGACTTTGCCAGACCGTGTCGAGTTCTGATGGTTGCAGTTCAGGTGGCACCCCCTGTGGATCCTGGGATAGAATAGGCCCTCTGTATCTTCCTGCATGTCAACCTGTTTTTATGGGTTGTGACTTGTGTTAGTGGATAGATCCTTGTGAGGGCCATATGTGGATTTCACCTTGACGTGAGGCTGGAATGGTCTGGTCCAGTCAATAGGCTTGTAGTGACTTGCTCTAGGATAATCGTTAGCATTTTGATCTTTCTCATCATCATCCAAGTGTTTTCCCTTCTTGTTTTCGTATATTCTAGAAGGCATCTTTCGAGGTGCCATGATACACATTATATTATGTCTATACACACTCCTTCAGTTCTGGTGGCTCTTGGTGCTTGTCACAGCAATGTCTGATAGGATCTGATTTGGATAGTCAACACAATGTTGCTAAACTGGTGCATTTTGTTGTACTTCTTTGCAGTGCCACATTATTTCTACCTGTGACATTTCTATCCGAGTGCATGGCACTTGGATATTCTCGAAATTCTGGGCATACCGTAGCATGTGTTGTAGAACACAACTGGAACATTGGTTTACTTTGGTGACCGCATCAACATTTGTGGCTCATGTCATATCCACCTACACCCCCTAAAAGAGCCAATAACACTTTTTTTTATGTTTGTCTGACAACTCAGAGGCCAAGATATGTAAAGAATTTGGGTTGCTTTAACGACTATTGTGTGGTGCAAAAATTAGATATCTTCATCAATGCTAGAAGTAACACATATTCTAGATGGTAATGTATATAGCAAATACACACACACACATACATATATATATATATATATATATATATATATATATATATATATATATATATATATATATATATATATATATATATATATATATGTGTGTGTGTGTGTGTGTGTGTATATATATATATATATATATATATATGTGTGTGTGTGTGTGTGTGTATATATATATATATATATATATATATATATATATATATATATATATATATATATATATATATGTGTGTGTGTGTGTGTGTGTTTCAAGTCTGACAGTTTTTTCATATTTTTTTTTCATGATTTGCAGGATGCAATATGGAGGTGCCAAAAGATGCTGTGAAAAATGGCTGCTCAAAAGAGCCTCCAACAAGACTTCATGTCATGTTTGACAAACTAAATGTCAGCTCTGAAATGTGAGTTCCTCTTGATCAAGGCATAAGACATTTTCTTTAAGCTCATACAACCATTGATTGAGATATATATTGACAGCATTATAATACTGTTAATCACATAACCACATAATTTCATTCAAATGATAGTGCTCGTAAAGTGCCTATGGCAACTAAAATATGATTTTTTAGTGTAAACTGAACTAATAGTGAACCATCATAACAATATGAATATGATGTTATATCCTTGAGCAGGGTTATTATATAATTTATTTGCTAATCCTTAGTTGTGGCTTTCACTCTCAAATGGAGAATGGTTTTTGTTCTAAAGGCAGTTGCTTTGGTAGGATAAATAAATAGAACAGTAGTATTTAGGGTGTTACAACATGAATTTGATTGCTCAACTTAGCTGTGTCAGTCATGGAGTATCAAAATCTTAACCTTTAGAGGATCGACATCTTGTAATAAGAAAAGGTATACATTGAGATGCTTTCTTGAAACAGACTTTAAAAAATATGAGGACGATGAACTTCAGAAGTGTAGTGTCACATTGTTTATTGCTAATTATTTTTTTTTTGCAGATCTTATGATCAACTGAAAGAAAATTGCCTGCTTACAGTGGATAAAACCAAGGATGAAGCGGTCCAATCTGCTGTTGATATTCGTAAATCCCCATCGAAGTGCGCCATGAAACACAGGTCCAAACCTTATTCGAAAGATAACCTTCCTTTTAATGACCAAAGTCTCTTGCCAGCCATGAATGAACTCAGCTTCAAAAAAGAGAAGTGCCTGAACAAACACTGCCAATGCAATGTTCAGCATGCTGTAAGTGATGTGTCGGAAAAACCATGTGACAATCTAAGCTTTGCCAAAGCTTGTCGTGATTCACGTGTTGTTCTTCACGAGCCAAGACTGAAGCTTCACCATGCACAAAAGGATCATCGGGTGGTGCTGCGGGCTGCTCGTTTGAAACTTGCAGCTAAATCACCATTGCATCAACTACACAAACCACTCATTAGCTCAACTCATGCAATGAAACCAAGCACTATTAACCGCAGCTCAGTTTTTGGTCTGGTTGCTTCAGGTTCCAAAAATACCAGTAAGGATTTCAGTTCACTAGCCCAAGAAGCTAAGACTGAGAAAAGGGAAGGTAATTTAATATCCTTCAAACCTGAGTCTTTTAGACCATGCCATCATAAACGTCGGGCAACTTCTCCTTCTGTTCAAATTGATCGAATCAGCAAACAGCAACTATGTGACTGTGATATAAAGAAGAGTGCCAGTGAGCTAGATTTATCTCAGCTAGGCCTTGTTTTACCTCACTGTGGTGAAGCCAAGCCATCACTTGCTTGTCCCATCCATCCTGACCTTTGCCCTCGTCCTAACAGTTGCTCAGTGCAAGCTTCCAGAGTAGATGACTGTACTATGGATGAATTGGCATGTTATTTTGATGACCTTGTGTACATCCCTAAAAAAATGTCTGCAATGGCTGAAATGATGTACACATAAAATGAATTGTTCACCAACATATCTCTGTCATAAAACCCTCATATTGACTCGTAGTTATGATATGCACCCTTGCCTTTCATCTGTCACTTTATTCATAAGGTGTTTTGTTCTGGGTGACCTAATTTATTTGATGACCATTTATGCATTTTTCATGCTGGTGGTTTGGTAAGCTGTAATTATTACCTTATATTATATGATTTGGTTTGGCATTTTACAGAGATATATCAAACATTCTTATCAGAATCATTAGCCACGAGTTAAGCTGTTCTTCTGTGTTCTACAGACATTTATCATATTACATATATATATATTGTATCCCCTTTCCTTTGGTTTCCTTTGCACAGGCATGAATATTTGTACCAGCATGTAAGACTCACTTGAATTTGTGCAATGCGTACAGACAATTAATAAACTATACATTGGATTTTGTCATTCAAATTGTTATTTATATCTAACTCTTTAAAAAGGGCTGATAGTTGACTGTCGAGACAAGGGGTGTCTATATTCATCAAGATTATCGATCCTCAAATTACAACCTAAATAAAGCTAACCCCAGTGAATGCTCTACACAGCAATATTTAGATTATAAGGATATATTATTCAAGTAACATATCAAGGTAGAACATATGATCAACTAATACTCATGTGGTTGGATATTTGCGATATTAACAATCGTATCATTAATCCAGTGCCCCCTCCATTGAGTACGGCGTGTGAAAACAAACTGTCGTTGATCAACAGTTGAAGTTAACAGGTTAACGGATATTTGCACCATGCACAGTCAAATATTGACGGTTGCCTTGGCTGTACTTTTAGTAAGAGCCCTCGTCTCTTTGAATGGCTATTCAGGTGCGACATTTATCATAATAATCATCTCGTCGGTGTGTATGTATTCATTTATCTTAATTTTAATCGATTATCGCCCACCAACACCTAGCAAGTGCCTACGTAGGCAAAGAAACTCCGCCACTGACAACGCCGCGCTTTTTACTACTGTAGTCCACTAAGGTGGCATCAGATCGTCAAAACACCAGGGGCGAGTGCCTTGCCTAGTGCTAACGTAGCCCCGGTCGGATGGTAGTATACATATACCGTCAATACGACGTCCTGTTGGGTAGGGCTAGTGCTAGCCTAGCCGCGCACGACGGTAATATAAATATATACCGTCGTGCCCAAAGATATGTGGGTCGACGTCTTATTGGTATATATTTATTTATATTACCGTCGGCGTCGTGCGCGGCTAGGCTAGTGCCTGCGCTAAAATTTTTGTCTGTAACGTGCGATACAACTTCACACCCTTCTAAAAGCTCTATCTTTAGATGGTGTCTATGTCTACAGTTACTAACCAAAAGTGAATGATACTTGATGACAGTTTACCCAGCAGGATTCTACTACCAGTCTCTAAACGTCCCTTCGCCCTCTCCTATACACACACACACACACACACAGACACAGACACATGTATATATATATATATATATATATATATATATATATATATATATATATATATATATATATATATATATATATATATATATATAGACACAGACAGACAGACTGACACACACACACACTTTGCCCCCAGCTAATATATCTATTGTGTATAATGTATTTTCATTTTGATCATAGATTAATTACTATCAATTGGCTGTTGATCTAGCTTTGGCCTTGGACCCTTAGGTATTCTGCTTCTATTGTCCAAGAGGCAAGACCTGTGAGGAGTTTGGGCTAGTGAGAGCCCGGTTTTAAATACAACTACAGATAGGCGTATCTGAATCTGGTGTCAGTACGATGAGCAATTACAAGAGCAGTGACAGAATTCATGATGTACGCATAATTTGATCCTTGAAGCACATCAATATACTGATACATAACATCAAATAAGTCACATAGTATTGCATTTCTACGAAATACTTAGGACAGAACTGCTGTGTTCATGTTTGAGTGAGTCCCGTCTGTGCGTTCTGGAGGTATAATAAGCCCACTGTGTCCTCCTGCATGTCACGAAAGGAGACTAATGGGCAACCTCTTTGCCATGAGTTGTGACTCATCTCAGTGGATGATGGCATTCTTGTTGTTGAGTGGACGGGTCCTGGCGAGTGCCATATCTGCAACACACCACTTGGGCCTGGTTTCTGTCTAACAAAAGGCTGGAATAGGCCTGGTCCAGTCATTCAGCAGGTGGTGACATGCCTTGGGATAATTATTTTGCATTTTTACTTTAGTCACGTTCTTCTTCTAGTTCATCTTCATTCACATAGATAACCCTCTTTTTTATGTTTATCCTAGCAGGCCGCTGCTCAACCAGGGCAATCTTGTCTATTCATATTCACCTCACCTTTGTTGGCACCATACAAACACATTAGTGTTGGTGTCATCTTTACTTACTTTCTTACTTACCTACTTTTTGAGAGAGTTGCAAAGTTGAGCTTGGTCAGTTTACTGGGCGTATGATTTAATGAAGCATTGGTCAGTGGCACATTCTCTGCAAAATAGACAACAATTGGTTATCATGCAGAGTATTGAGTCTCCTTACCTAGGTTCACCTAGTGTATGTCATTCCAGATTGTATGATAATGTGTATCAGGTGAAGGCCAACCTCCAATGTTTGGTGATTTTGAGGCTCAGCGACACTGGATGGAAATAACATACCAACTCAAGCCAAATGAATGGTTGGTCTATTTGATAAATGCTGTAAATGAATTCAATCTCACTTCAGAATGCAAGACTTGATTCTGACATTTTGGTATGTATCAAGGTATGTGAACAGCAGCAATAATGACCTCCAGTACTGGGGTCTGGACTACCCTCCTCTCACTGCCTACCATAGCTACATCATGGGAGCTATGTGAGTGAAATACACAGTAAAATTATGTGTGACAATTGATTATCATTGGCTTCTTCAATATTGACATAAAATAACTGCATGGGTCTGGACTTGAGGCTACCACCAGCCAGGTTGAATATGTTTCATGTCTTCTTATGAAAATTTATGTTAAGTGCTGTTTCATTTTAAAAATAAATCTGATATTTGTTACCTCATTTGACATCACTATCTTTTGAATATTCCAGTTCTCACAGATTTAATTCCTCATGGGTTGAACTACTCACATCGCGTGGACTTCATGATTCTGTCCATCGCCTCTTTATGAGGTATACTGGTAAGGAAGGTTCCTTTGATGGTGGGCTTTGGCTCTGAATATTAAAAATTTGTAAACTAAAATGAGCATTGAGCTAGAGCCAAGTTGCTGGTACTTATGGTCTGTTTTTTTTGCCTTCTTTTTGTTAACCTGAGTTACACACATACACACATGTTATTACATCATGCGTTGTTACTATTGAATTAAATGGCATTTAATGACTTTATGTAACTATTTCCAATTTAAATGTATTCTCCTAATATTCAAACAGCCAATCCCTGCTGTTGCTACTTTAACCAAATGCAGCAAATGTAACCTGAATCTTACCTGAGACATTTGTTAATTGTTTAACCCAGAGTTAAGTTTGGCTTGGGTGAGAAAACTTTCTCATACGCATGTTTAATGAGTCAATTTGATGCATGATTTGAAGAACTTTTGCTCTGTGCCCTAGTGATGGTCGCAGATGTGGTGGTCTACTTACCGGCTGTGTTCGTCTACTTCCTGCTATGCACACCATCGATCTCAGGAAATTCCAAGTTGTACTGGGCATTGCTGGCTCTCATCTATCCGGGCCTGATACTGATCGATCATGGACACTTCCAGTATCCTACTTAACATGGACAGGCAGTTTGTCAATCATTCCACATCACCCTAATGGGCTGGATATTTGATTATTTCAGCTCTTTGTGATCGCATTTTTTCAGAGCAAAATTTAACGCATTGATGGCCATTAATACAGTGTTTCTTTGACAATTCTTTGATTCTACCTTAATCAAGCCTCCAGGTACAACAATATTAGTTTAGGTCTGACCTTGTGGGCTGTAATAGGCCTTGAAAAAGGCCATGACTTACTGGGATCTATTGCTTTTGTCTTGGCTCTGAATTACAAGCAGATGGAACTGTATCATTCTGTGCCATTCTTCTCTTATCTACTTGGCAAGTGCATATTTGGAACAGAAAACCTGTATGTATATCTGTTTCTGTACACACTATATAACTTGTTGAAGAATATGTTGACTGATTTGAAAAATTCAGTGATCTTTCAGACTTTTAAAACTCATCAAAATAGGGCTTGTAGTCCTCACTACATTTGCCTTATGTTGGTTGCCATTTATTTGGAGCCAAGATGTATTTCTCCAAGTAGTCAACAGGCTGTTCCCCTTTGCCCGGGGTTTATATGAGGTGAGGTTTGTCTTGATATTTTACGGTACTGCTCTACTAAATTGATAACTGTGTTGTCATTTATATAAGAGTATGTATGAAATCATGAGCAATTAATGGTATCTAGAATGCACCATGTCAAATTGCAGGATAAGGTAGCAAATGTCTGGTGTAGTATCTCACTAGTTCTGAAGCTGAGAAACATTTTTGATCATGCAACACTGATCAAAGTTTGGTGGGTATATTCTTTCATTGCAATTTGATTTTCAAATAAGTTCATGACATCATAAGTTATTATAGTTTGTTTTTCCATCATTTTTCTTTGTAAACATTGTGCTGCATACATAAGAGTAATTATTGTAGTATATTTGATCTCAAAAGATCATAATTAGCTGATTGTGCATCTTTGTCTGCTGACATGCAATACCTATCAAGCTGTGGTCAATTGTTAATTTTTTTCCCTGACAGTTTATTCTCCACCTTACTTGCTCTTCTACCATCGTCACTGCATCTTCTGATGAGGCCAACAGTACGCCAATTCAAATATGCTTTGGTACGTCACTGGCTCAAAGCTTATTCTTCATCATTGTTAATTACCTAACAATTTGATTTGCCAATAAATAATAGAAGGAAGGCTTATTTCATTCAAAGTGAAACATTTTACTTATGTGCATGCTATGTTTGACGTGTACCTAATGATATAAAGGTGCAATGTTTTATGAAAATGGCATGTATTTATCAGTATGTACTGTTGCTGCAGGTAAATTGCTCTTTGGTATTCTTCCTTTTCTCTTTTCAAGTCCATGAGAAGTCCATTCTCATTCCTGCATTGTAAGTACCTATAACATACAGATGTATGAATCCTGTCAGATAAAATGTCTGTGTTACAAAATAATTATTTTGAGTTTTGAATGAGGAAAAAAACCCCATTTAGTTGTTACATGTGACAAAAATTGTGATGGTTTTGAAATGCAACTAACTTATACAACATGTACAAAGTCTAAGAATGCAATCAAGCCTGATAACTGGCTGGACAATGAATTGTTTTTGTATTTCAAGGATTCAGATACAAAACTCTTAGATATTCCACATTGTTAGTAAGCTGTCCAAAAAGAGCAAAAAATATTTTTTTAGCCTGTCTTGAATAAGTTTTCTAATGGGATGGCTAAGTATCTGCCTTATTACATGGGCTGTTTCAATGAAATTATATGACTTTGAGGTTACACTCTCTGTCTGATCGTGACACAGGAAAGGGAGAGATATGGTAGATTTAGGTGTGCATCATCTACTTACCGCTATCTTTCAATATTTAACTTATTAAATGATCAAACACTGGGATATTTTGAAACAACACTTTGTGATTATATACATTGTGTTTTTTCATCATCCCACTGTTTAAAAAAAAATGGTCTTGGTAGTTGATCTTTATATGTATGCTTCAGAGCTGTTTGTCTCCTGCTCCCAGAACATCCATTTTCTTGTCGCTGGTTCCTCCAAACCTCAACATTCAGGTAAGCCGAGTGTGTCACAGGAGGTATATCTTTCTTGGATAACCCCTGAAGATTACCGGTAAATCAATGAATTGGCGCTAACACAAATTTACGTCTTGAACAAGAGGATTGCAAATTGTGTTTTTATAAGGGCAATATGAATAGGTGCCATGATGGACTTTTTACAGTATGTTGCCGCTGCTGATCAAGGATGGTCTCTTCCTACCATACTGTGCTTTGATGCCTATGTTCCATGTCATGACTGATCTTGTCTGCACCAATCAACCAGAAAACAGCAAAACAAGCATGAACACGTCCATGCTTGTTAAAGTATTGGTAAACTATTTCTTTCTCAACATGGTGAAAAATATAACTCATTCAATTTCAATGACTCTTTGGTGGCTATTGTTGACTATTCAGCATTTTATGAAGTGTGATGATTTTTCTTCCTTCCAGTTCTGGCTCTCGAATTTGGGCATAGCAGTGCTCAGTATGTGTAGTGTGGCCTTGGACCCACCCAGCCACCTTCCTGATCTGTTCCCAGTATTGGTGTCAGCTTATTCATGTGGTCATTTTGTAATGTTCCTTGTGTATTTTCATCTCCTTCAATGGACTTCTTCTAAAGGGGAACAGAAATCTCAAAATATTCCAAAAATCGGATTTAATACAATTCGTGAGAGAAAATTCAAGAAAACAAAGAAAATCAATTGATCACATATGGACACTCCAAATAAATATGTCTCATATTGCAATGTTTTTGTCATGTTTGTTTTCTATGGTCTATTTTATAATGTCATTCAAAATGTTTTTAGGGCAAGGTTAAGACAAAGAGGTTTGATGTCTATTGTGTATGGGTGGTTATGGAAACGTATATTCTGGAAGGTTGTTCAGTGTAGCATGGCAGCTGATTATGTGATCCCTTAACTGTGGTCATGCATGACCACACCCTGATCTCCACTGTGACCCCAACCTTATCCTTGCCATGTCTCAACCTTAATCCCCGCTGTCACCCTTAACTTATCCCTGCAGTCGCCCCACCCTAATCCCTTGTGTACCTGCCTGATGTGATTCCATCCTTATCCGGACCGTTATGCCATTGTGCTTTTAACCAGTGCCTGGTTTCGGTCATAATGTTTACAAGCAATGTGTTTTGCGCATGTGCACTGGGCGTGTAGAAACGGATGACGCTTTTGCGCATAGTTTGTTATATATTACGATAGGCGTAGCTTCCCAAACTTTAAATTTGTGATTGTATGTGGTAAAAGGTATGACAACTGACTGCTGTTTTAATTAAAGCTCATGCTCAGTGTCTTGTAACCTGTAAGGCTCACAATTAAGGTTGTGAACGTTGTCCATGATCATTAAAATCCAGCACCTTGTAAATACCCTTACTATCGCTCATAAATACTTTTTCTAATCCATCATCCCAGTAGACCTACAGTAGGCCTGTATGTCTGAAAAGGTAGTAGTTAGGTCTGTTGACCGGGCTATCATCCCAGTTGTTAACAACGTATTGTATAATGCAAAGAATGGTAGTTGCACTGGATTCGACTGCTGTCTTTGTCACAGTCTCATTCCAATCCATAAGGAGCAATGACCCCAATGTCGAAACTGGATACCGATTAATTGCTGAGTATTTTCCAGGGTAGCCCGATATTATAATCGATTCTCAGCTATGCACTCAGGTATGATAACAGATCATACTACTGCTGTATCTCCGTAAGGTTTGAAAATTTACCAAACAAAAACTGGTGGACTTTCAAGCTTTCACCTCACTGAATTTTTTAGTGAATAACATTCCAAGATGAACAATTCCTGGGCAACCTCTATTGTGCGATACCAGATTTGCTCTGCACATTTGTTTAAGATTCCTCATACAAATGCAACCATTTGGGAATCGCTCAACCCCACTGGCACTATTCTGCGATCGCACGGCACGTTATGTAAACTCCTAAATGGAACTGCCCCTTTTAATAATTTCCTCTGTATCATGGTTATTTTAATCACTGGTCTGGGAAATCTCATGATACTGTCAGAAAGACGTAATTGCAAGTGTGTCAAAATCTCATTTATTTCACTGGGGTATAAGGTTGGACTCTGACTTTATGTCAACTTTATATACAGGCTGGAGTTCTCAGGCTATTTGGAAGGGTAAAATCGATATCCCAATGTCCTGGTGTGTATACCCCTTCATCCTGGTCAATAAGCTACAAAAGTTTTAATTGATGAGACATGCAGAGTTGCCATCAGGTGAGTTGGTTAGCCTTGCACTGCTAAGTAGAATTTGGGGGCTACGGACACTGGCAGTGTTGTCATGCTAAACAATTGGTCATCATGTCTTGGAATTTCCCCGTATCATCTTTATTCTGGATAGCTGCCAATGATCTTCAAGACTACCAATGTATTTTGGGACACCCATCCCAATTACTAGCTCTAGAGGACATCTTCATTGATGATGATATAAGGGAATTATATGTATGTGCTGTGATATACAAGTATATGCCCTGTCGCATTACCATTATTGAGCACAGCAATGTGTGGGAAGCTATGCCTTGACTTCAGAACTGTATGAGTACTATGACTGCATCTGCTGAAAAGCTAGCTTACAAGTTCCCTTGTGCATGACAGTATCTCAATTGTTTTCATTGTCAGCTGCAACAAGTTCATGTCCATTGCTGTTTGGTGTATTCCCAGCCATCTATCTTTCAATCATAATAGCTGACGTTAAAGTATTATGAAATGTTTGTGTCCATTACTGACTCCTTGGTTTGGTCTTTGGAAGTAGGAAATGTGTAGCAGAGCACACCAGAGATATCTGTTGTTTTTGTGACCACCTGTGGGTCAGGGTGTAGAATAGGCATATTGTTTCCGTGTGCATGTAGTAAGTGTCAACTAATAGGAGGCAACCTGTTTGCCTTGGGTTGGGACTCGTGTCGGCAGATTTTACCTGGAAGAGGGGCTAGAATGGCATGGTCCAGTCAGTAGTTAGTGATTATGCCCTAGGATTATCATTTGAATTTTCATTTTTTCCACCTTCTTGTTAATTTTCATCCACTTTGATTTCCGTTTTTTCAATTTATCCTAGGAGGTGGCTGCTCGATTAGGCACCTTAAAACACATAATACTCTCCTATTGTTATGTACTGATCAGATTAGTAACTTAGTTGGATTCTTGGGTGGATCCAACTAACTAATCATGGTGAGTGTTGACTAGAGTGCAAATATCCAATATAATTAGCTTAGGCAATTGGTGGTCAGGGTTTGCTTCAACATATTCTGCAACAGAATGAACTGAATAACATCATGGGTACACTATTGCTTACTCTGGCGTTTCAAGAACTAATAATACCGGTGATATAATAGTTTATATTTCTCTATACTTTCTGAAAAATGAAATGAAAATGCAGATAAATTTACAGAAAGTAAAAAGTGCTAGAAAATTTACACAATGACAGCTGAATGATATTTTAAGTACACTTTGTGAGGTGGTTTATATTGGCAGATGATAAAGATTTACTATCTATAAAAAAGTGAGTGGCAAATTTTCATGTGGGATAAATAAAATTTTGTCTGCAATGAAACATCTTGGAGAATAACATAATGAAGCTTCCATGAGAGAAGATCTCTGATGAATTTGTACATCACAATGCAAATAGAATGAACAGTTTTCGTTCAGCTGGTGATAGATTGGGTATTTGCTTGTTCATCAGGTGACTGATCACGACGTTGACTGATGGATGCAGTTAAATACAACTATATAACAATCTAAATCATTGATTACAGGTGACATGACTCTCACCTACTGAACTGCCGATGTCTCCAAAAGCTCAAATATTACTTGCAAGCTGGTGTTAAAAAAATCAATGTTTGTGTACTTTTTGAAGGTTTTTAACCTCCTGATATCTCCTTCTCTGGTGTGTTATTGTCATTGACTTGGTAAATCATAGCGTAGAAGCCTCGTCTTTGGCGACAAGTCATTGCAAGCGATTATGTTGTCTTTCTAGTCCACTCCAGGTATCTCATGTCGATTGCCTGAGGCATACTGAACATTCGCTCCAAGCTTAGTCCTGTAAGCGGCAATGTTGAAATGATATCAATTTTTACCCAAATGTGATCTTTCTGTCTCATTCCCATTAATTTCCCCATACTGAAAGTATGTAAAGCTTACTCTCATCACTGCTGGCACATTTTTCATTTTTATTATGATTCTTTTTTCATCCCAACCTTGATAAAAAATTTGTTTGAAGTGGATAAGACAATGTTTGTTTACAGAAGTGTTCTGGCTATGTGATATTACCCAACATTAGATGGTGATTAGCTTAGTCATTTTGTTCATGTCCCAGTCCGTGGGACACGTGGTTTTTTTGTACAACCCAAAGTTACTGTAAGTTGTTGGAGGCAAAAGTTTGTATGTATGTGTGCATATCTTAGCAGTGTGTTCTCTCATCTTCTGTTACCTGATGTGTGTGTCCTTCGGCATGAATACCTTGCGAGTCCTGTAGTCGTCATTCTATGATGTTTTCTTTCACTTCTAGATAGATAGATAGATAGATAGATAGATAGATAGATAGATAGATAGATAGATAGATGGATGGATGGATGATGGATGGAGATGGATGGATGGATGGATGGATGGATGGATAGATAGATGGATAGTAGATCGATAGATCGATCGATAGATAGATAGATAGATAGATAGATAGATAGATAGATAGATAGATAGATAGATAGATAGATAGATAGATAGATAGATAGATAGATAGATAGATAGATCGATCGATCGATCGATAGATAGATAGACAGACAGACAGACAGACAGACAGACAGACAGACAGACAGACAGACAGACAGACTGACTGACTGACTGACTGACTGACTGACTGACTTTATTCCAGACACAGCTTTAAGACAAAATATAAGTGGTCCATAATATACAAAAACATGAAACAACATGCAATACATATGCAGGATGAACATGAATCAATGAACAGTTTAAATGAAGAAGGCAACACCAATGGCGTCTAATATTGGATGTATACACCCGACTAGACTGCTACATATTTACAATAATAAGATTTTGAGATCTATTCAATCTCTGTGAAAACTTGAAAACCAGGTTTCTAATAACAGAGACACACCCTTTAACATCATAAATTGTACATAATAAGCTAGAGCTCTCAAAACTGGAGTGACCAGTAAACAATTTACATACATGTATTGTGTTGAACAAATGTCCATACATTTCTGTAACTCCTGTGCCTCTACCTGATTTCCCAATACCATTCCTACTCAGAGTGGAGAACATTAAAGGCACCAGTAAAGGGAGTATCATTAACATGGAGATCAAAGTAAATATCAGGTGAAGTCAAAGAGTCTTATCCAAATGCACTTTGGATGGCAAAATCCAGACATATCCTTATCATTATTTGCCCCCTTCGTCTAATCTGTGTGTTATTGAGCCCAAGCAAATATGTGAGAAGAATGGCTGGACTTACAGTTCCATGTAACTATTAGGCTCTCTCATGGGCATTTAGAACAGAGAATGGGGCCTATTAAGTGTAAGCATGTGAACTAGAATTTGTCAGGGATTATTTTGGTGATTTTGAGACCTGAAAGAGGGATAGCCTGTTGCACCAATGGGGGTGAGCATCTTGTGACCATAAATTACTAGTGTGTTGGGTGATATGTTTTGGGATATCCAGTTAATGTGTCTGCAACCACTGGTTATTAGTCACTTGTCTCTGAGGCTACTTTCTGTGTTGACATCTGCACAAAGTGAACATTTGTGTGTATGCGTGTGTATTCAGTGTGGAATGTCATCAAGAACTCGACCCAGTTCAGCTCGCCCTCAGGCTGCTAAGAGAGCATCTGTGTCCTCTACATCCAATCACCGTGACCATGACCTCGTTTATGAATGCAAGGCAGCTTATCTGGTTGTAGCTGATGATATCGACGATCCCCTCACCAGCTCCAAACAGTTAATGCATGGTGCGTATTCATTGGCTGGTCACTAAACTAAGTTGCCATGCAAACAAGTGTATCACAAAACACGAGTTAAGCATCAGGCCATGTGCTTCATAGACCTACACGTGCATTTTAGATAAAATAACTCGTCTTTATTGTTGAATGTCATGCTTCTGAAGGTATTGTGTCTAAATAACATTGCTCTTATACCTTTCCCCAAAAAGTATTGTATCAATGATCACTGGATGTCACATTAAACCATGATGAATGGTTACGGGCACTTTCTTTCGGTCCTCTTCAGACCCATCACATGCTTTTCCTAGTACAGTGTACTACCATGAACTCTTTCACTGAACTCATATATGATCCTTTCCATTGTTGCAGCACTACAAAGTGCTGGAAGGAATCCCACAAGGAAGATGATCAAACAGTACTGGCCTGATGAAGGTAATAGATATGTGTGTTTCTTTTGTTCTTGCAATACTGAGAAATTACAAATTTGAAAAAAAAATTAATGATGGTTGAAAAACTCGGTTTTGTATTATAGACATTTCTGTTTCTAGCATTATATATTCTTATTTGCAGATGAAGTCACATTTGATCAGTTTGTTGATATCTGCCGGAAAGAACTTCCTACAACTGAAGATGAACTTATGAAGGCTTTCCGTAAAATTGACCTCAATGGTGATGGGTACATCTCCAACAGAGAGCTTCGCAAAACTCTGACATCTGTGAGTTCCTGATCTTTCTTCATGTTTCTCTATGTTGCTAAATATACCATCTATTTAATGATCCAGCTGTTTATAATAACAGCCCATCCCTTACATCTGTTTGTTTCAATTGCTTTATAGAGAGGAGATAAGATGACTGTGGAAGAGGTACAGGCAATAATTGATGAGGTTGATGAAAACCAAGACGGCAAGCTGGATTATGGAGAGGTAGGTATCAGGTATCACCATTGTTGTCTTATTGCTATTTTGCTCCGATGAATGACTTGTGTCAGGGATTCTGTCTTTTCCTGGCATTCGTTACATGGAGTTTAGGCAGAATTTTGTGTTCGTCTACTTATTCTTAGGCCTTATTGAGATATTTCCTCTGTTTTCTAAAATTTTACTCTACAACTGCTCTTTAATCTTTGTGTCATTTACCTGTGCGAAACTCATTTGGTGCGTCAGTCTCGCTTCCTCTATGCCAAGGTATACTTCTTTGTTGTAAGCATGACGCATGCCAGCTTAAGTCTCTCCTCTTTGTTTGGTGTTCAACTTTAAATTGTGCACCAGTAGACATTGAGTAGCTGGGTTTAAACAAGGAGGTAGATTAAAAGAGACCTAGATGTAAAGCATTGAGAATGCTGGTATTTCTTATGCATCATAGGAGTTCTGTTATCAGAAGTATTTAATTTTGTCACCATCATAACAATAGATGCTGTGTCACTTTGAAGCCACATCTTCTTTGCTACAAAGCTGAAAGTCTTCTTGCTTTTGAGTTCAGGCACTGAAGATAAAGGTCTTTTTCTTTCTTTTTTAGTTCAGGCCACATTTCAGAAGCAGTTTTTTGCTCCACATCATTGGATGCATTGTAATACATAATGCTGAAAACTATTGTTGTCTTTAGCATGTTGTATTATTTTCAAACATGTTACAAATAATTGAGCTCAACTTAAGCAAGTTGCTAGATGCCATGTTCATCAAATGCACCCAAGAAAAAGGTCCTGTATATCATAAGAGGCGTCTGACAGGGGGCAACCTGTTTGCCATGGGTTGCAACTTGTGTCAGGATTGGACACTTGAGTTCCTAGTAGCTGAGCCGAGAGGACCATATCTGTAACACAATAATTCATATCATTATTTCCATTTCACCTGTGATCAATGTCATTCAAACATGTCACTGGAAACTTAAGGTGAAATCATGCATTTAACCACAATCTAATCTCTTTGTGAGCATGTCAGTGGACACCATGTAGATATTATGCATGTAACCAGAGACCTTGGTTGTATAATGCATGTGATTCCTTATCAGTATCATGTTTCTTGCTAGATTTGATGGGATGCCATGTACTTTGGTGTAAGTTGGTAGATTTGTTTGTAGTTCTTCATTTTGGATTTATATCTATATTGAGTTGGTTTATCTGGTAACCTTGTTACACTACACTTCTATTATTTATTTTACAGTTTTGCAAGATGGTGCTCGGAACCCAGGACGAGAGCCGTAAAGTAGCAGTGCAGCAGATGGAGAAAAAACAACAACGCAAGAAGACTTCCTCATCCAAAGACACCCTGTCCCCTAGGCCTGGGAGACGTAAGTTTGGTGTGGGAAATGACACTTTACATTAGTGATGTATTATAGGACTAGTACTCTACCACATCGTAAACATTAATGTAGATTTTCATCTTCATTTGTGTATCAATGAAAGCATGAACATCTTCTCATGTATTCATCTTTGCTCTTTGAGAAAAAAGGAGAAGACTGAGTTTCTTCATGTTAAGAATCAATTGCTTTTTCTTCTTCATTGATTAATCGTGTTACCTAGTTGTGTACTTGTTACCAAGTAGATAAGTGGTATCAAGTTTTGGGACCGCAATATGCAACTTATTTTGAATGAAAGACAATTCACAAGGGGAAATACCAAATTAATGTAGTGTACAGATTTTTATAGTCCTTTCAGTGTGGTAAATATATTTCATGCAATATGTTGCCCTGTCACCCACACCACTTCCTGTGGAAGTGGGATTGCCTTCTTTATTATTTATATTTCCGTTGTATAGATGAATATATTGTGCATGGATAACTTTTGGCATGACTTTATCTGACATACTTTGATAACTGACATCTTCCTGTGTAAATTGCATGATGACTCCATAGCATATTTTTGGTAAGTTACACTACTTTGATTTGTCTCATTTGTCTGGAAACATATTTCAGAAGCAAACAGTGATGACTTCCTGTCAGATATGGGCTCTCAGCATACTCTCACCAGCAGGCATGGGGATAGTATCAGTAAGGCACATTACCTGCACCAGTAAATGTTTCTCATATAAACCCACCTGTCCGAAAGCTGGCCCATCAAACTAACCTTAAATTGCTGAAAGAGAAAAGCTAAAGGTTCTGTTCCAAACAAGCGCTGGAGAGTGTTTGTAATTGGGTTTTTCTCCGTTGTTCATAGAGGTATATGCCACTGCGTGTTAGGTGTTTCATCTAAAATGGGCTCTCAGACTTCACTCAAGTCGGTGTGCAAGCTAGAGGAAGGTAAACCCGACTAGCTGGTTGATATGTTTGTAGTGTGCCATGCGCTGCGTTCTTAACTGTTATACTAAAATTATTGGATATTTTAGCCAATCAATAATTGCACGTGTGATGTTGTGAGTGAAACAGTTTTTTTCCGGTTGTTGGGCTGGGGGTTTGCTCATGTTCCTCATTACATGCACCATTGCAAGTTGCTACATTCCATGCAAGCTTTGCACTCAGTAAGCACGTGGTGGAGATCAGCTTGTGTTCATCAATAAAGTGTTGATTTCGACTATTTTTGGGAATTTTTAAAACTTGTTTATGTTTTATTTTAATCTTAGAAATGGCTCAGAAGTTTTCAACATCCATTACAGATCCATCTTTTTTGTTTTTACGTATGCTTCACCCACAGTATTCATTGCACTGTGATACTGCCATTGTCTCATGGTTGACTATCCTATTGAAAACAAAACAATTCCATCATCTGCTATTATTCTTCCAACTTCTCCTGTTCTCATCTCAGAGTTGACCATGTACCTCGGTAGGTCTGCTATTGAAATCCAGTTGAAATAAGATTTTTTTCAAAACCATAGAAATAGCTGGGGCACTGATTAGATTCTACTTAGCAGATATCAAAGAAACAGGGAATCAGTTGGTGAAGTTTGTTTTGCAACTGAATTTTGATTATTTTTGGTGAAGTGCACCTTTAGCAAAAGTCATCTGCAAATATGAGCTTATCAAGCAAAGTCATGATATTCAATTCTCAAATTCAAACTCGGAGGAATAAAAATAACTTCCTCCACTTAAATCAATGGCGAGTGTACAGCTGATGATCAGTGACTTTGTTGTGTGACGTGTTCCCTGAGTTCCAGCTAGGCCTCTGGATTTATAATGCATTACATCAGCACATATTACTTCATACTAGCTATTGCATTGAAGCACTGCATGTATCTCGGCACATATTGGTGTTCCAACCAACCTCAAGGCTTAATGTCTAGTATTTTTGAAAGAAGTTCCCATGTGTCACCTGCTATGTCCCTGGCAAGGTGAAGCACACACTTTACCAGTATATCGCTGCAGGGTAGGTGTGAATTTTTAGGAACCACTGTTTGGTCAACACACCTTATTCTCCTGTATGTCGCAAGAGACAACTAATACTTACTTACATGATGGCTAGGTCATGCACCTTGTAATTTACCATCCTAAAAATTATGACCCAAATTTTAATGCCAAAGAGGGGATACACAGGTGCATCTTGTACGCAAGATTTTATGGTGCATTTAGAGGAAGGTAAAAAGATGGTTGGGATGTCCTTGCTCATTTGATGGTAGGCACTGTTTGGTGCTTATGTTGCATTAAATGAAGGTGTAAATGTTTCAGTAAGGCCCTGAAAAAAAGTGCCCCCCCCACCACAAATGCATAATACATGCATGTGTTTAATTATTTGCTCAGATTTTATTACCATTAAACATGCAGACTACATTTGTGCAGAAATTGTGGTTGCTGTTTCTTACAAGTTTCTTGTTACATGCCTGAAATGCAAAGCATTTATCGGATTGAGATGATAATCCAATGGAAAATTAACTGAGTGACAACTGAGCAGGAGATGTTTTATCATGCTTGCATCTCTGGGCAGAGGGTATGTGTTTCTTTAACATCTTTGATCTTGATTATTTGTCAGGTGTGGCTTCAGTAAGAGGCTCTGTGGTTTCTCTCAAGTCAGTGGGACAGGTAGATGAAGGTAAACAAGACAGAGCATTGTACATGTGTGGTTGGAATTCTATTGTGGTGAAGTTGAGGTCTCTTCAGGCCCATTTTCAACAGACCCTGTTGCAGTGTTTTCAAGTTGTTATAACTGCTATAGTTTGGTGTTTGTTTGGTATATACCTGTTTGCTTTTATGGAGTGAATCTATCTGTTTAAGAAGATGCTGGCTACAAATGCTGCTTGATGGTTCAATTTAATGCTATGATACTGGACTAAGTGTTGCACCCAATACCACTACTTAAATACTGCTGCCTTTTTGGGTTTAGCTTTGCACTGAGGCCAGTATATGTTATCCTATGAAACCACACAGCGTCCAGATAAATTCACACCTCCCCAACTCCTGGTCTGTATGGTATATACCATCTCTGTCCCTAAGCGGGGACAACTCCCATTCACCTGCAAACGTAATCTTCATCACGACACCATCAACTTCTAGCCATATTCCATTGACTATCACTATTATTCAACAACAAAACACTATTCAGCAATGGGAATGTGACCACACATCCACTCTTATTAGCTTTATTATAACATTGGAATACTTATATTTGGTATTAAAGAGAGCTGGTAATATAAGACTTTGGTGGTCTTAACTTGACCCTACTTTTTTTACCACAATGACGAACCATTATATACTGTCTTTGTGTGACCTCATTGTGCTGGTTCAGCTTGATATCTCCTTGTAAGCCGACCACTGCTTGATTTGACAGGTTCTAAAAAATGTGTTCATTGGTGTATATTCTGCACAGATACAAGCATCGTTGCACATCAGGGTTAATAAAATTTCTCCCTGGATATTGTAACCTATAATAAGTTCCCGCCTTTTATTGAATTACTTGTATCTGCGTGCTAGGAAACAAAGGGGCACAAGCTTATTCTGAGACAAAAGATAATTCTGACAGCGACTCAGATGACATCATCATTGGCTCATCTCGAGCATCATTGCGCAGTGGGTCTGGTAAGGGTAAGCCCTGAGCATGGCAGGCCGTGTGAAGCTAAAGCTAACTAATGAAACTGATCTGATACGATTAGTCAGATAAGGCAGTGTGCATGTAGAGAATCCAGAGAGCTTGTTTGCACATTGTAGATAAGTCCTTGTGTATGAATAGATTGATTCATTTCTGATTTATGTAAGCTTCTGCTGATTTTGCTAGAATGTTTTACCTGTCCAGCAATATCACTGGAAAAACCAGCCTCATTTACCATAATGTCTGTTGGACAACTGTATGTGCATGGAAGACTAAATTGAGCAATTTCTGGTCATGAGTTGAAACCAGTATCAATTTGGGAATCATTAGCAGCCCTGATTTGATTTCACCAATCATATAATTATGTTCACCCAATATAGAAAGCTTGTAATTATTTTTAGGGAACAATTTCACACACAATTGAAATACCCTGCAGACTGAATGTGTGCAAAAACCCACTTGTATAATTTATCCCTTTCTGAGCTATTGTTTTATTGGTTCATATATTCCTGCAATGGCACTGTATGCATGTCAGATATTGTTTACTTGTGATAAATGAGATTAAGGCAATCTGTATCTGTTCTTGCATTTGATGGCTGTGAATGTAAGGCATTGATTGAATCACATCATCTGTTTCACAGATCATGCTGATAGCAAATCATCAAGTTGATTACATTTGAATGGTCCTGCACATCACTATAAATTTCAATATTTATGCTCAATTTGGCCCTTGTATATTTAGCTTCACTGTAGAGGTTAGTTTTAATGTCAGTTCTTCATGCTGCTCTTCTCATTTCCTCACAGCTTATTGCACAATGCAGATTTTTGTTGGATTTCTCTTGGCTTGATCTGCATTGACATATGCTCATTTATTTGTAAGAATATGGAGAATATTTCAGCAATTTTTGAGACCTTTTTAATAATAACATTATTGGCTTTTTTTTAGCATTTTAATATTTCATAGGATCCTTACTTTCTATTATTATTTCTTTCTCTAATTAACATCACTACTGTCCTGTTGGTCCATTTGGCTTCCAGTGTTTTGATTGTGTTGGTGTTGTGTTTGTTGTCACCTTGCAGTGGGCACTAATAGCTATCTAAGCACAATGCCACCTAAACCACGTCCCAGAAAGCAACGTGGCCCTGTTGGCTCAAACAACACAGGTACTGCACTTCCACCCTTAACCCCATCTTATCACCCCATGGAAGAGAATATCTAGGTTTGGGGAAAGGAAATATGTAACAAGATCACATATTTACTTTAAGCATGACTTACCATTGTTTGGTTCAATGCATTTGTCCCAGGTTAATTGATGTTGGAACCATTATACTTAATAGTATGCTTATATAAAGGTTTAAGGGCATATTCACAAGTTGAATACTGGGGTTTGTTTACCTAAGTGTTAAAAATGTGGATGTGGAGCCATCGTTATTGAGACGCTGTCTGCTTCAGCAGTGTTCAGGCTTGTGACAGTCTATAACAAAGACAGGTGGCTATGTATGTCAAACTCTTTTTGTTTTTGTTTTCCAAGTCATACATATACCTGATGTTGCTTATATTGCCTCAGACTAATCCATTTGCTGGTAATTATGCTCCAATGCCAGATCCTTTATAAGATCATTTGTTGTTCTGTTTATTGAGCATACCATTATTTTGCCTCTGCCTGTTAGTTTGTTTCTTTGATAACAACATTTGGTATGGGTCTTTCATGGTGTTTTGAATGCGTACTGATATCAAAACACTTGATAATGGTTCGCAGATATTCCATGAACCATTGGTTTTCCAAATACTTTGTCCCACATATTCTTCACTACATTATAGGAAGTTTTCAACCTCAAATAGATGACAAGTTGACCCTCATTTTTGAAACTTTGACTTGTCAGGTGACCTAGGTAAGTTGTCGGCTCGCAGTAGCAGGGACTCAAAGGATTATGTCCGCCCAGCAGTAGCCAGTCGAGACCTGAAGCTGCATCAACCTAAGAGGCTAAAGGTGCTTGCATGCCCGTGTTATAAATGTTTCTTATACAATGTTTAAATCCAGTAGTGAACTGGGTCTTATAACCGGCCCGATCATCCTTCACCTACCAATACCCAGCCAAGGGGTCCATTATTTACCAAGTGATCCAAGCCCACCGGACATTGCCTAAATGCCTATATGGCCCCTGTTTAAATCTAATGGCAGTTAATGGCAACTGGGCTCCTTGAATATTAATTCTTATCCATTGTTGTTGAATAGGATGTTTAACACTTACGTTTTATTCAGTTTGTGATTAAAACTTTTGTACTTCAGGAGTGGACTTTATCTCACAGTAAAGGTTGCTTTTTCTTTGATGATGAGGATGACTCTGTGGTCAGTCACCACTACTCCCTGCGTCTCAGTCGTGATTCAAGCGTCTTCATCACAATACAACCATACACGCTGAGGCAATCAGGTAAAAATATCAGACGGCTTCTTTATCCCTGCTGCAATATGCCCTGACGTTAAATCATGTAACATGACATTAATGAAGACCTGTATATACTTGTCAAATACTCAAATTTACTGGGCTCATTCTTTTTATTACCACATATCCTGTCTGACATTGTCATTATGAAAATGCTTATGGGGATATGTTTTCAGGATCGGTGAGCAGTGCACGAGAAGTAGGCAGTGCTCCAGTTGACACCATGCTCTTTATTCTACGCGATGATGGATCACTTGTCACGGTCACAGAACAGAGAGACATCCAAGGGGTAATTGCACACATCCTGCCATTTGATACACTGATTTCTGTTTCATATCAATTGATTGTTGTGATTTCTCTGTCATAGAACGTCTTTCTAATGAAATCCAGCTGTGATTTGATTGTGGTTTTTATGGTGTGCAGAAGTATGGAGTGCGGTGTGACCTTGAGAAAGGTCGTTACAAGCTGATCCCTTTCACCACAGGATGTCGTTTGCACAGAAGACTTCATGAACCAAGTTCAGAGACAAAACTGGTCAAGAAGAAAGAAGACAAATATGTCATCACCAAACCCTTCAGGTTTGTTGTCTACACTTGACATCACCAATATCAGGGTGTATCAGGCACCTAGGATTAACCTGGACATTCTAATATCTGAAAGACATTTGGCTTTTGTTTTGTAGGGATGCCTTGTCAGATATATTTGACCTCTGTGACCTTGATGGCAATGGCTATCTTAGCCGCGAAGAGTTCAACTTCTTCAATCTTCGCACAAGTGCAGAGGGTGTGATGGACTCTGAATGGGAAGTCGTCGAAGGTTTGTGATTATAAAGACCCCTGTTTGTGCATATAGAGATACCTCCAAAGGGGAAAATGCTAGATTCCATGTTGTTCATGTTGCAGATACAGTGGGGCTAAAGGATGGAGAGATATCTCGAGAAGCTTTCATATCTCTGAACCAACTAGAGGCTGAGGACAATCAAGGGGACACAGAAGACCTTTGGGTGACCTTAAGCTGCATGGGATTTAACAAAAACCTTGTTGTTGATGAGGTAGCTATTTCTCCAAAAAAAATTACACATTTTTATGAATAATAAAGCGTTGAAATTTGCCCTTTGATGTTCCCTAAGCATGTTCTCATCATCATCATCTCAATGCCAAATAGAGCTAATAACAGCTGCCCCCCTCCCCTTCCCCACCTCTCTTTCCCCACTCTTTTGTGGATAACAGCCCCACCCTGCATATTGCCACCTGGTTTTGCTGTGCTGCACTGCTGTTCAGAAGTGTGCTTCAATTTATAACATCTGTAATTATCTTTCAGGCCTGTCCCTTTAACCTGGATGTATACACAGAGAGTTGTGAGGGGAGACTGAAAGTGGATACTTTGTCTGCCTCTGTGAAGGAAGTTCAAGATGCTCTAATAGAAGTAACCATGGGCAAGGTAATGATTGTCATAGTCTGTCTGTCCCAACTGAGGTGTTACCTGCACTCTCCTTAATTCATTACCCTGTATACCTGTCTTATGTGACTTGGTTGTTGCGACAGGGTGAGTCTTCCAAAGTTAAGCAGATGCGAGATCTCTACCTACACACTTTACCTTACTGACTCGCTAGCTACACTGGTGCTCGAAAATAAGGTGAATAGGGCTTTTCAACTATTACTTTGCCTCAGTGTTTAGCCATCGGCTGATTGTTGATCAAACATGGTGATTCAGTCAGTGATTCAGACATTTCCACCCCTGATATATGTGTATGTAGTCGCATCATAAAGTGACGGTAGAAGTTGACTGCCACCGCAGCAAGAATTGTGTCAGCAGCCTACAAAAGCTTGATCACCAACTCACTGTGGCCCCTAAGTCATCTGTGGTATGTATTCACCCAGCAACTTAACCACTATTCTTGGTATCAAATGTGAATCTATAGCTTGTGAATTCATCAGAACTATTTACTGTTGTAAGCTCTGCTGCTCAGCAGCTTATCATTATATATACCATTGCTCCCATGTCAATCCATCTGTCCGTCCATCTGTTCTTAAACTTTAAAGGTATGTTTTGTTAAAGAGCAAGCTTGCATTCCCTCATCATCTATGGAGTCTCTTATGACAATATAACTTTACAAACTAAAAATCACCAATGACTATTATCCCTGGGTTGAACAACTTTATAGAATCTCTTGGACAATCAATGCAAACGCAATGGGGAAAGAAGCTAGCTAGCAGCCTCAGATTACACATAAAACCCTTATATATTGATGGTTATTTGTTAAAAAAATAACAGTCCTACATGACCTTTGACCCCTGGGTTTTTATTGAAAAATCTCCAGTATAATGTAACCCCCCATGGGGAATTGTAACTGCTTTTCCATCAACCAGAAGACCATTTGTAATTTATTTCAAGCCTATAAATAATCTGGTGGGGCATGGGAGTGGAGAGATTTTGTGCAAAATCGTCCTTAAATAAAGAATATCTGGTACAAATACTCGTGCGGTTCAATTGCTAGGTCAATGTGACCTAATTATAGGGCTCCATGACCCTTGAAAGCATGCAATGTAAGATAAATCTATAAACGTTATGATCAAGTCTCATCATACCGTTGGAGTGCAAATCTTAGCTGAGCTTCATGGACTGTCTTTAATGTGTTAGATGACTAGGGGATGAATTCACACTAGTAATATCCGTCTCTTATAACCTGATTTTGATTTCAGGTTGCTCTTCATTTAATGCCCGCAAAAGAAACCAAAGAGTGGGTCATATCATGTGCTGAGACTGTCAAGTAGGCAGTGAAACATTTTTTTTAAAATCTGTTTTGACTATGATTGAGAATTTTCCTACATGCAGTTGTTACTGATAGTTATTGGCTGCTAACAGATTTAGTTTGTGTTTAACATTAAAGATCAGTTTGTAGCATATCATGAGTTATGTCTTCAAGGGGTTTCCCCTTTTTGCTGTCACTAGATGGCAGCCTACCTAGATTAAATTGGTTTACATGATATTTTTTATTAAGAATGAATTCTGTCCACATCAATACTGTTCTTACGTCTGGTCATGGGGTTTTATCAATCTCCATAAAACCGTCCATTATTTGTGTAAAGATGCTGTAATTATTATCATATACAATTCATTTGTCATCATGCCATGTTTTATTTATTTTTAGTTAGACAAAACAACAAATAATTGTCCTATAATCTTAATACATGTCATAGTTTCTCTTAACATTGACCTGTGCTACTTGTAATGTTGCAGGTTTTTGCATTACTTCATTTGACGTCTTGTTTTGTTGTTCAATCTTGTGCTTGATTCTTGAAGAAGTGGATGTCAAATTGTCATGTCATAATTCTGCAACATATCTGCACCCAAACTGAGCTATAATGTGGCAGTGCCTCATTGATATATGTCCAAAATACTCCCTGTACTTGTGTTAATTCATGTTGTTATAGTGTATATGTATATAATGTGGTAATCATGCTTGCTTGATCAATAAACATATGGGTGTCTAGCCATGATTTTTTATTGTCATTTGAAGCATTTTGAAGACCAACATGTTCTCATTGCAGTGTTAGGCATAACAATATTTTTCTATAATTTATTTGATAGAAAATATACATATGTTTTTTGGCAAACACACCTTGTACATGGTGACATTAGCAGAAGTTCTCAAACATTGAGGTAGGTATAATCTGCTGTCATATCTTCCAGCACTTCATAACCCATTATCACCCTCATTATACAGTATATACAGGGACGCCAAATCACGGATTTCGTGGCCGCCAGGACCATTTTTGAGATCAATGCAATACCGAGGAGACAAATTTTTTTTTTTTTTGGGGGGGGGGGGGGGGGGGGTGGTCTTTTCCTTTTTTGGTAAATTTTCCTCTTTTTTACAAAAACCTGTTGGCATCCCTGTATATACACCAAGTGTAAGACGTGGCTCGGTAAACATTTGACTTTGTTGTGAACCAATTGGGGCTGAATAGAGTGAGATAAATCAGTGGCCAATTAGCCATGCATAGATGGATGCTAGAATAAGGGGGATCAGTTTAGGAATCAGGTTACATGAGCTGCATGGTAACGGCTCACCCTCAGTGCCGTCCACTAGGATGTGACTGTACACGTCTGTCCAGTAGATGTGGGCATGTTGCACTATAGTAGCTCTAAAACCAAACCATGGTTCATAAGATTTTATGGGTAATGGTAATATTGAATAATTATACAAATACCAACAACTTTTTTATGAGCAATTGTTATTCTTAGATAGTCTTACTTGAATACAATATGGCCGACCATACTGTCTGGGGCTGTCCATTCTATGGTCTCGTTGATTTTAAACTGGGGTGACTTGTGTGTCACAGTGTTCTGAAATACATCAAATTGAATCACTTGAATAATTGGTTATGATCAATATTGAAAACTCATACAATATATATCCACAAACCCAAAACTATCAACAACTTGCGGAGGTAAAGAAAGTTCACAAATATCTTCTGTTCAGTCTTTGGTTAACAAAGGACAGTGTAATGAATCGTCACCGAATCCTCATTTTCGCAGTTCATGGTCTTGAGAAGGCTGTTTCCTGCTTGTCCACTTCCTGGCAGAATTTGGAAAGTCCCTATGGGCTCACTTTCCACTACAAGTAAGCAATAATGATGTATCAGTTGTAGAGACAAGAAAATAGATGTTTATAGAATAGATGTTTTTCAGTATCATAGTTGTTAAGAGGAGAACCTTCTGTTATTCCATCAGAGTTGCATATCAGTATACGAGCTTGCAACATGAGGCCCTTGAAAAGATTGTGTCTTATTGTCTGGTTGGCCACCACACTAACTGTAAAAAAGAGGAACAAGTCAAAAGTCATTATGATGGTTCTGGAGGTGATGGTGGAGGGTTCATATGATATACCTTTAAAACTCCACCAGGTATATACACCTGATTAACGCAGGTTGAACCAAGTTAGACTATATATGATGATGATGATCATGATGGTCATGATCATGATGCAACAGATGATAATGAAAACTAACTGTTTTGCAATTGATGGTGGCAGATCGATGAGGCAGCTATGATGATGATGATGATGATAGGACAATGAGAAAGATGACAGATTTGGTGATAACCTGGTGACCATTCTTTCTCAATGATGCTTGACATATAAATGATGATAGAACTGATGGTGGTGCTTCAGAATTATGTGATGATGACGATGATGATGATGATGATGATGATGATGATGATGATAAAAACTCACCACGAATCTTTTCATTAGGGGAATATTCGTCATCATGCACTTGAATATGGTAAGGCGGGGTTTTTGCGTTGCCCCATGTGGGCACGATGTTCTGAGCCGCAGCTAGATGCCCTTCCATTCCGGATTGGCCTGCTTGCGTTCCTGGTTTCATGAGGTAACAAGCCGACTCGGGTGCGCCGTCAGGCAGAGCCGATAAGGACTGTATCAGATGCATCAGCAGCACCAACCATGTCCAGCGGGCGAGCATATCGGATTTGTGGGATGCTCAATTTCGCTCCAATGAATCATGTGGTTAAATAAATGATTCGTGCTTTAGCCAACCAGTGGTGAATATCAGCTGCAATATACACTGCGATATTAAACTATGACATAACACATGGGGCGTTACTATTTATGTCTACTTAATACAAGCTATTGCGACGCATGTCAGTAATTAGCTCCGGTCGAATGGTAATATAAATATACACCTACTCAGACGTCTTGTAGGACTAGTCAGTAATACCCTAATTACTCCATTGTTAAACAATCTAAGCGGGATGTACAGTATGATTCTGATTGAATTATTACGCCAGTTCTGTTTTCTACGGGGAAACCAAAAATATGCTGTACTAGCAAGAGCTTACGAGGATAATTGTGCTTTCATACTACCAATGAAGGTTTTATTTTGTATATGAAAAGTTACCAAGCAAAACGTTCGGTTTAGTTTGGCATGTCTAGGGGTATTGAACCAACTGTCTGCTACGAATCTGTTCAATTGAAAGCGCATTCACCGCCCTTGTTATTCGTGTTACTCACCTGTTTTGTCAGTATCTGGGTGGTGTTGTGTGCTATGTCTCTTTCACCCTACAAGTGTATGGTAATCCCATAATAAACACACATAAGGCCTCACTCATTTGGGTCAGTGCAACTTGGACTTTGACCTCATTGATAAGAAGCCCATCGTTCCACACCTGTGCAATACATGCGGTTTTAGGTAAACATTATCGGCTCCACCATTCAGATAGAGTCCCTTTCTCTTACATTACAAGCTTCATGATGCCTTAATCCTCAACGATGTCATACTTCTATAATAGATGCACACCAATGGAATACATGGCAATCATCTTCTATCACATTTATTGCTAAATTGTTACAACTTAGTTGCTTTTGAAAAAACACACACTGACTTGGGTGAAGTGAATTAAGGAATCCTTTTTGGACACCATGTTAAGATAAACTGATATATAGTGTGAACAATGATATAGAAACAAGAAATAAGACATTTCATTTATATCATAATGTACAATACCACCAAACTGCAATGTTAAAACATTTAGAAACGCAGGTATTAAGCACCGTTTTTATCAACCACACTTATTAGTAAACAATGGCAAGCAGATAGACCGGACTACTGTAAAAAATAAAGATTAAATAAAAATACTCAGAAAAAAGTGAAACTTGTACATAGCCAAACTGGCTAAAACATAATATACTAAATATATATCAACAGGGTTAAAATCAAGACATCTGATTTTTTTAGACTAACTTAAAATTCTATGTGTCTGGAATTCTCAGATGTTTTTGATGCCACAATGTAAAATTGTGGTTTTCACAAATATTTTCAATTAGGGTAAAGTAAAAACAAAATAACAAACAAATATCAACTCATAAGCTGCATATTGAATAATAAATTGACAATAGATTCATAACCCACAGGTATATTTATAACATAGGAGTAAACACAAATGTATTTAGTGGCTACCAAACAACATGATGGCCATCCAAAACAAGGCAAATATCACACTAAGTTGAGTTGTCCAAGAGAAAAAACCATCAACATCAGAATATCAGCTATGTAAGTAGAGCACATTTTGCCATGCTCTTTGAATACAAATAGCCATTCAAAAAAGAACTCAACATTAACATAGACCTGGAGGACAAATTCAGTCACCACATAATCAAGAATAAGACAAAATGCTGTCAGTGAAAATATCAAAGAGATCGCATATCATGGAGAACGAACATCAAATAGGGAAAATGCAAGTGGCAATCACATGCAGGTTGTAGGTTGTCAGAGTTCACATGCAGGTGCCACAGAATACAGAGCAAACATATACCAGTAATATCATCACGGTAAAAGTATGGCAAACTAGTTAATGCTGAGCAACCGGTAAAACAACAACTTGTATCTTTCATTTTTGAGCAGAGCAAAAGCAGACCTCAGGTTTATTAATATGTAGGATTATACGTTTAATAATCAAGAGTAACAGACACAGTACAGCCCCTATACAACATCACCTTCCAGGCAACATTGTATTTTCAACATAAGATTAGTTCAGCAGTATATCACAAGGGGGCACTGATAGATGCAAAAGCTTTCCAAAATCTTCCTCCACAAATTTACCTTGAGCATATGGATTGTCTGGCCACTTGAAATTGTTGGATTCAGAGTCTGTGCTAGAATAACACAAGTCATTCACTTGTTGGTGCTGGGAATCCATATTTTCCAGTGGAGATGAAGTTAACATAGGGAGTTGGTGCTGGGAATCCATATTTTCCTGTGGAGATGAAGTTAACAAAGGGAGTTGGTGCTGGGAATCCATATTTTCCTGTGGAGATGAAGTTAACAAAGGGAGCAGTTGGTGCTGGGAATCCATATTTTCCTGTGGAGATGCAGTTAACATAGGGAGTATGTGCTGGGAATCCATATTTTCCTGTGGAGATGCAGTTAACATAGGGAGTATGTGCTGGGAATCCATATTTTCCTGTGGAGATGCAGTTAACATAGGGAGTATGTGCTGGGAATCCATATTTTTCTGTGGAGATGAAGTTAACAAAGGGAGTTGGTGCTGGGAATCCATATTTTCCTGTGGAGATGAAGTTAACATAGGGAGTTGGTGCTGGGAATCCATATTTTCCTGTGGAAACATAGGGAGGAGTTGGGGCTGGGAATCTGTGTTTTGTTCTGATCCAGGCAAAACAGGTAGCTGAGAGTTCTTCTCAGCTGAGATTATTCTTGGTGGAATGGGGGTATTTGGTTGACCTTCGCTATTCTCTGATATTTCATCAGAAGAAGCCAGGTCAGCGTTTTGTTCTTCCCTGGACAATAGCCTCTCTACCTGGGCCTCGGTTACCTTTGTGTAATGACCTATATCATTTCCATCCACCATATCATCAACAGGGATAATAATCGGGCAGGCTGGCACATCTGTTGGAAAGTCTTTATTGTCCACACCCTTACAGCTACCTGCTCGGGCATAATTTTCAATCCCAGGTGAGTCAACTTCTTTGTCAGTTCCCTGGCTAATGATAGGTGCTGGATCATGGACCAGTTGATCTATCCAAGGATTCATAACAATGTCATCAGGAGTAAGAGATGTTTCCCTCCCTAATGACAGTGGGTAGTCTTCATTTCCTTGTGGGGAACTTGGTAGACTCAAGTGTTTAGATACATCTGAAGTTTAACAAGATAATACTTTGTCTTTGAATACACATCATCTTATTCACAGGTACTAGTTAATGATGAGCACATCTAATTGCATTGATTCAGAGAAAATAACAACAAACCTCCATGTAAGTTGTTTCTTAACAAGGTGTTTTCATTTTGATCATGCTGAAACAAAAATTGGCACAACATCAGCTGTTGCTAGATTTCATAACTACCCAATATTAGTTACCCATCCTCCATGCTCAGAGAATGTATCATATTTCACAAATTATACAAATGTTTGAATGAAGCACAATAACTTGCAGATATATATCTATGGCCATGGTAACTGTGACATCTGTTGATATTATTGGTGTTTTATCAATAATATTATCACAAACTTGACCCACATAGGCCAGTGGTTGAATGTCAAGGTCCCCATTACCAGAGTGTTGTTTCTGAAACACAATGATATTATGAATCCCATTTTCCCACATGGAAAAATATTCCTTAAATGTTGTAGGCAGGATATACTTACTTTGGGAATGTTGACGGGTATGGTAAACATCCTGTTGAACTTAACTCGACACTGACGTCCCCATCTGTGACAATGTTAGACAACAATCAATCAATATAAACTGTCTTGGCTGACAGTAACCACACCAACTTACATGAATATATATATATATATATATCCATTACAAACACATGCCAATGATTATATCTATGGATAATTAAGTGAGAACCAGAATAAACACATCCAGGGAAAAATTGGACATTTGCCAAAATAGTTTTTAGACCAATGATATAAGAGAAACAGAGATAGAAATCAGAACCTAATTTGAAATATACCTGTAACATTTGACGACGCCACATGTGATTAACAGAAGCAAGGGTACGCCTGCACCTAGAGTTATACCCAGTATTTTTGACAATGTTAATAAGGCTCCTTGTGAAAGCACCACCAATGGATGTGTTTTCATGGACACACCCATTCTTGAAACACCCTCACCCCACAGCAAGTAAAGTTGCCCCTGCTCTAAGCCACCAATGACTGCTGACCAAGTACCAGCAACTGTCACCTTAGTCACTTTGTCTGAAAAGAAGGGGCACACATCAGGTCAAAATATTGTCCAGTAAGACTCGCAAACATATACATATATATCAGGGCTAAATTGAGGTACCTTGACAATCGGTTTTGTTGTAACTTAAACAATAGTAGAGATTGGTTGCATAGGTAAAGCCACCAGGATTGGAAGTGCAAGATACAGGTGTGATTTCCACTTTAATCTTGTTATTGCCATAAGGTGTTGCTCGAATTTCTGGCTTGCCAGGCACTGCACACATGAATAATTTACAAGCTAGTTCACAGTAAAACAAACATATAAGCAATCACAAAATTACGAGGCCCAATGAAAATTAATCCCCAGCCAATGGCTTTGTTTCCTCTAACAGGAATCAGACGTAGGATCGAGAAAGTAATTTGCGTATTCTGTTTTGTATGACATGCACACTTACATTTCTGACTATTGTAGATACACTTTGTCCATATAATACCAGTGCTTCTGCTGTCTTGGTCTGATACAGCCAATCCAACCCTTACAGGCCTCATTGGAGCACCAAGTTTGGCAATGCTGGCTTTGGAGAAAGAGAGATGCTGCTGAGAAGTGGGAACTTTTATCCAAGTCACATGTCCCTTTAATAACATGAGCATGAATAAAATAATAAATATTTGAGCATAATCAGTCACACCATAAAAAAGCACACGGGTTTAAATGCTATTGACAAATTGTTAGAGGGAAAAAGTAATGTTTAAGCAGATAATAACTACTTGACAATCCCTTAGACCCGTGCAGAAGAATGCAGTGACAATTGTAGGGCTGGAAATGCCTGAAGTGTTCCAGTAAACAGACAAGCTGCCATTCCCTTCAAATATAACAGTGAAATTATCTGGCCTGCTGGGTTCTGAAATTAACCAGTAATACATAAAGCTTGTCGTCATCTGCCATGGAAATTCAATGCTACATTGATTGAAATGTGAGTTCCACGGTGATAACACATTACTTGTGACGGGTATAAAGAGTCCTTTAAGTTTCCTCCTCAGAGTGACATTGTATCCTTGCTGGGTTGCTGGCATAAGGAAAATCAAGCAATCTTTATCAGAGGGAATACCCGCGAGCTCAACCCACGGCAGCCCTGTGTAGGATTTGCTAACGGTATGGCTGATTGCACCACAGATGTATTCAACTTCAATAGCCACCAGCCTTCCACCTTGATATTCTCTGGCCATATTCTGTAGGCAGAGTACACATAGCAGTTACATAAAATTGGGATTCCTACCTTTTTCGTAACATCACGCCACCCAGAACACCGTACAAGCCAAAACCCACAACACTGTCATAGTCAAATTATGCACAGAAATAGAAACCTTTGCCTACCTGCCAATATACTGTGATAGTTTGTGTAGAGCTATTCCTGCTGACCACATCAAAGGATCCTTCTGTTATTATCAGATGCCTCAAGGGAACTACTCGGTAGTCATGTGAAGTGGGAAAATAATTCATGTTAGTAGTTGCAGTATTACATTCGAGTTGTATATCAATATACACACCATAAATATTTATACATTCACAAAAATATAATGCATGTGAACTATAACTTCCTAAGCATTTTAATAGTGTGAAGTTTTTGTACCTGTTTCAGCTGAGGTAAACTCTGAGGTATATATGGGACCGGAGATGTTTTTGGGGAGTGAGAATGCTTGAATGGTGACAATATATTGAGAAGCTGGCCACAGCTTAGCCAAAACAACGCATCGTCGACCATTAGGCCTGTGTGCCATGGATGAATTATCGAGCCACATTTCCTGAGACATACAGTTAATAAATGGTGAGGTATCATAGCCAATCTTCATAATGAAGAAAAGTATCAAAGATAATGTGTGTAAAAGATCAATTAAAGACACTACAATGTAATTATCTTACAATGAATTTGCTTGTTACAACACATTTGTATTGTACAAGGTACTTCGTCAAAAAAGCATAGCGGAGGTTTGGAGGCACAAAACACATCTCTTCTTGATAGGGGCTGCTGCCAGTGAAAGTCACATTCCTTACAAAGCCCGGACGTGCTTCAACACAAACACAACAGTTCAGAACAGTATGTATGTATGTATGTATGTGTGTATATATGTGTGTGTATGTATGAATGCATGTAAGAATGCATGCATGCTTGTAAGTATGTATGTATGTATGCATCCATGCATGCATGTATGTATGTATTATGTATGCATATATGTACGTACATATGTACATACATATGTATCTATATATGTACACACATAAGTATGTATGCTGGTATGCGAGTGTGTATGCGTGTGTGTGTGCATGTACACATGCACAAACTGAACACTGAATCATTATTGAATCCTTTGGTAGAGATACCTACACCACAGTATATTCCTCAGGAAACCAATATAACTACAGATAATTCCAAATAAAGTCATTGTAAGCATACATACCAATATCAAACAGTTGTAAAGGAATGAGAACACTGGAGAAGGAGTCAGCAACATTGGAACCAACGACTTGTACAAAAATCCACCCATCTTCATTAACTTGAGTCAATATATTCTTTGCCGTACAGCTGTAGTTGTTCAATGACATTGAACAGTTGAGGAAAGGTGCATCATGGTCGCTTTAAAATACACAAAGGGGGATGAATATTGTAATGCACTCAATCAATAAAGATATTGGGACTGATAAATTCCTGTTGCAGATGACCTTACCTTCTTTTGTACATGACTTGGTATGTGGTTTTGAATCCAGTAAAGTTGCTTACTGCCTGGAACACAATATCTAGATCTTCCCAATTGTATAGCACAGTGCCTGTCCTATCCAATTTCATTTCACTGGGTCTGTCTGCACGAAACCCAAAAATCACAGTTTTTGAAGAGTAAGTTTGGTGATTTTCAATAACAGCAATAATAGAATGGATCAGAATGGCTTTGCCTACATTTTGTTTACAACTCACATCCGAATAGGAGAAAATCAAAGCACAGCTGACTTTTGTCCTCCGAATTGTAACAAAGTGCTGTGATTTTGGATCCTTCAAAATCGGCCTCAGTAATTGGGTACAGCAATAGTTTAAGGAAAGTTGCATTAACTTGCTCTGTATAATGACCAACCTCCAACCGAGTACTGTCTGGTCTGTAATAAAAATAAATACTCAAAGATAAACAAAGTTACAAGTCAGTTCCTTACAATGCATAAGGTTCAGACATCATTAACACTAAGCAAATGAAATAGAGTTTTATCAATAAAAAAAAATTCTGATCATCACAGGATCATTGCAATTTTAAGATAGCATAAAACAACTAACATTTCAAGTACTTACAATAACAGATCAATTCTATAACTGGAAGCATTTCCCTGGAGGACTCTGCAGTACAACTGGTATGGTTCTTCATAAATGACATTGTGTAAGAGAGGAAACAATTCTGTGAGAACAAGATCACCATGACAGTTATTTTGAACACCGTACATGGGTCACAGCCATTCTTTATTTGTATAAGAACTCACCACAAGACTCAAAGCATGCAACAACATTCCACACTGCCGGAAGTAACACAAACACCAGAAGGTGAGTAGACATTGTGGCACTTTTCAATCATCGCCCAGCCTCATTGTTATTGTCACATGTGCATCATATGCACTTCACATCAGCTGCTACATCTGAGCTAAATCTGGAGAGGCTGTCATGCGAGCTAAAACACAAGTAAAAGAACAATTTACGATACAATTGTTGAAGCAATAGATATTTTAGTGATTAAGTTATTGCCTTTTGGCTGAATATAAGAAGCCAAGGCCTGCATGAAGCAAAGACCGCCAGGGACGTGCCCACATTCAAATGACAGCCAAATGAGAATGGGATAAATAACTGCAACAGCTCTAATCAGTTCAGGTCCAGAGACAGACCACTCAGTCAATGTATAAGCCCAGTAGATCTATCAGGGTCTGAGTAGAGCATGTGGAGAGAGTTTGGAGCATATTCATCATCTGGGTTTTTCTGGGCTCCCAAAATATATTCCGTGCCAAGAGGCCTTAGCAACAGTGAATAAATGTGTTTGGTGATGCGGTATATAGTTGTATTACCGTCTGACTGGGCTAGATTGGTCAACCCTTCATGCCATAGCTCTACTCTACAAGACGTCTATGTAAACGTTATAATTAAATGATACGTCGTGCATGGTTATCCGGACCAGAGACCCGGTAGGACGGTGATATACAAATATACAGCACAACTTATAAGACATGTTGTAGTTGTAGACTACACCAGCCGTAAGGCTAGGCTATCCATGCCATAGGCAATACACTCGCCCCTAGCTCCGGTCGTAACGGTCTACTCAGACGTCTTGTAGGGCTAACTCGCCCCTTGTGTTTTGATGATTTGATGCCACCTTAGGCAGCGCGGATGTTTAGACATCGAAAGTAGTAAATAGCGCGGACGCTGTCAGAGGCAAATTTTCTTTGCCTATCCTAGCTCCGGTCGTAACGGTAACATGTCTACTCAGACGTCTTGTAGGGCTATGCCTATCCATGCCATTTGCCTGTGAAATTTGCGAGAATAGGTATGGTACAATTGGATTAAACATTTGAGATGGACCGTGTCGTATTGTCTAATATACAGAATGTACAGGAATTCGTAAGTTTGCACCTGCTCAAACCGATTTATTTGTTTTGATAACAGGATATCAGCTGGATATCCTCAACTGGCTCATGTCATCTGACCTGCTGACTGTCAACTTCCTGTTGCGAACTCACTAAGCGTGTCGAGTCCGCTGCGGTCACGTGATCACATGGCGGTACGTTTTTCGTACATGCATATCAAGAAAGCAAGTTTTATCCAAAAAGTATGTAATTACTACCAAGATGATATATTCTGTTTGGAATGAATAGAAAAAGTAATCAAAAGCAAGAATGAAAGAGAGTACTCAGCGTTAGCCGCGCACGACGGTAATATAAATATATACCGTCGTGACTGAAGATGTGTGGGTCGTGTGGAAAGTGTTTTTATATCACGACTCCGGGGCTACTACCAAGTTGTGTACTTACGTAAATATTTATGTCGACAAATGAGATGAATATCCGCTTAAGCGGATTATTTTGGTTATCCACTGTCTCGTTATTATTTAGCAATAGTCGAATAAACTTTTAGAATCACAACTTTCATTCGCGGCAGCCCAAGTTTTGGAGATATGACGTCACATTACGAAGTTCCAGTTTCACTCGCCATGTGGCTGCAGGTCCCGGTGGAGGGGGCACTTAAGTATATAGAGGTAGTATACATGTGTCGGGGTAGGTTTTTTTTGTGCCTCCCGACGGGTTTTGTTGACCTCATACTTGTAGGATGGGGGATGCTCTTGCCATTTTTACCTTGTATGACAGGTACAGGTTTTTGAGATCCCGGGGCACACCCCTACGCAGGTCAAGGCCAAGTGCCCCCTCCAGACTGCGGGAATCAATAAGTGTTATCTTTTTTTAAATGTCTATGTGATATCGTTAAATACATATCGCCCTTCAAAGTAGATATTTCCAAAAGATAATCATTGACAAAATGACACATATACTTAAATAATAAAATTCAGAAAGAAAAAGTTCGCTTGCGAAGAACCTTGTCTGCGCGTGCGCGCAGAAACCGTTCTGTCGTTCAAATAAACATGAACTTTTCATAATTTGTGTGGCCGGATTAAATCGCCCTTGACGAAATCTCACCCGTAAACTACTCAACTTGTTAATAAACATTCATTTATGTGAAAAAAGTCTTCTTCATATATACATTTGTGTAATTATCGTGTATAATTGGAACTCATGTATCGTTCACGCGCATTCGGTTACGATCTTTGCACGACGTTAATAAACGTCGTGCACGGCTAACTCAGCGTTAAAATGATAATGCATCGGACGAATAGTAACATTATAATTAACATCCATCCAATCAGAGGATGCGAGGAGTAGGGTCCATCTCGGCTGATTGTGGCAAACTCGCGCATGTCCGGATAGGACAATAACAATAAGGAAACCTCAAAGGTACAACGATGGTCAGTAAGACGGGATGTGACATAGAACACATTCAACGATGGCAATAAAACAGACAGCAATAAAGACGGCCAGCTAAGATGAAACACTTCATATTCAACCCAGGAATATGACACTCCATGTACTGTACATGGCGTAGGTGCTTCTTCGCCACAATCTTCTTCACTCCATTTGCCTTTCTAATCTCACCCTCATCAGACATCAGGATTGAGAACATCTTGGGGCGCAGGCCCAAATACTCCTTGATAAGCACACCGGCGCACTCATCATATATCTTCCCCAGCACCTTTTGTTTACGTTACTGAACAAGTGATGGAAAGGATCATAGTTGCTTGTATCCAAGAGGTCACTATCCTCTTGCATGTCTGCGAACATGTCAGCTGTGCTGACCTCCATAAGCAGCGTGTCTGTGTCTGTGTAAAGCGCTTAGGTGAGTTGCACGGCCTTGACACCAGCGAAGTAGTTTAACCGGAAATCGGTAGTCTTAAATGCCTTGCCGGATTAGACAGCTATGGCGTTGCACACTAAGTGGGCGATGACTCGTCGCGTTGTCAATCTAATATCTTGGTCATCTACTGATAGAAGCCAAATACGTCTTGATAGCTGACGACGACTCGAGTTCTTTTGAACTTCAAGATAACCGGTAATTAGATGAGCCGTAAGCGTTCAGCCTTTGCAATTATGTGCTCTGAGATGAAACGAATCATCATGACTATGCTCTACATAATATCTCCACATCCCACCTGACATGAGTAGTTTTGAGATGGATGTGGCTGTTGACTTAATTGCTAACCTACACAACTAGGCCAAGCCCTGTAGTCCTTTGCAAAGGCCAAAGGTTTTTGACTTGCCAACAGCTGACACAAGTCCCATAACAGAACATACTCATGACACAACAACTGTTGCTTCTTTAAAAAGGAAGTTACAGAATCGTCGACAGAAACTATCTGCAAAGGAGAGGAAGCAGTGGGAGTGTCTAACCTTATCAATGATGACACAAGAACTCGCTTCTATACTTGTAGATTTCGTTTTCCTTATTGACAAAAGTCCATGATTTAATTCTCTTAATAACATGTTAATGTGGAAGTGTTTTATAACACAGGGTTCCCAACATGGAAATGCTTCCACGCTCTATTCAAGCATTCCTATGTACTATTGTGAAAATAAATATAATAATTTGTTTCGTCTTTAACACAAACAGAAAACAGCTTGGACTGAGGACAAATTCACCAACATCTCTGAGCAATGACATATAACATTTCATATCAACAACATTATCAGATTACAACATTCTCCTCACATAGTGGAACAATCAATGCACATTAAGTCCTTAACTGAATTTTCACAACCTTTAAGTTTCACACATGCAAACCATCTGTCACAACGCTTGCATGCAACACTCTCTTCGTTTGCACTTTTACTGCACACAGGGCATAGCCAACGAACTTTTTTGGTGCGCTGTGACCTCTTCAGTGGGCGACATTGTGGGGCAGGGTTACTGGTGCTTCTTTTAGTTGAAGGGCCTGTTCAAGTGGTCACCTTTTTCTTAGTTTAGGTTGGGAGTGAGCACTTGGTCTCTTCCAAAGGTTCCTTGCACTTGAGACGAGGAAGAATTTGGGATACATTAAAACTGTTCAGTAATGGCTTCAGATTATGCCAGAAAGGAGCATAAAAAAGAATATAATTAACAATACTACCTCCTGGGGTCCGAACCACACAATCACAAGAATCAAAAGCCATCGGAGCCATTTGTCCCTGGACCTGAAAATAATATTTATGGTCATTCTTCAAAGATCTTCTCCCATCTTTATCTGCACCAGTCAGGTACTCCAAAGTTGCATGTCGGGGACGCTCCAAAATGAGCCTCACCAGGCTTGACGCAAAGTTCTGCAGGGGATACCTTGAAAAATATTGCCGTGTACCTGCTGAATTTCACGGAGCGCACTGACGTTGGCTAATGGAAAAGCCTTTGAGAGAGAGCAAGTGTATTGGCATTCAAGACTACCAATTTCCGGTTGACCTACTTCGCAGGTGTCAAGGTCGCGCAACTCGCATATACCCAATAGCAGGCCCAGGTCGCTATCATATTTGGACTTCATTGTGTTGAAATAGAAGTCGTACATCAGGTGCTTGGAGAGGTCGAGTATGCACATGCTAACATAGACCAAGCGGTTTAGCATTAGGCGGGTCTTGTCCATATGGAGGGCAGCCATGTCGTCATCGAATACTTTGTGACGAGCATAGGCGGGGTTGGCCACAGTCCTGGGTATTTTTTCCTCTTCTGCCAAGCGCACAATCTTAACATTGACTCACCTTCATCAGCTTTAAAGGTACTTCTCAATGTCGCAGTAGTCAACCTTACACAGGTCTGTGTTCATGCAAATGAAAGGCTCCATCCAGGGGCTCTGATTGAATATGAGCGCACAGTGTATCTTAGTAAGCCGCATTCCCTGGGATAGGTAGAGCTTGAGATTCCTGTAGTGGATCACGTACTTTTCTTTGTTGCGCGGGTTGGGCACCAACTTCTCAACCTACGCTTTGCTCCCTAATGCACCAAGGAGATTATTCTGGTAACCATTCATTCTGCACAGACGTTCTGGCGCTAGTAGATAATCATTGTGATAAGCATGTAACTCTGCAGGGTATTCATGATCATCTTCGAGTATATATCCAGTTTTGGCATTGTTCCTGTATCTGCATGGCAGCGAGCCCCGGCTGATCCACCCACTCGATCGCCCCAGTGGGTAGGGGCTGGCTCATCTCCCATCCATACAGGCTGTTAGCGTCAAGGTACTGGATGTAGCTAGCTAGCCACATGGAGCTCTTAATTAGATTGTCCAATCAGAGCTCGCGATTTCTTTGCCTCGGACGAAGGGCTGATGATCAATTAACTTCCAGGTACAGCAAACTTGCTAATCTGCTAAAATAGTGTTTGAACTCGAATAAAGTATCCTTTTGGGTGACAAATGTCGGGGCGGATGGTTTTGTTGGGTAGAATTACATGTTCTCAATGGACATAGTTCGTGACAGGCTCGTAAATGGGACCGAGGCGAGATTTTTGGTGACTGGTGGCGAAATCTTTGACCCCCTTGGATTTATGTATACTTATCGCATGGCACCCTACTCTCAGCCAATCAGTGCCTGAAAAAAAACTCGGTCTTTTTCCCATATCGCCTCAAAAGCACCGTTAGCCGTGCGATTACTGCGGTCGTATCGCAATATCACCTAGCAGCAGAGAACTAAATAAGAACAACTTCCATTAGGGGCTGTTATGCATTTAGTTTAATACGTAGCACATAGTAACAATGATAACAGAGTAAACTAACGTCCAACAGGGGGCGACACCTTACTGTCTTAGTTCATGCGCAGGTGATGATGCACTAAGAACCACTGCTCTAATATGGCAACACTACGGAGGGTTTTAATATCACGCACACCTTGCAAGTGTTATAACGAAAGTTTTCTCACGAGTCATTTGCTTGCCAGCCGCTAGAAATTGGGCAAGCTTCGTTCCAGCAACTAGACCATAACTAGCAACTAGACTTGTAGAATATTACCAACTCCGACAATCAGAGATCCAGCAGCGTTGGTCTTCATTTGGTGCTGTACCGCCATAGAAGCGGCTAGGCAGGTGTTAGAATTTCGCGCCTCAGCTAGATTCCGGGGAGATAGGATAATACCGTGACTTCCCGAGGAGCGACACGCAACCAGATTGACGCCTGGCAAGCTAACGACCCTTGAGAAACACCCGTCATTATGGTGTTCCTAATATTATGCGCTTCATTGTGTTGTCATGTTATAGCTATGGTGCTTATGTGTTAGCTATCGCATGGTCACGTGGGTGATATGGGGAAATGTCTTGGCCCATATCATCCGCGTGACCATGCAATAACATACTTATCGCGATGGCGCCTACCCGCGATAATCAAGCGCACGACTCTGTCTCCTAATATTGATAATTAGCGTGAACCTATGTTATGTAAGGTATCTGTCTGTGACCTGTAGATATGAGAGGTTGTCGCTTAATCCACCATTCGGCCTCAGCTGCCTGAGATGATGGGTTCATCTAAAGAAGATTTTTCCTTTTTCGACGCCTGTGATTTTTAATACGGATGTTAGTGTTCCTGGTGCGTTTGTTGCTCCCGTGAATCCATCTACAGATACCAAATTGGAAGTAAGAGGTGCTGCTTGTGCAGGTCGGTTTGGCACTCCATTGACGTTTGGTGCTGTCAACAATGTACCGCCGTAGAAGCGACTCGGCAGGCGTTAGAATTTCGCGCCTCAGCTAGATTCCGGGGAGATGGGATAATACCTTGACTTCCCGATGATACGCAACCAGATAAGCGGCTGGCAAGTAAATGACTCTTGAGAAAACCTTCGTAATAACACTTGAAAGGTGTGCGTGATATCATGACCCTCCGTAGTGTTGCCATGTTAGAGCAGTGGTTCTTTGTGAGGGACCTTCTTAAATATGGTTGCTGTTAGGTGATATTGCGACACGGTCGCAGTTATCGCACAGCAAGCTGTGCGTACGGAAGATGAGACAGCAATCTTATGATTTCGGAAAACAGAAACGTCCTTGATAAAATGACCACATCGTATTCTACTACAAGCTTACAAGTGTGCAGGATAACATTTGACAGCGTAATGTAATCTGCTGAACTATTTCGGTATTTCTTACTGATATTGATACTGTTAATAAGTGTAGGTATTCTAAAAACACATATCCAAACTTATTTCTTTGAAATCTTGATCTGTCAGTGGTGTTGGACCAGTCTGGTTTTGGGTCTGAGGTGCTTGATTCCATGCACTGAGCAAAAAGACATTTTTTTCTGTCTGTCCTCTTTCAATATTAATAGTCTTCCACATTCTTTTGTCTATGGAACTCAATTTACACCAATGACTGAAAAATGCTGATTGTGGCATAAATTCGGACTGATTTGTAAATAAATGGTATGATCAAATTATCTCATATTGTGTACATTCTATAGTCCTGGACGAGGTTTTGTTTCTAATCGGCATGTATAGTGCTCTTATTTTTTTCAAGGAGTTTGGTGGTGCCAAAGAAGTAACTTGTTGCCTAGCCCTACAAGACGTCTGCGTAGACGTCTTACCGTTTTTCGAAACAACGCAATGCGAATATTTTTAGATCGATTCAGACAACTACCAAGCACAAAACATACACAAGTGATGGAGTTATAGAATGCAATGATGTTTTACGGACGATTTTATCCCTTTTCGGCGGGGGATTTCATCCATGGTAATTTTTTATAGTTCGATCAATTTGGGAAGCGGTAAAAAGTCAGAAACACAGCAACATGTTTGTTTACAGAATGACGAAGTCTAATGCTAAGCCCGGGGGGGGGGGGCACTTAAGTGTAAGGATATAGTATACATGTGCCGCACGAAGGGGGTGGTTTTTTCGACATCTCGACATATACGACGGGTTAGACAATCGCATAATACCTTGTACGATGGAGTATACTTTTTCTCATTCTCAACGAGTTCAACGGGTACGGGATTTCGAGGTCCCGCGGCACACTCCTACCCAAGTTAGAGTAAGTGCCCCCCACTTGGGATGCTAAGGTAATGCGGGAAATCGCGAGAATTAATAGTTTCCAAAATGGCAGACTTCGTATCGCGATTTGTTCGGAAACGAACTATCGATGGCATTCATTGAAGAATAGCGTCGAGTGGTGGTAAGTTTTTTGGAGCGAAAGGTCTATTTTTTGTAAAGGCTCTTGATATATGTTATTTTCTAGGTGCGAAATATAGCCCTTCGCGAGATATAGTCCAAACGAGATATCGCCGACTGTGTTTGACTAACTCTTCGTAACGGTATAAATTCATGTTACCGTTACACCGGAGCTACTTGTTGCCATGCTATTCAACTGCTACACAATATTTGAAAGAAAAAAACCCCTTGTGTTTGCCATGTCATTATTGCTATGCCTACATGCCACTATTAACCCTCAGTGATAATAAAATACTGATTGAGGATGTTTATTACAAATTGTAATGCATGATTGATTCATAGTATATAGAGGAGTTGTTTGTGGGTTCGAAAATTTTTCTATACGGACCATATGATAAACTATAGTCAGTGATTCATTCCAACTTTCACCCCTCAACAAACGCATACATACACACATACACTTACGAACATATACACCCACCACCTGACAGATTGTAATAAACGATAAAGTCTGGGTGGGAACACGCAATTCAAGGTTGCTAGAATATCGCCTTGCACAGGTACTCTCGAATAATCAACATGATTCCACACTGTGCACAAGAACACCGCACAAAGGGGCTTTCGTCGTCACTGCTTCCTTCATTCGCCTATTTTTCCCTGTTGTTTTCGAAACACACGTCTTATTTGGCTCTAATTGGTAAGCCAGAAGTTTTTCACTGTCAAGCCGCAACATTTGCATAAAAATAATCTGAACCAATCCAAATATTTGCCGGTCGCAACACGAGTAACTGATCGACAACAAACGGCCAGTAAACAACGCGACCGTATGCTAGCGCTGTTTGCGCTTGTGACGCCACACCACAAAATTGGCGCGACTAAGAAATTGGCCCCGGACCATGCATTCGAAAAAACCCGGAAATATTCAATAAATCATGTCCATGATGATACCATCTCGTTCAGTTGGCTGGAGTACCATTTTAAAGCATTAAAACAACGTTAGCGCCACTGATCGGGACCTAAGCTAAGATGGAGTCTATGGAGAGTGGCAATCAGATTAACGCCCTACAGGTAAATGCATTTTGAGAAAAACCCTGCTATAACACTTGCAAGGCGTGCTTGATTACAAGCTCCTCAAAGTTGTTCGGTGAGTGACTTTCTCAAATCTAAATGGTGACATTGAGTCGCAGTCACAAGCGCTCGGTTCCTGATGCCAAGCTTCTGAGCACCGAGCTCCAGGCCACGTTTTCTACATATGGGCAATTAATCATCTTGGTCTAGCTGTAAATTATACAAACCTTGTCGTCGAATACCGTGATTGTTTACCATTGATACTTTAAGTTTCCTCTCCGAAAGCATAACAGTCCATTCCATGCGTCCACATCCACGGCAATGTAGGTCGGTTTTTGCTGTTGTTGGCAATGAGTCATTATTTTAGAGTAGCTACTTTGAACTATGGAGTAATGATTTAAACCAGCTTCGGAAGTCATTGGTCCAAACCGGCTGATGGAGTGTTGGGCTATATGAGACTGGCATGCATAGTTAATGGGTCGCTTATTCGCTATAGCCATGTATATTTCGAATGGGACGGATATTTAAAAAAAAAAGTATTTATCAATAATGACAATTAGCCGTTTAGTCATAGATACCAGGAAAAAAATTCGCCACGAGGGTCGGGTGGGATATCAACGTCATTGCTTTACAGTCGTACATACAGATATGATCTCAGTTCATAGGTAAACACCTTATAGGGCGTCGGATCGAGCATTGCAAAATTTCCGTCATACAAATATTAGCGCATGCGCATTAGCTAACGTTGGATAATCTGTACCACGAGAAACTTGAGGGCAAAGCGAGAAGTAAGACCGTTATTTTTAATTACCGTTAGTTTACAGCCATGTTGTTCATACACAATAATACAGATTCTCTATAATCTATCTGTATGGTATTATTTAATAAAAATACTTTTGATTGTGGTTTAGTACCCATTCACGGTTCCACGAGATTTTAATCGATGCGGAAAATGGAATCCAACTTACATGCTGGGCACTTGTTTACGTTTCTCGCGCATACCTAAATGTCCGAGCATTGAATGTTATTAAGTGATTTGTTACCAAATTCAGGTAAAGTCACTTGAACTATAAACCATTTTCCAATTAAATCAAACGTATTTTCTTTTCAGGTGTAAGTACCGGAAATGAGTTTAGGATGGTCCAACTGCGGAGGCCGACACTGACTCCACTGAGTAGTAGCCTAACGACTAGTCCTAGTTCGAATGTTGTCTTCATTACTGTCTCATTCCAGTAAATAAGCCGAAACCGGATGGCGAGTTTTAATTGTAGAGTATCTCCATCTAACTGCATCTTATACATTGAACCTCAAACTTCAAAGGAGTTGGCGCACAGGAATGCAATATTTTCTCACTTATTTAACATGGACAGATTAATATTTAATTAATCATGCATCATAGAAGATAAATCGTTCAGTGACCAACCATTGACATAGGTTCGTTCATACAGACGTTAGTCTTTGATTTAGAAGTTATGTCACTGTCCTAAGTCCAAAGATAACATAATGCTTCTCAAGGCGAATCTAGGTGGTCCACTTCATCCATGACATATTGTAATCACCATTTTTTGTGATGAAAATGACCCATTTCTATTGTTGATATTTGCGATGTTAAGGAAGTGGACAAGGTGGTGTTCGTTTGGAAAACTGCAACATTACGATTTACTCACGGTTGTACTTCTCCAAACTTCTGCATTGCATGGCAATGGGTGTATAGAATGGCATACCAAAATTTTTTTTTTAATCTGCTACTCGCTTGGCCCCGGGCATTATGGATAAGGGATACTCAACTGCAGTATTAAGTTGCTAGTTTAAAATAAATTTATATAAATATAATTGAAGATTAATGACTCATGGAGGTTAAACATAAATTCTATCAATATAATCACTGCCTTTTAGACACAAATTGGATATTTTATGATTTTGTCCCAAGTCGCAGAACTCCCCTTGATAAGTGGCGGTTTGATATTTTGTTAAGTGAGTTGGGAGGGGGGGGGGACTTAGCCTTATCCCGGTAAGGGGTTTGCCGCGGGACCTTGAAAACCTGCACCTGTTGTATAGCTGAAGATGGCCAAAGCATACCCTGTCGTTCAAGGTATTATGTGAATGTATAACTCGTCGTGCAAGTTGAAAATGGCATTAAAGTGTACCCCATCATACTAGGTATAATGCATATGTATATCCTGTTGTACGTCGTAGGCAGGATAATAGTGTTAGAAAATCTGATTTGCTGATTTCTGATAACATGCAGTAACAACTTTGCACGCTTGCATGGTTGAGCGTGTGATTCTCGGCGTGTCACACAGGGAGAATTCTTTTCATTTCCTTGTTAATAATTGGTGGGAAATCCCGGGAAAAAATCTTGCTATACTGAAATAAAATATATATTAAACCCGCATTACAGATGGGAAGAGAAAAACATAACCCGTGGTACAAAACAAAGCCCCAAAAACCCGGCGTACAGATTGCAGATGAAAAATATACCCTGTTGTATAAGTATGAGGCACAACAAAACCCATTATACAAGTCGAGAAGCCGAAATAACATAACCCGTCACGCAGCACATGTATACTACTTCTATACACTCAAATGCACTCTAATACAATCAATTCCAACAAACAGATCAATATTTTAGGTCTCCTAAGCCTGTTTGAACCTAACCTGTAGGTCATGTCAAAAGTCAGTCAAATCGCTGGATGTGATTTGATTAATATTTGGCTAATTTTTGTTCAGACTTGGTGAGGATTTACTGAATATTTTTTCTTTAAGTTCATTACTGACATAAATAACTGATCTGTGTAGCAACCATGTCAGCAACTGGTGGAACCGAGAATCAAAACAACATAGCGGCCGCTGCCGCAGCAGACAACAACAACCAACCAGGACCCAACCATAATAACAACAGCAATGGACAAAGAGGCCAGCAACCTCTGCTCAACGTGCGAGACAGACTTTTCCGAGCTCTTTTCTATAGAGTCTCACTTGCATATGCCCGAGCTTTCCCTAGTCCTGTGCGAAGAATTATTGAATTTACCATGCTTATCAAGGTAAGTGTTCTTAAGTGCTGTATTGACTGGTTTATGATTTACGTTTGCATATGTGTGTCAGTCTGTCCCTCAATAAACCTTTTTTTACACATTTCGTTATATAGATTACTATCAGCCCCTATTCATTCCATATCAAAATATTTACATTTGCTTTACTTCATAGTACTTTAAAGGCACAAATGCTTATTGTCTGTTTCAGGCATTAATAGTACTTTTCATCCTGGCCTACATCCATTTGGCATTTTCAAGAGCTCCCATAAACTGTCTACAGCATGTTCAATCAACTTGGCCAAGAAGTGGCATTCTTAGGGTGGAGATAGTGAAAAATGCAACTGAAGGTTACACCATCATCAACTCGTATGAGAAAGAATACAGTGACTTTCAGTTACATTTTGAAGAGCTATTTAATGATGCTGGGGATGGTGCTGGGGAAGAAAATGAGGAGCATTCACTAACTTCAGGCAGTGTGATTGGTCAGCACAATTTTTCATTAAAGCAGGAGAATGATGAGGGAAATATGGTCGATTCTGAGACAGATGGTGTGGAGGAAGGTCAAGATGAGGATGGAGAGGAGGAAGATCATCCAAAGACATTAGGGTCTGCTGAAAAAGATGTCAATGGCAGCAGTCTTGATGTCCTCTTTTATGCAGAGCAAGTCATGCAAAATATGCAGCCCTTCCGTGATACATTCTCTGAAGTAGAAATGCTTGCTAGAGCAGGTATGTTGGTATGTTACTGACAATTCTCTTTCCATTCTTCTCTGTTCCTGGTATCATATAAGTATCTCATTTGGCATTCTTATTGTTGTTGTTTTTTCCTTCAGTTTGGCCAGAAGAGAAATATATTGTTGAATATTCTTTGGAGTATGGCTTCTTGAGGCTGTCCCCCAAAACCAGACAAAGGCTCAACATAACTGTGATGCTTGTCACTTTAGGTTGGTGTTCCATATGGTTGTCTCTATAACTTAACAATTTCTACCATGATCATAGACATTAAAGGTGCATTTCAACAAAAATCATGAAAACACTGTTTTGAAAAACAACTGATTCGCTACTATGTTAAGTAATGCAGTCCAATCGGTGACCTTGGCTATTTTTATGGCCTTAATATTATTGAATAATTATATGTTAAATATTCGATCATATGTATGTAGACATGATTTATCTTGATAACGTTAGAAATAACATTGTATGAAATATTATTAGCAACCCAGTGGTTTTGTCCACAGACCCCACAAACGATGAGTGCTTCGGAGACAGCTTCAGTCGTTTTGTGCTGGAGGAGTTTCTAGGATATGACGACATTCTCATGTCTAGCATTAAACAGTTAGCAGAAAAGGAAGACAACAAAGGTGCTTTCTTAATGACAAAGAAAATTAAGTGCTCATTTGTGCTCACCACCATAATGTTTCTTTGAAACAAATAACCCATCAACTACATTGCTTACAAGAGTTAAATGTCGAAATGAAATTGTGTTTCTAATAGGTTTTCTGAGGAATGTGGTAACTGGGGAGCATTACCGCTTTGTCAGTATGTGGATGGCCCGTAGCTCTTACATTGCAGCTGCCTTCATCATGCTTGTCTTTGTGAGTTTTTCCTGTCCACTCAACTCTTTCTTAACAGATTTGTGATTTGTTTTATATGGCTGTAAATGGTGTTGTTTACAATTTGCACAATAAACTAAGTGCTCAGCTCTGTTCTAGGGTGATAGTAACCATGCTTTGGTGTGATTTCATGATGTTTTGTCTTTATCACATAGACCCTGTCCGTGTCCATGTTGTTGCGGTACTCACATCATCAGATATTTGTTTTTATTGGTAAGCCATGAATTTCTTATAACCTTCCATGATTAAAAAAACCCCTGAATGTTCTATGTACGATTCAACTTCTCACTGCACCTTTATCTTACAATAACCATACCCATCCCTTGAGATTCCTAACATATCATATACCTTTATTGCAGTGTCCCATTGTTTATAAACTGTCAAAGGCACATTTTAATATAAAGAAAGCAAGTGGCCCCAAATCACACGTGGGCCTCTCTTGGCAATATTTCCTTGCAAGCTAAAAAATAGCTCTGTATTACCTTGGATCCCTGAGTTAATGATTACAACTGCTGTTTCTTAGAAATCAATAGGCCTATTATAATTTTTGAGCTGTGGAAGGGTGTCAAGTGTTTGTATGTGGGTTTTCAGTTGACCTCCTACAAATGCTCGAGATGAATACGACCATTGCTTTCCCGGCTGCTCCCCTACTCACGGTCATCCTAGCCCTAGTTGGTCAGTAATCCAACACTGTTGAGCTTATTGCTTCCTTACAAATTATTGAATAATTCTTTCGCACATGTTCTGACAGACTTGCACTGTTTTGTGTCACCAGGCATGGAAGCCATTATGTCGGAATTTTTCAATGACACAACAACAGCATTCTACATTATTTTGATTGTGTGGATTGCTGACCAGTATGATGTTATATGCTGTTACACTGTCATCAGCAAGAGACACTGGTTGAGGTAAACTCAATACCTAATGTCAGTCAGTAAAACCAGTATAAGTGAGAGCATCCATATATTAACAGGGAACATATTTGTACAGCTGAATCTTTCACTTGCTTATGTTGATACAGGTTTTTCTACTTGTATCACTTTGCTTTCTATGCATACCATTACCGCTTCAATGGCCAGTATAGTGGTCTGGCTCTCGTCACATCCTGGCTTTTCATACAGGTTAGTTTGTTTCTTATTGGTAATTTTGTAATTTAATTAAGATTGAGCAAATAAGTTTCACAAAACAGTTTATATGCAATGCTTTGATGTTAGTATGCCATGTTATGCTTATATCACAATAAGAAGTCTAGTTGTTCTACTCATTTAGCCACACAACCAATGCATTCAACCGGTACAGCTGTCTGAAATGTGAAGTGATGAACCAGGGTCATGGATAATGCAATAAGTGATAGTACCGTGTTGACTGTAGTCGATTCCCAGAACCTACCTAATTATTCTCACCTCTTTATTTTTCAGCACTCTATGATATACTTTTTCCACCACTATGAGCTTCCAGCCATCTTGCAGCAAGCACGTTTACAACACTTGCTGCACCAGGCTCGAATGGGGGCACAACAGCCCCCATCACAGCCACCTCAACCTGGCACAGAGAATGCTGGTGGAACCGACAATGGCCAGGACCCTGCTCCTAGCCAGCCCTCAGATGAGCCAAGTGCTGCTCCTGCTCAAGAAAGTCCTGCTGCTGAGGCGTCTGCCCATGAGGCGTCTGTCCAGACAGCCAGCCAGTCACCTCATGATACCTCTGTGTCTGCAAGCATTCCTGCAACATCTAGTCAGACTGAAACAAGAGATACATCTGAGGATATAGCTTATGGTACTGTCACCCAAGGTACTGAGGCGTCTCATAATTATCCTGGGTCACAGCTCAGTAGATTTAGTGACCATACAAACAGACATGTGCGGAGGACTTCAATGGAGAGACTCCAAGGTATAAATGGAATGCTAAGACCTGGAGGTACCCAGGAAAGGCGGGCTGTTAGTTTGGACAGCTTGGCCCACCAAGAACCTGGTCTGACCCCATTACAATCGGCCAGTAGTGCCAATTGTCTTGGCACTCAACAAAGGCGGGCAGATATTGGGGTCCATGGCACACCAGTGTGATTAAAGACTGAGCAGCTTGCAATTCTGTTTTGGATTAAATGGAATGCTGTTGGCTGTGTTGATTTATATTCACACTACTACTTCGGAAGGTGCTATGCAGTAATACAATTGCCCTTGTTAGGTGCATGTGTTTGTTGCATTGTGAACTTTTAATCATCTTGTTGAAATGTTTGTGGTCAAATTAAAGCTAATGGCTTTGTGAATTAACAAGCTGACTATTTACCCAAGCATAACGTGTGATTCATTTGAGACCAGTGTATGTATGCATTCTAGGAAAGTGGTACTGTTTGCCCTATCAGAGAAAATATGTCCCTTTGTTTAGCTTCTGTGACTAATATCTCAACTGATGGGTGGTGTGAACTATTTGGTCATGGTCTATTGAGAATGTTTGTCTACAAGATTACATTTCTGGTATGTCATGCAATAATTTCACTCAGGCATTCCATGCGTTAATTAAATGTTATGTAATATTGAGTTGATGTGAATTCTTTCCTTAGAGGCTTCAGCACATATACATTTTTGATAGAGGTAATTATTCTGAAAGTCATGACCATGTTTGCTCTTGAAGGTTGTATGCATATTAGCACCTAATTATGCTAGTACTTCACACAAGATGTAGACCCACTGGAGTTGGTATGTGTGAAATGGGGCAAACTTTACCACACCAGGCACATTGCAAAAGCAATAACATATGAATGTATATATTGCATTACAAGGAGATCAGAATGTTGATAATATTATTTTTTTTTCCAAATGAAATGTAAGTTGTGTGGTACATGTTGAATGCATGGTATTGTACAAAGGAATGGTTTGCATAATCTGTTGTTTCCTGTTATCTGTGATAAATTGTGTCATACCATTAATATTTGTATTCCTATTTCCTGCTTGTTGTATAACCTCTTTAGTTATGGATGTGTAAACCATGGTTGCTTTGCAATTTATCCATAATTATTTCCAACAATGCGGCATGGTGACCCTTTACTCTGTTCCAAATTTCATAAAAGAATCTTCAAAATTGGTGGCATTCATGCGATAATGTTACGACCCAACTTGAAATCCGGCCAATTTTAAAATTGTCCTGATCCAACTTAAAATTTCAAGATTGGATGACCCATTTTAAAATTGGATGGCGGGTTGGCAGGCATGGCTGGTATGAAAAGCCGTGGCGCGTTTATTATATTATTGGCTTCTTGTGCCAAAGTAAACTGCGCTGCATGGTGATTCAGACAGCACTCGTGGATGTACCCGTGAGCCTTAATTTACCTCCGCCCAGTAGGAATATGTTTTCGTCCACTGTCTATCTGTTTGTTTGTCTGTTAGCAAGATATCTCAAAAAGTTCAGAATGGATTTTCATGAAACTTTCAGGGATCTGATCAGGCACCAAGGACGAATCCAATAGATTTTGGAAAAGATCTAGAGGTGACCTTGACCATTATTTTAAGTTGGGGCAAGTAAATAGCTGACACAACTTGATATATTCCATGTAAAGGACAATATACACTTGCAATAATTATCAGCATGGGTTCCCTCCCATCCAAATGGGTCCCTCATCTTATTTCTGTGCAATTTATCCGAAAATGGTCTCAAAAAAGTTCGGGAAAGTTAATGGCTGACCCAACTTAAATACTTCATGTAAATGAAACTATACTCTTGCAATAATTATCAGAATGGGTTTCCTCCCATCCAAATGGGTCCCTCGTCTTATTTCTGTGCAATTTATTCCTATCTATGATTTTGACCCAATGTTTACTCAATATACATAACTTCTACTAATTGGTTATAGATAGTTATCACGCCGATGGGGGTATACTGATACAGTTTTGAGTAGCCTAGTGCGTGCTTAGTACCAGACAAGAGTTATCTGTTGGATTCTTCCTCCCATATTTTTTTCCTAGGGCAAATCTGATTTTTAACTTAATGCAGCGATGCTTACGCTTGTGCCAAATTACGGCAAGTGTCATGCTAGTCTCAGGATAGCTATCTCCCTGGAACGTCATAACGCTCGCCATATTGTGATTGATAAGGATATTTTGTTTGCATTTTGAAAGCTTTATTCAAGGTACCAGACACCTGTGAGATATGATTAGTATTTTAGAAGATTAAACAATTGAATTGAACGCATATACACACTTAGTTCCAACCCCAAATAATTATTTTGTTTAGGAAAACCACGGTACTCCATACACGCTTCACCATAGGGATATCACGATTATTATTGTGTTATTGCAATTGAAAAGGTTATCGGAATAGGCTAAAGTGGCAAGAAAGTGAATATAAGTGAAATAATGATTATAAAGATCGGTCAGGGAAAAAAGGCTGTACATTCGGGATTTCTCCAACTGACGCATTCGGCTGTCCAATTTTAGAATGGGTCAACCCATCTTGAAATTTCAAGTTGGGTCAGTGGCCTATTTTACGTACCCGGCTAAGTCCGTAGCCGACTATCCATTTTCTCCCGCAAGGGGCCGCTTCCTGTCCCTTACAGCGAGAGAGCGCGCCACATTTCGGGCGAAAATGGCCGACTATCCTACCGTAGTCGACTAGGGTGTTCGTGAAACGCAATTTAGTTGGATAGTCGGCTAACCATAGTCGGCTAAGCGTGTTAGTCGACTAAGATGCGTACGTGAAATAGACCACAGGACAATTTTAAAATTGACGGGATTTCAAGTTGGGTCGTAACAATTATACCAGGAAATGATCGAATAATGCATACCTAGTAGGGACCCAATCAATACTAACATTCACATAGTTTTGGTAGGATGTTTTCTATATTATTTTATGATCGATAGAATAGTTGCAGAGTTGAGTGAACACGTTTATTGATCAGAAGAACACAGAAGCAACCAGAAGCCGCACGTACACAAAAACTATGGGAGGCCAAGTAACACTACATCTCTCCTTTTAACTAATTATGAATACTCGATGTAACAGTCCTGCTACAAACGGTTCAACAGTTGAAAATGAAAGAGAAGGAATTAAAACAATGTCCCTGAGATAGTAATATTAATGTCCGAAATTACTTTGCAAACTAGCACTCTACATCAGATAGTCCTTGTATATCCTTGGCAAAACATTAGGACGACCACTCCTCCTAGGCGTCGTGCGTTGAGTGAACGGATCCTGTTTTGAAGTCTGTGTTTGTTGCTGTCGGGTGTTGTTTAGGCTCCTTTTCTGTTGGTTTTGTTGGTAGCTGGATTTGCGCAGTTGGCTGGTTCACATGTGAAGGATCATCTGATGTCATTGGATAAGGTTGAGTATGTTGGAAGCAATCAGATGGTAACTTATTCAGATGACAACGATTCCTGCGAAAGCATGATCCTGTTTCAACCTGAACCAGCTAAGATCTGTCAGAATATCACTGCTTCTTTCTCTCTCCTCTCTTTAATGTGCATGACATCTCCCGGATGGGATACCGAGAGTGGTGCAGCCATGTGGCTTTTGTCAAAACGTTTTGTTGCTGCTTTGCATTAGCTTCTTTGTGGCTGAGAAGCTTGGTGTAAGGCAATGATGGAGTCAGATGTCTAGTAGTTAATCGGCAGTTTTGTACGGAGTTAACGGTTCATTAGCAGTTCAGCTAAACTCAGCGCGATTCAATAGTTGTATCACAGTGCGAACAGCTATTTCGGCTTCAATGTTAGCCGAAGCATGCATTGTACTGGAGGTTTTATGAATAAACCCGTAGCTGTCAGTGAAGTCGGTAAACGCCTGCGACGCATCCTGAGGTCCAATGTCGGACATTATGGTCTCGGGAATACCGTGTCTGGCAAAGATGCTTTTCAGATGACTTTTGCACTGGTAGTAGAAGTAAGGAGTGCAATCTCAATGTACCTTGAATGTAATGTCAGTAGCCACATGTTGACATGGTCGATGAGGCAATTGAGGCACTAATGGCTCTGGAAGAGATGAGCTCTTATCAACACACAGCTCACCCTTTGGGTCCGGGGGTAGAATAAGCCCACTGTATCCTCCTTCATGTCGTAAGAGACGACTAAAAGAGGGCAACCTGTAGGCCGTGGTTTGTGACTCGTGTTGGTGAACAATGGGATCCTGGTGGTTGAGTGGGGGGTCATTGCGAGGGCCATATCTGCAATATGCCACTAAGACCCGGATTTCCCCTAGACGAGAGGCTGGAATGGCCTGGTTCAGTCAATCGGCTGGTGGTGACTTGCCCTAGTAGTATCGTTTTCATTTTTATCCTTTCCATCACCATTTTCATTTATCCTAGAAGGCGGCTGCTTAATCAGGTCAATCTTATCTATTAACCTTTCTTGGTACCATATAACATATAAGTGTTGGTGTACCGTTAAACCCATTACTTACCTTACCTTCAACACACTGCGCACAGTTGGCGGCTGAGACCGGGCCACCATACGGACTAAATGGATCGTTGACGACATTTTTTGGTGTCCCCCGTGTATCCTTTTTAGGATCTGTGATTGAAGTGCTGTTGGAATAATGAGTCTGCTATTAAACATGAGGATGTCATTCTGGATGTGAATGTTGCTTCTGTGAGGCCAATACTGCTGTAACAGTGGTGATAATGTGGTTCTAGGCCCTCCATTCACACAACAGTGAGCAAGCTGTTGACATGTTTCATCTGTAGACTGCTCTGTCAGTACTTCTTTCAAACGCATATCTGTGACAGGTAGGTTTTACATGACATTACGGACATAGGCTGTTATTTCCTTATCAAGGTCAGTGTCCTGTGATGATGGAGATGCAACTGGAGCACGAGATAGTGCATCTGCAGTGAACAAATCTTTACCAGCAGTGTGAACTATGTAATAAGTGAAGCGCATTAGCCTCAGGGGTTTGGATCCCAAGAGCGCAAGTAAAGGCTTGTGATCAGTTTCTAGAGTGAACTTTATTCCAATCAAAAAGTCCTGAAATTTTGCACACGCCCATGCAGCAGCTAGTGCTTCTTTTTCGACCTCGGCATACCTCTGTTCGGTCTGTATAAAAGAGTGTGAAGGGTTTGCGACTGGGCGTCAGATACCATCAACTTCCTGGAGAAGTACGGCGCCTAAGTCGAAGCCATATGATGAGCTGTCAGCAGACACGTTGATGTTGCAAGAGGAATCATAGAGAGTGAGCATAACATGTCCTTGACCTTCCTGAAGGCAATTTCCTGTGGAGTATCCCATAGCCATGCCTGATTAGAACTAAGTAGAGCCCTTAGAGGAGCTGTTTCTTAGGCAGAAATTTTGACATATGATTGATAATTCCAAAGAAGCGACGAACAGCAGACACTTTATCAAAATCTGCTTTAACACAGCCATCGCTGATGGTATGTTCCAGTAATGTTATCTCTTTTTGCTTGAACAAACACTTCAAACACTTCAGAGTAACACCGGCTTCAGAGAGTCTTTATAGGACAGAGTCGAAACGCGAGTCATGCTCCTGTTCGGTGTTTGCAAATACAACTATGTCATCCATGAGGCAAGTGACAACTGGTAGACCTTCAAGAATTTGATGTATTTGCATTTGATAATATTCAGGTCCCGAGTTGATTCCGAACGGCAAACGTCGATAACAATAGGATCCGAAAGGTGTTATGAACGTTGTCAGTAGCTGGGAGGCTTTGTCAAGTTGGATCTGATGAAAGCCTGAGTTTGCGTCCAGCTTGGTAAACAAAGTGGCACCTGCCATTTGTCCGACAGTGTGATCCATTGATGGGAGTATGTGCCTCTCGCATTTAACTGATTTGTTGATTTCTCTGTAATCCACACATATACGGACTGTTTGAGATGAGTTTCTTTTCTGGACAATAACCATGGGTGCACACCAGTCTGATGGCTCTGTGATGCGACGTATGACATCTAGGCTTTCTGGTCAGTTCAGTTTTTGCTTAACTTTTGCCATAAGTGGGAGTGCTACTCGACGAGGAGTGGTAGGCACTGCATGTGGTGAAGCGTTCTCTGCAAGTTTAATCTTGTATGTCATCGGCATTTCACCCAATCCTGTGAATAATTTGGGGTACTGTTCGATACCATTCTCAAATTGTACTACACCAAGAGCGATACTGCTGTCTCTGTCAAGGAGAGGACGAGCAGCTGGCTTAACAAATATTCGTGTTGCTGTGTTTTTGTTGTTGTGAATCATATCGCATGTGATAAATCCATCCACATCTAGAGGCTTTTTGTCTGGGCCTTTGAGCTGTGTTGATGATGGCACTTTGTTCAGTGTGGTATTTGAGAGGTATGAATCATAGATGTCACGGGGCAGCACACTGACATCTGCACTGGTGTCGATCCGAACTGATACAAGCACTGATCGGTACTTCTCTGATATGTTTCGTACATCGACATACCAATTACAAGTGTCCTTTTTGTAGCGTCACATGCTGGACAGTCTTTTCGAGGGTGTTGACTTTTCCCACGGAAGCCACATTTACATTGAGAGCAGTGTGTGGTTGATGGACCTGTTTGTGGTTTGGTGGTTGTGCATTTGATTTTTGCTTTGCTTTTGGGATATTTGTGGGGGGGGGGGGGTTGGGGGGGGGAGGTTCTCTTCTCGGAAAAGGGTAGGGGTGATCCGCCATGGGAAACAAAAACCGGACCATATCTATACCAAGCCAAAGTGAGAAAAGGGTACCATTTACATACCAAATCCTCTGAAAAAAGACCCATTCATATACAACATTTTAAAAAGGGTCACCAATACATATACCAAAATAGATGATCCCAAATCTAGACCATCTCGAGGAGCTACAAGGGACCCATAGACCAAACTAACGATTGCGGATGAAAAAGTACGTTTATTAAGCTACGTAACTGTACAAAAAAAAACAACGAAAAACTTTGCTGATACCGTGGTCAGTCCCAACGATGCTTTGGTTCGTAACGGCAAGGCAGTTAATTAAATAGCGGCCACTTAATAAATAGATGTGTGACTCGGGCTCGCAGGCTATCAAAGAGCGCCCCAAGACGTCCTGCCCATAATGTAGACGATATTACAGGAAACAGTAGAAGGAGAATGTACGGATCTGACCTTTCTGTTTGCTTATCATGCCATAAAACCTGTCTTTTAAACAACGCAACCACGCTGACTGGTAGGGCTGGCCGCCATTGACCCAGGGGACTTGAGCAAACTCCCAATATTGAGCACCATATTGGATACACATCACAAAACAAATATCCATTGCTATACACGCTGTCAAAAATACGTACCTATTGGTATACCAGGTCATTGCAAAAACAAAACCCGAGCCAATTGCTATACCTGTCTTCAAGAAATAACGACCCATTTGTATACCAATAGCCAAACACCGACCCAAATTGACGGCACATCCCCACTAACCTCCACAGGGTGAGAACACCGAGAACACCCCCCCCCCCCCCCCCCCCCCCGGGTGTGGCATTACAATGATGAAACCTCGTAGTTCCCCTAGATTTGGCGGAAAAGCGTCCATGTTGCGTGACGATCGCGAACACGTCAAATGAGGCACAGCTATTCCAATAAGTCGAGGCTGTACCATTATGACGCGAGATTTCGCTATGATAATTACCCTGGCAATGAGTCGCCAGTAATTTCAGAATCAGTTGCTTGTGAACAACTTTGTTGCTTTTTTCACCCCCAAACAATCGCATACATTTACGAACACATACACCCACCACCTCTCCTTCCCTCCCAAAAGTCTCAGATTTACAACTTTTCGGCCACTCGGGACCAATTTAGGCTGATGAAATTCACCCTTTTTCACTCGTACCAGATTAATTGTTGTCCAATTTACATAAACCTTTAGAATCCTTTTTTGTTAATGTTCCGAACGGGTCAGTTTCCAAATTATATAGTCCCGGTTTAGCAAGTACAACCCTTTGATGTAAACATTCGAATCCCGTCAATTCCCATAACAATTAACATAGACCCGTTTGATCTCCAATTAAAAACTCTTGATAATTGCAAGTCAGTCCGAATGACCCCAAGCACCCGAATAGCCAATCACCACATCAGACTCACTCCATCTTTTACTATAGATACGACATTTTTTAGAACATCAGAAAACCTGGAGAGAACATACGGAAACCGCACGCCGAGACACAGAGAGACACGCAGATAAAATACAGAAAACAAGCGTGCCAGTCAAGGGAGACGAATAAATCTCACATAGAACTAAAAGTCAAATCTCGAGTGTTTACTACAAGCGGCTACTAATAACTTCAGTGCCAGAGTCAACCAGACTAATCTCTCGTCCATCATCACCCACCGTCATCACCATCCCCGACTCAAACACTGTCACACTTGGTTATATTTTGTCTGTTAGTCACCAACTGAAAATGACACACCATCTGGTTTGGTTCTGGCAATTCTGAAAGAGCGGGAAAGCTAGTCAAAAAGCACATACTTATATTCAACGTATATGTTCAATTTGAAATGACCAGAATCCAGGTTGGTGTTTTAGGACAGCGATTCATGGTCTCCAAGCAATTTAGCTGATGCATATCTGTCAATAAATTGCAAGGACTATGATAAACCACATATCGCATTGCAATATGATGAGGCAATTTATTAATTACAATGGACAAGGAATAGAACTTGATAGCCTCGAGCCATTCATGATGTCAGATCATGCTGCCCACGTTCTCAAAATATGTTAGCGATTAAATATATTTTATGTATGGACAATTAATCAAGCTGGCATTATGTCTTTTGCTCATGAGTCGATCAAAGTTATGGTTCTGTGAATGTTATTCATCATGCTTTATTTTCCCGTCGAGGATGATCAAATACAGTATTATGTATGGTACAATAAATTACGTACCTAAAGTGTTGTGTTGGCAGTAGGTGTAAAGAAATTTTACAATGGCCATCAGAGGAGTTAGTCTCAAAATGAGGATAAGTAGAACAGTCGACCAAGAGAGAAGAGTTAGCGTTGGACAGTTTGAATGATGTGTAATGTTGCGTGATCTATATATTTAGTTAAGCAGCTCACACTTACATAAAAAAATCATTTGTGTATTGGTACGATGGCACCAATCGGCAGATTAGCCAAGTTTGCTGAAAGATGAAAAGCTTTGTATTGATGGCTGCATGGTCGTCATACTGTTTTCAGTCACGGGTCTTCGAAAGATATATTCCATAGATTATTTATATGATACACACATCCATCCCTCTACAATTCAATCATTGCTATTCGCTACACCCTCATCGAGCGCTGATGTGCCCTGCCGCCGTCACAAGCATTCTAGATTTTGTTGCTAGTTAATTTAATATAATTTTATTGGCCACACCGCACACACATGCACCGTGTGTATTTAGCAATGATGCTAAATTTGCAGCGTAACAATATATACTAAAAGGATGCCATTCGAAACTACCCGATGGCACACAAAGCAAATTTACTATCATCTTAATTACAGCCGGGCAGGTGGTAAAAGCATTATTTGTTCGGCATCTGAGTAGTCTTAGTTGGGTACGAGAATATTGTAAGAAAATCAAATACTACAAGACATGTTTATTTATCGATTTTTCACATAACCCCCGATATGTAGATATCTCATCGATTACGGCAGTGACAGACACAAATACAAAAATTAACGTACACTTTACCCATCTGTCCAAGATAGCTCACAGGAACAACGTTAAATAACTAAATATTTCACAGAGAGTCGTTGAACTTCGTATTTACAAAAACGGTAAAATGTGGTCTCTGCTTTTATTCTTTTGTGACATTGGATTCCGGATTAATCATTGAATTTACTGAAGCATTCATACTGTAGATGAGTTTTATTGTAATCGTGTTGAAATAGCACACGCAATGGCTCATTGCCTTCTCTAAGTTATCTGTAGAACTTAATCAGCTTAGGTTGCTTTGATATACTGTTGTTCCCATCTCATGGAAAATACGAGCGCAAATTCTGCAAAGGGTATGCTGATGATTAACGTTGAAATGTTATTAAACACCTAATGGAGCCCGATGTCGAATTGACGTTAATGAAATGTTGTTATTCCGCATCATCATTAATTAACAGGCACGTAAGAAAATAATCGACAACATAATAGCAAATACGCCTTTTGTGGAGCGCGCTTGACATGATGCGCTTATTAGCTAACAGCCGACTCATCCTCATACATCATGCGTGCTGCAATATCCACAAGTTGTCAAAACTTGTTCTTAATCAATGTATCTTCGTGATTGTGTATTTATGAACCAGGAGTTTTACAGCTACATCCATAACTAAATGAATTAGCACAGAAATTACCTGATTGCCATAAATCGTCCATTTTTATGTTTCGATAAACACAGCCAGCCACTGTCGTAAATAGTTTAGTTGACCTTTATCAAAATTTATCCATTTCACAAGTAAATATCGTGGCGAACCAATGTTGTTTCTTCTCGTTGCATTTACTTGTCAAAACCTTTTTTGACCCGGCAGTTACTCATCCTTACATATAGAAACGTGACTCTATCCGACTTCTATTTCAACAAGGAATACGCAAAGAATGGAGTATTACATTCCAAACAATGCGAGCCTTGCGCCTTTGACATATCATACACACTTCCGCTGATCATAGACATACTTATTTCTGATGCATATATATATATATATATATATATGCTGACATATATGTATACATATATATATATATATATATATATATATATATATATATATATATAAATATGTCTATATGTATATATATATATATATCTATATATAAATATGCATTTATATATTGTTATATATATGTATAAATATATATATATATACGTATATATATATATATATATATATATATATATATATATATATATATATATATATATATATATATATATATATATATATATGATATATATATATATGCGTTTATATGTATATATATACGTCTATATATACATATATATAATCATATATATATATGCATGTGTATATGTATATGCGTATATATATGAATATATATGTGTATATATACATATATATAATATATATATATATGTATGCATATAAATATGTATATATATACCTATATATTTATATCTATATATATATAAATATATATTAATATATATTTACATAGGTGAATATATGTATACATTTGTTGATATATATATATATTATATCGCACGTGTTTTATAATCAAATTGTTTAAAAGTGGATGACACTGATTCTCTAGACGTTGATTGACATTATTTTCTGTTACATATACTTCCCATGCTCTCTTGGTGCAAGCATAATGTTGATGTTAACTCTGTCTATGATGTTTTCATCGCCTCTGCAATCCATATGACGAGATCTCATGTGACGCCAATCATGTCACGAAACGCATAGGTCTACATTACACTTGCCTGTCGTGGTACATTTTTCGCATTAAGCAATGAGATCGATCAAGTTGTGTCATAAGAAGATAAGGGTATTGACTCTCTATGTTGCGGTATTGTATTCCGATTAGCAACGTTGGAAATAATATCCATAGAATGCAAATGCACCACGCACACCACTCGTGCAAATAGTAATAACCAAATTATGAATTCATACAGAGCAAATAATGTTCGTACTGTCAATTATTTTTGACTGTTTCCACGTCATCTTGATTAGTAATAACACAAGCAACCTTGCTGCCCAATCAAGACGGTCACTGGGGTGGACGTTTTTTGGATTTATTCGTCATAAACAAATTTCAATGATGCGGTTGAATTTGCATATGTTTCCATAATAATCGCAGCTGCTAAGTGGTAAGTGAATAATCTGCGCCATTTGCGATCCCTCGCATGTACATAGATGGGAATATCTCTACACCCCTCTGACTGCACAGGCCTGTAACCAGGAATTTTTGTGGGGGGTATCTGAATTGAGCTAAGCAGAACTCCTAGCATAAACTGCCACTTTGACCATGAAAAGGGGCAAAATATCCAAAAGCTTCATCAAGTGCAATGCTGTATACCATCCAGGGGTACTCCTAAAACCAGCTCAGCTGAAAAGAGCTTTGGCAACCACCTAAGAAATTTGTAGGGAATATGAAGTCTTTGGTTTGGACAGAGTGGTTTTTTAGCAGATGATATTTCTGACCACTGCTCATTTAATTTACATTGGCTTCAACTTCCGTTGGTGTCATTGTTGATGTGATAATACGCCCAATATCATTAAGGAATGTTGCTGTAACGAAAGAAATGTGTGTATTTATTCGCAATTGCTTACTTTTTTCAATATCTGATACAATAGCCTAGTAATATAAAACCTGATGCTACAGAGAATGTGTTTGCACACTGATGAAAATGGACCACATTTTAAAGTTACAAAAACTTCAAATGAAATTATTGAAGGTTTAATTTCTTTTGTTCAAAACCATGCATGTCACACACAAAAAATGTATTCTTCTCCTGCTAAGTTCAATCTTTGAATTTCTCAGCCTTCAGGTGATATCGATAATGTTTTAAATCAAATCATTGCATAAATGCAGCGTCTAACATGATGAGCTGCAGGGAGGCACATGCTTAACTGGCATGTCAGATACCCGTACCACGACTCATTTAGGCTCTTGTTGTACTTCGTTGTTCAAACCTTGTTTTGTCACCATTGCAGGGTGAATCTTAAATGGAAAATTATCAAAAACATTGTCACGAATGACAGATACAGAAATAATACACTAAGTGTATACATGTGTGTGTGATCGGCTGTAATCGTTTTATGTTATATGAGTGGGGACCAAACCATATTTATCGCTAACAAGTTATTCCTTTGTTCTATTAAATTTATTTGATGACGGAGATTAAGCCACGACACGATCATTTCAAGATTTACGCAACAATAATATTATGCCATCATTCGGTAAACTTACCTTCGGTTTGTCTTCTTTTCACAAAGTTTTCGATGCTGTGAAAACTTTTGTGATCTCTTTCCCGCAGTTCGCGCCTCCCCATTTCGTTGGCATGATTTCTTGTGTTTTATCGCGAGAGGACGTTCACTTTCAATTCGCTCTCGCTCGCCAGAGGTCGCGCTAAGAAGTATACGGTCACGTAATTTTTATGCCTCCGTAGCGAGTTTGCCGCACAGAGAGCCACTTAGCAGGTTCGTGATGACGATAGGCTGTGAGAGCGGATTTCGCATTTTACTAGTGTCAACTCTTCATTCAACAATTTTATTCAAAAAGTTACGTTTCCATATAAAAAGGAATATCAAACAAATAAAATGCTCGGAAAAAATATTCACAAAGTATATATTTGACATATGAGTGGAACTCCTGAAGCTGAAGTTGTGTTGTGTGTGTGTGTGGTGGGGGGGGGGGGGGGGGGGTCTATCGTCTGATACCCCGATACCCCCTTGGTTACGGGCCTGTTAAAGCGGTGTCGGATTCAACTATATACTCTAATAACGTTCAGTTTACTATCTCACTGAGATAGCTCACGGCTTGAGCAACTAAATATTTCATAGACAGTCGTAGAACTTCGTTAATGCAAGAACGGTAAAATGTGGCGTATTATTATATTCTTTTGTGACATTGGATTCCGGATTAATAATTGAATGCACTTAAGCCCATATACAGTAGACTATTTGTGTTTTATTTATTTTTAAATAGCACAAGTCCATTGCTCTCTTTATATCTTCCACGGATTATAATCAGCTAAGCTTTTTTTGATGTACTGTAGTGTCATTTCCTGGCAAAGTCGAGCGCTTGTGCATACATCGAATGTGGTCCAATGGTGTGCATCAATTATTCATATTACAATGTCAGTTGACATTTGATGAGATTCCTAGCTAGCGTTATAGCGGACTTAACAGAAGGTTGAAGATATATTCACGTAACAGGAGCATTACTTCCCTATATCCACAGTAACCAGTGGCAACATATCAACAAATACGCCTTTTTATGGAGTATGGGGCGATCTATGAACAGATATGTATGTATAGCAGCAAGATATATTCGTTTGTGGCACGAAGGCTTATTATGACAAATATAGTTCACACCAGGTCCGAATCAATTTGTCACACTTCGACACTAATCACCAACATTATTCTTGGTTCCGTGAAAGGGTAATATAATTTTGATATGTCATCTGATGCTTTCGATGATAATTCAGTGAAAAAAGACTCAGAACCAAGTGCAGTCAGGAATCATCCTGCTTATTTTCCCTTACTTCTGCCCTTGGATGGTTCTCGTATTGGTCTTTTGGGGGCGATGGGGGTTGAGGATGAGACAGATTACGAGCGCATGAATTGAATATAAATAACTGTTAAATGCCGTTGTCCCTCTGAGGCTAGGAATATCGCCATGCAACATTTTCAACATGTTTACCACAGATATAATATTTAATCACATTTGCATGGAGGTATTTTGATTCGCGCGTGTTTGACATCTTTTGAAACATCTTCAGAAGCACCCAATCGTTTTTTTCAGTATGCACGTTTACTGCAATGAGAAAATGAATACAACGGTTGTTAGTCTCAATAATGAAGGTAGATAAATTGCGTAAAATACTGTGACTACATAAGCATTCTGTAATTTTTTATCATTCAATCTCATATTAGGCACACTGCACACCATGTGGATGAACTGCAGTTTACCGTATTTCCTTTTAATCGGAAATGTAATGATGTTTGACAACACCCCTGAAAAACAAATCTAAATGTTAAATAGAATTTGGTTTAAATTCATAATGTCATGCCACACAGTGGAGTGAAATATAAAATATTAACGTCTTAACAGTGGTAAATGCAGATTGATCACCAAGCCACCTTCATTGAAATACGTTTTTCTCCAAAACACACAAGGCGACGCAGGTCAGTAATATGGCCAAAATGTCCAACATTAAATCACATTACATGGCGGAAGTCATAGCAATACAATTTCCTCGTACAAAAATGTGCACTAGCTGACTGCTATTCGAAACTAACCCATGACATGCTAACAAATAGTACCCATTTGCTTAATTACAGCCTGGCAGGTAGTAAAAGCCTGGCAGACATTCACCAGGTATCATTTATTGTGTAATCATTTGCTTAGATCACCGCTGATATGTGAATGTTCAGACGAACCTTTGCTGTGACATCCGATGTGTCTGTCATTCATCACAACGTCGGTCCATGGTCCATGGCCTCGTTCCAATCATCCTTCATCCCATAAAACATTTACTCTTTCTGTTGACATGTCCAAACAAAGATAACCTCGATTATAAAACATATCATGATCAAAGTACCTTCTCTTTCCTGTCCAGTATTGTTATCGAAGAGGCCTTGTTCCCTTGTATTCAATGCAAAGGTAACGCTCACTACTTATATCTTCGATCTAAATAGGGAGCGTTCGTTATTCATCTTCTAGACAGCCAATGGGAGAAGACGGGTGCGGGGGTGAGGATGGGTGGGAAATTTCGTCCCCATCATATGGGGAGGGCGATAAGTTTTGTGATGCTAAGCCGTAAATGAAAATTAAATATTAGGCTTTTTTTCTTTAGTTTGAGCAATAAGGTGACATCACTAATGTGATGGATGTGGATGATTGTGATGATTGGACAATTTCACTTTTCACAGGTTATTTGCCCAGACTGTCTTGTACCGAAGCTCAATGGAAGAGGGTCCAAAGATTTTTTGTGAAACAAAATATGTATGCATTTCAAATAAAATTTCTGCAGTAAACAAGGCTTCACCGACCCATTCCTTAATACTTTTGGAAAATATATTGATAATGATGAATTCTATAGATGACGGGGGAGCTTTGGTGATATTACAAGTCCAATAGGTGACTGGAGAAACTTTAATGATATATACTAGAGTCATTGATTTGCGCAGCTATCAGATCCGGTCTTACTTATTTTCATAGTGTATCATAATTAGGGAAGCGATCATCACAGATCCACTCGAAGTGACCCCAAAGTGTGTGTAGCTTCGCTAAGAGGGTTCACTTCCAGTGTCTCTATGGAAATCGCTTTCCTAATTATATACACTGTAATCGTTAGGTATCGTGATATGAATATAAGCACATGAAAACATTGGGCTGACGTCACTAGGATTGATGAGATTTTTTTTCGTTTCGCAGAGCCTTTCAGATGCCAAAACACATCGGGCACAGGCTTAATATAGCGAAAATAACAACTGCAATATGAAATAAATGTCAACTTGATAAATATCTCTCACAGCGTCCGTGCTGTTTAGTATTCGCGATCTTTAATGTCCGCGCTGTAGATGGTGATATTAGATTGTCAACAACCTTCCAGAGCGAGGGAACTGCCCGGGGGCAGACTTCAACTTTTGTTGGCTTGTGAAGATCTCGAGCATCGAGTTTATAGCATCGCTTAGCTGTGTTGGGATTATGAAATTACATGAAATACAACTCAGTCATCAGGCGACGATATCATGAAATCAACAAAAGCACATGGGACTGGTGATCCGACGTCTCGGGGTCGGCGTCTGTTGAAGACATGGATTCATCTAATTGGTAGAGGCTTCCACGGCTAAGAATTAACCAGAGAATTCCATGTGGTTTTAAGGGACGCTATGACAAAGCAGCGCACAGCGCTTGTCTGGTGGCGTCGTCACATTTTTCTCAGGCTGAGGCTTGAGTGAGCGCTCTTAGTGCGGTTCACATTATGACCTGAGATTCCGCTATGATAACCACACCTTCAAAGAATGTGGCTGTGCCTGTAAGTCACCAACTGGTAATAACTATCATCCGGGCTCCTCTTCGTGGATAGCGAATCAGTTACCACTGACAACGTAACTGATGTATATATGTCGATAATTAAGGACTTTGATGAATGATTTTGTTCATCGTAATAAGAAGAAGTTTATTAGACATTATGGATAGAAAATAAATGTCGGATAGTCCCGCTTAAATGCTAAAAATATGTAAACCATCAAAATATTTTATGCATGAACAATTTATCAAGCTGACATTATGCCATAGATCTATTTATATCTCTTGATAATGAGTCAGAATAAAGTTATTGTTCAGTAAATGTAAATCATCATGCTTTATTTTCCCCCTAGATATACGATCCCACAACGCTGCAGCATAGCATTGAATATCAATGGATGGTTGAATATTATCCACGAGGAGGTATACAAATACAGTATGATGTATGATACAATTAATCACGTCCCGCTATGGAGGTAACAAAAAGTGTTGGATGGGCTGTAGGTGTAATGGATGTCAGTAGACATTGTCTCGATAATAACGGTAAGTATATTGTTCGACCAAGAGAAACGACTTCATCTTGTCTGATCTATATACGGCAAACATACATCAATAAACCAACATTTGTTTATTCTTTCGACACCATCAAAGGGCGGATTCACTAAAATTGCTAGATGATAAACAGCATTATAATGATAGATGCGTGTTCGTCATGCTCCAATCAATAACATGCCATGGTGTTATAGATTCCATGAATTTCTGATGCTATCACACATCCCTCGTAACTTAATCAGTCATTAATGTTTGTTACACTCTAAATGTGCGCTGGTATGGCCAGCAATCATAAGCATTCTAGAATTTGTGGTTAGTTAATTCAAAATCATTTGACTAGCATGCACTAGCATCATATGGTTTTTACAAATCGAGACTTTACATCCTCTGGCTGCTACAGGTTATTATGACTTGTAGCACTCCTGAGAAGAATTACATATAGAATAGGTTTGCAACAAATGTCGTGCTGGAGAAGATCATGTGTGCAAAATATTTTTGCATATATTGCGTATTATCCGCCAAGACATCATTCATGTAAACGCATGTTTTCTCAGAGCAAAAGGCGACTAAACGTCGTACAATATGGCTGATATGTCGAACCTTTCATCGCATTCCATCGCGGAAGCCATTGCCACGCAATTTTCTATCATATAAATGTACACTAAAAGGCTGCAGTTTGAAACTGCTCTATAACACACAAAGACAATTTAATCCTTTGCAGTACAGCTCAGCAGGAAGTGAAAGCATTGAGGCCACTACCTGGGGGCTTAGATTGCCACTGAAATGTGAATCTGAGAGCTGAGATAAACCGTTGCCGTAATACCCGATGCTCTGAAGGGATCGGACTAGGAAGACAACTGTTGGAAGGCATGTTAATGTTATCAAATTCGATAAGTAAGTATTTCGAGACAAGAAGTTTATCCATAATAAGTCACAAAACCCCAATATTGTAATAGCTCCTCGATCATTTGTCAAGGTTAGTCTGTTCGTCTGTTATAACGTGATGTAGTGTGTCCACATTGGAACCTAATTAAGAGGGGAAGCAAGGAGGTACACCTGGGGGAGTCCTTTAATATTTCGCGGTCGTAAACATAATGCTCATCAGCTGGTATCGTCATGCATTTTTCATTGCCGAAACGGAAGTATACTGTTTATGCACTGTTGTATTGTACAAATATCTGTCAAAACCTGAAGTTAATGCGTAAGACAGTGGTAAATGTATACATATGTATCGATATTACTCATTAATGGAATATTTATATACCGAATTTCTACAGATCTACACATCGCAAGTCGGAACTAAATGTGCAATATTTGGCTTAATTTGCGCATCAAAGGAAAATCGCTCCTGGCAATTTCAGACAACCATGGCTCTATTTCTAAGAGAATATATTAGTCCGTCAAAATTTCATTAGAGATATGTTTGTGTACTGAGCAAATCAGTGCCCCATGCCGCAATAACACGCAGGAAAGGCGATTTATATCGAGTTATCGATATTCGTTAAAGTGTGTTTATAAGGGAGCTGTAATTATTTATCTTACCTTCCATCATGTAGATGGCAAGGCCCCTATAGTTATTCAGGTGTAATGGTGGACCGACACATTATCTTCATAGAGACAGAGATGTTTCTCTGCAAAGCGGTTTAGCTATCTCTTAAACCAGTCCTTTTACCGCACACAGTAAAATGAATCCGATGAAGAGTGATTTCAATATTGATTTCAATAAAATGATCGCATATTCTAAAATGTTATGGCGGATAAATAACTGAACTCTATAATACACTGCCTCTGCCGCTCGACCGATACTGTGTATACACAATGATCCGAATCTCAACAACCATCGGCGTACAGTGGTGTCGGACTTAAATAAATAGAAAAATCTTGTTTAGTTTACAACACAACAAGAGCAACCTTAAATGACTCTAAATATTTCGTGCGAAGTCGCTAAACTTCGTAAATCCAAGGACAAATAAATGTGTCATCGTTTGTGATTCCGGATTAATCAATGATGCACGAATGCACAATCGATTTGTATTGTATTATTGGAGGAGTGCCAGTTGACAATTTTTACATATCTAAGTACGTAGAGAAAAAACACAAACCAATCCTAAACCGGTTTCTCTGAAACTTTCTGACGCACAACCAACTTTCACCGAACTATGTACAAACTCAATTCTGTATTTGTCTGCATTTGCCATCAAACAGGCCTTGTTTCTGAATAGTTATGCATATATATATATATGTCATGTCTTGTGTTGCTTTTTGCTTGCATTGCCCGTGGTTACATCATCCCTCACCGCCATGGATTTTCAGAAGAACATATTGTATCGTGTATGCCATTAAAAAGCACCTTTCCCGAAGCTTTCATGCCAACGTTCGGTCTTTGAAAACTTGCATCCCGTTTCACGGAAACTGCCATGTTCAGAGTGCACATATACTGCATTGTAACGATGAACGTAAAACGTTTTTGGTCCTAATATTGAAAGTTCATAAATTGCTTGATAAGATATAGTCTGAAAGTGTACGATTCAACCAATCTGTTCATAATGCAACCGTTAGGTGTGTCAATTTTGATTGCTGAACGATCATTATCTTCAGCATTGTAATGAGTAAAATACTGCAGCGCCTCATACGTACCTTAGTCATTGCTATTTTCCCCATACCCTTAATAAGTAATGATATAGCCAGCCATCATTAGCATTCAATAGATATTTATTACCAGGACATACTTCACGCATGTGCCATATGCATATACATCAAGTCGTCCAATATGAAAGGGAGATCAAACCTTCGAAACTGGCCCATGAAACACAAAGAACGTTTATCCTAATGCTTTATTACTGCCTGGCAGGTAGTAACATCTTGGCAGCCACTCGCAGGGTATCATTTGTCATGTAGTCACCGGCTTAGATCGCCGCTGAGTGCAGCGAAACCTATGCAGCGACATCTAATGTAGGAACTGAATAGCCGTAGCAACATCCACTAATGTAGGAGAAAACGAATGTCGCAAAATATGGGCAGAGCATCTAATTCTCAAAGCAAATACTTCAGAGCATGTATTGTATCCGGTATTTGAAAAATAAAGTAGAGGTTGGGGAGTCATTTGCCACCATGTGGTCATTAAGTACTGCGAAACGATGCTTAACACGATAGTCATCGGATGGTATCGATCATGTCTGTTTTTCTCAGAACATACCAGCCGTTTAATTGCCTGAAAGTACCCCGGAATTTGATGTTTCAAGAATATCCGTTAGGGTTAATGCATACGAAGAGATTAAAGGTGAACATCATATTGAATTGGCAAATAGGCAGTCCATGTTATCTATCACCGAAAGTTTCTATGCATCTTCCCACGTGCATGCCGTTAAATATTTCGCCAATGAATGACGAATATCACAATAAAGAATCCCACACAATTTCACCTAATGGTCCATCAGTTATGTGTTAATGTCTACTGCCACATTTGGGAAAATACGACCTGTCAAATTTTGTTACAGGCATATATGATTATTATTTGGTATGACGGAGTACTGTATTCTACACAGTAACGTGCGCTACCAAAACCATACAATGTAAATGTGCGATGCACTACTCTCTTTTTACGACCCGTTTGTAGGACAAGGGTAAGCATGGACACAGGACAATTGACACGCATATTTCCAATTATTTTGGCATCTTTTATCTTCCCGTGATTGGTCGTAACACAACCGACGTTGACGCTCGATCAAAAGTGTATTCTGCAGAATAATTATATGCCCTCGACACCTAAGTAGTTGGCATTGGTATATAAACCTTAATTAAATGCAACTAAATTTTACAAGCAATATAATGGATCAATCCATTTACAATGCTGATAATGTGGACATTCAAGATGTACGGCTTTTAAGCACAAAATACACGTACAGTTTACAGCTGAAAGTACTTGCTGACCTTCACAAGCAGGAAAGTAAACAACCAATAGCTATAGGTGGCCTAATGCACATCGTTTCTGTCATAAAGAGACAGTCATGGCTCGATTGATAAGACACGTATTTATCTAAGTCAAGCGACATATTCGATGCGTCTGCGTTTATTCAGTACAGTTGTGTATTACAAACAATCCTGTGTCCAACACATTCCCATGCCACAATGACACAAACTATTAAATATGAAAGACAACTCATATTGTGTAAGCGTCATTCGTAGATGAGTTTGAACAAGACATCAGCAATAACTTTTTGTATCGCCTGCCATCATGTGGATGTGGAGGCATTCAGGAATTACTACAGTTACTTCAAATAACAGGGTTGTATAATCGTAATTGAGCAAAGACAAATCCAAATCATTACAGTTTAATCTGTTGCCAAGCGACATATTCATTGTCAAATGTTATTGACAATGTTAAAATTGAGTGTTGTGAGGGGTTTGATCGCCTCCTTCTCCATTTGCCATAACGTTACCAGGATTGTTACGAATTGTTAAATATTTTTGTTGCCCTTAAACACTGCGTATTAACTGCCAAATCACCACCATCGCAAAAGCATATCAATTCAGAACACTCATAGGGCCAAGGCGGCTTATAAGCCGATATATCAAACCTTCTATCACATAACATCGCGGTGGTTATGGCGACATAATTTTCAAGCATATATATACACTAAAAGGCTGCCATTCGAAACTGTTCTATGATACATTAAGACAGTTTAACCATTTTCGTCAACACAGCTGTTCGGGTGAAAACATTGAGGCTACTCCATTAGTATCACTGGTGTTAAGGATGCAAACCGCAAGGTCCTTTTGTACAGTGCCAACGATGGTCTTTGGGGATAATATGCAAAGTAAACATAAAACTCATCATCCGGTATCGATCATGCCCTTTTTACCTCCGAAAATATCAGACTTCATTCGGTTTTTAAAAGGTAATCGGCAGTATACTGTGTAAATGAAGAACATTGTTTGTATCGAACAAATATTTGTCAAAATGTGAAAATTATGCTTAAGCAAGAGAGCAGACGCATCATATCAAAATCTAAAGCTCAAGTGGGTTCACCTAATTTAGCCGATGAATAAGCAGGCCACAAAATTAATCATTATGGGTATTCCATAGATTCTTCCTCATACATCTCACCAAATATTTCTCAGATGAATGACAAATATCGAAACCAAGCCTAATTGATGGTATTCATTGAACATACAGTTTCATTGGACAGCAATTTTCCATTGGTCTATCAACCATAGTTTTGAATATTGATTTGCATCTCCATGAATAAGTATTAATCGACCTCCTAGCGGTTTATTTAAAGATAGATTGCATCATTCATTAATCCGGGTAGAACATATTATGCCAATTATGGTAATGTGGTCGTAGTGTGGTTTATTTGTGCCATAGTTATTCAAATTGAATAATGGTCAATGAAGGGTTATTGACTTGCTCTGCAGTAGTGTAGTAGTCTGGAAAGAAACGTTTGCAGCAATATTCATAGAATGGTAATGCGCAACGCTCAAAACTCTTTCCACATCCATTAGTAATGACTGAATTATGCATTCACACATATTGGTTAACGCTCATATTGCAATTATTTTGGCAGGTTCATTTGATTGGTAATATCACCAACATTGCGGCTCGATCATGACCGTATGTTATTTTTTTTGCCCTTAAAATAAATGTCAATTAAGCGGTCAAAATTCCCACATGTATAATCATTACGCATTAATGGAATAATAGTAAGCAGCATATATACTGCATCTGTGTTACATTCGACCAATGCTTGTATACTGAGAAATTCATTGCCCCATGCGAACCACGTTACCATGCTGCAATAACACGCAATGGATATGAAATACGTGTGTTTATAAGGGAACTATCAAGGCATAAGCAATCATTATTGATACAACCTTTTTTCATATAGATGCCGAGGGCCCAATAGTTAATCAGGTATATTTGTGAACTGACGTGTTATCTTCACAGAGGCAGTGATGTTTCACAAATAGCGGCTTTGATTCTCGCTGATCCAGAACCATATCCGGAAGAGTAAATGTATCATATATAGAGTGATGTGAATACTGCATTTCAAATAAATGACCACATATTCTTAAATGTTTGTGTTGATAAATAACTCAACTCTATGTTACTCCTATTTATATTTGATAAATGAATCTTCGCCAGTTGCTCTACAGGTACTATGTATTTACATTGATGGGATACCTATACAGCCTTCTGATTACTGTGAATTCGGAATAAATACAGTTTATCCATAAATTGGAGATAGGTCACAACTAGTGCAACTCCAAATATCCCTAAATATTTCATTGACAGTCGTTAAACTTCGTAAATCCTAGAACAGTAAAATGTGGCATATGAATATATTATTTTGTAGCATTGGATTAAGCATTTATCATTGAATTAAGTTCGGTACATATGAACCACACATTTGTCTTTGTAATTTTGTTAATACAGCAAAAGCGAACCTTCGTTACTCATAGTCCTCCATAGTGCCTATCTCTTGGTAAGGCGAGCGTTTCGCATGTGGTCCAGTGCTTTATATGAATGCTAAATGATACATTGTCATTGAACGTATGATAGGAGCACTAGGGCCATTTCTTGACAAAGCTGAGAAACTGTGCATACATCGATATGTGGTCCAATAGTGTGCATGAATGATTCATGTTTCATTATCAGTTGACATTTGATGGGAGCCCTAGGCCGCGTAGGCGTTATTGTTTAAATACCGCATCATCGTAAATAAAGAGAAAGTTCACCTAACAGAAGCATTATTTCTCTATATCTACAGTAACCATCGGCAGCATATCTATAAAAACGCCTTTTATGAAGCATGCGTGGCATAATGAACAGATTTGCTGACAGACGACCTATCACGTTTCCAAAAGAGGGTCCTTTCATCAGGTGACGCTACCATGAAGTCAACAAAAGCACAACTTCTTGAGGCACGACGTGTGTTAAAGATATGGAGTGTGATTGCGCCCCGAATTGATCAGAACATTAAAAGTGTTTTCAATAGACGCCAAGACGAGGCACGGCGCTACTCTATATGTTTGCAATAATAAGGTTATTGTCATCATCATGCCTTTTTTTAACTTTTATATCGCCCTTGGATACAAAATTCCTTAAACGCAGCACTACTAACAGCTGGTTAAGTATATTTATAACGTATGATATATGCAATAATAAAGCCCCACAATCCGACGCTTTGTTTTTGAATGCCGACTTCACCACTTCGAAAATAGCCAAGCGAGTTGTTAAATCAACACAATTGACGTGGTTAGTCTCAATAATGAAGGCAGATTAATTGTGTAAAAATAGTTTGTATATTTAATTACTGGTTCGACGCCATCAATAGAATATTGTATTATTAAACTCTATGTCTTTACTGGGTACAATGCAAGCACATGCACTATATGGATTGAATAGATGTTGTTGTTTGACATCATTCCTTAGAAAAGTTACCATTGTACCAGTATATTTTATGTCTGAGCACTTAAACACTGCGTATTAACCACCAAGCTACTACTACCTAAGAATGTAGATGTGCAATGCACAAAACACTTTGTAGGACCCATCTGTTAAGAGCAGTTTATACATCGACACAGAGCAATAGACACTGAGATTGGCAATTACTTGGCCGGTTTGTACCTTTACGTGATTGGTAATTACACAATTAACCTTGATGCTTGGTAAAAAGTGCGTATTTTGGTCTAATTACTTTCCCCATTGTAACATTAAGTAGGTCATTGTCACTTAGCGACACACAGCGATATTTTAAGCAATATGAGCATGTGATACCCACGACACCAAGCGGTATATAATGCTCCTTTATTCCTGTCACGTGTGGAGGAATTTATGACCATAAGTTCATCAGTTGGATGTCTTCTTGGTGACTTCTGACAACGATGGTTTGCGTCAGCTTTGTATGGATTCGGCTTTTACTTCACGACACTATCAATAAGTATAAATATTGTTGATGAGAAATGCTTTTCTGAAATGTCTTCAGATGACTTTGATAATAATAAAATGACAGAAAGCACTTGCCAAATTAATATCTCGAAATTTGGAATCATTCCGCGTATTGTTTTTTACATATGCTATTGGGTGGTTGGTGAAGAATGATTGGTATAAGTTCCGCACAACGTGATCCATATACAATACTGAACTCCTTTACTCGCCTGAAGCTTTAGAGATACGCCTTGTCTATTCAGTGCTATGGCTTCACCATTTGTAGCGCTTTAATTTGTGATATAGAATTGTCAGTTTCACGTTTACCACCTCTACCACGGAATCACCATTTGGGTGTATCGTTATGGACAATATGAAATGCAAATGTAAGCCTCTCGCTTGACATTGTTTTTTTACCATGCAGTAACCGTATGTCCTTAGACTGTACTCATTTACATCAACTAGATAGCGTGGATCGGTTGCTTGGAATAAGAATTCCATGTTTATTAGTCAATTACTATATACCGGTAACATATTAAAAAACTAAATTTCGAGTCGGACTCATTTTACATATTGTTCTACTAAAACAAGAATACAATTATACCCTGCGAATGATTAACCAAAAAAGGCATTTATTATTTATATATAATAGAACTGCAGAGAACAGTATGCAAACCAGACCTTATTGTGGTGCTAACTCTCACTAGATGAGTATTTAGCCATAACAATACCGCCTGATTATTTTACGACTTTCTGGGGATTTCGGGTCAATTAAGCGACGAAAGTGGAGCCATTCCAGTGATATTATGGACGCCTTATATTTGGTGGCTAGTAATTGCTGTTGATTAACGTTTGTAAGTGATTGTTGGAAAGAGACATATTTTCTTTATAATAATAATAAGCTTATAGTGTGTCATCACCACGTTAAGTGTCAACCTTTGTAAAATGATAGTTTTATAGTTGGAGGTTTCATAATGGCGTTTGAAACCAAAGAGGCGAATGGTATAAAAATTGCCATTTTTTATGACAGTATTATATCGTCATTCTATTAACTTAAAAAACACAATCATATTGATTTAAATTGATTAATACAGGTACGGAGCAGTTAATGTAGAAGGCTGCCAATAAGTTAAAGCATCAAATCATTGGATCCAAAGAATTAAGCAAGTATATACTGTTTTGATAATGATTTCGCTTAGAAACCATACATTCGCTTCACTCCAGGCGAAATAAGATTAATTAACATCGAACGACGGGAAAAAAAATTGTTTTAGAACGTGTCGCTACTCTATGCAAGTTATTGCAACAGAGGCGGTCTTTTTCGAATTAGGCTACATGAAAAGCGTGTCCGTGTTTCGTCAATACTGAAGTACACACCGAGATATTGAGCTGGTACAAGCTGCAGTTGATCTCAGCTGCCCCGGTTTGCCTTATGCAGTCATATCGCGATGTATCTCTACATCCGTTAGAATACACAGGTGCCTGCCACCAATCTTTCAGGTTGTCTACCAGCTTTGTGAGTAAATGCAAGAAGGAAAACTGTTTGAATAGGCTTATAATGATTTCGTCCTTAGATTCTGTCCACTGGTCATTCAGTGTTAAACAAACGACTAATCGGCTATTCAAAACCTTCTTTTGTTCTTGAATAGGGCATAATCAACTAATGTAGTATATTTGTGACATTTCCTGGCAATGACGAGAGCTCATGCGTAGTTATCAATATGAACAAGCAATATTGTAGCACCATAAGTGATATGATAATATTTATGTACCATGGGCGTTAAACAAACAAACTACCTTGATAAAGAATAAAGATAAATTTGCCAATTCTAATGCTACATCCACGTTATCTTTAAATACCAAGGAAACTATGACAATATATATAATGATAAGTATTGCATAGCGAGAACACAGAGCACCAAGTATTATATTTGTGACGTGTGTTAATACATATTAGTTGCGGTGCAGCTATAAATCATCCAAAAAGGAAAGTTAATTGTGGCTTTTGATCATGATCATAGTATAGATGTGACACACGATAATCATATCTTCTTCAATTCATTGAAAAATCTTCTTCGTGCATGGTGGGTTAGTTGCAAAGTACAATGTCTTTCAGGTAAATAGATTCAACCCAGCATGTCGCATACATGAATAAGCTAATTGAACTGGATCTAAATGCCGAGTATCTAGAGACAAAGACACATGCTTGGTGTAAAATGAGTTTGACTCGAAATTTAGTTTTTTAAGTTGTTGCCGGTAGTTAGTTATTGACTAATACATATGGAATTCTTATTCCAAGCAACCGATTTACGCTATGCAAGCTGCCATCTTCATGGTATATACGCGTTGTGTACCACTAATGATATGGATACCTCCTGCAATATGAAAGTAATCAGTACAATTTCCTTGCAATTTAGCAAATAGCCACTTACAATGTCATCTCTCAATAAGCTTTCCATGTGCTCTAGGTACGAATACAACGTCACAGAACACCTAAAAAAGTTATAATTTCCAATTCATCACTTGCCATTGATTCTGGTTTTTTTCGTTATGAATGACGTGAGATGATATGTTTGCTGGATTGATTGAGACCATTTAGGTTAACAATTACCCCAAAGCAATCACTTGACATTCATATTTGATGGCCCACAATGTTGAACCCAGGGATTTAAACCTGAATGGAATCACGCTTTTTATCATTCTTATCTGCTATTTAGTTAAATCAAAGGCAGCAAGTGATAGGTAAGTTTTGCAGTGTCGGATCGTTTCTCTCACTCGCAGTATCAAAAGAACAATGCCACTACCAAGACCACGGTAAATGCAAGTGCATGCTTCTCCCCTGACATTACGCTCGTTAGATTTTTGTTTAGTTACAATGACAATTACTTGTCGTTGATTCTTGATAAGACATCAGTAACCATATGGGCTGCATTCATAATCGGAAATTCAAGTTTTGCTTTACAACAACTTAGTTATTAGTCAAGTATCATACTATCTTTAGTATGTTTAGATATTCCATTGACAGATATAAAATGATGGAACCATATAGCCTTCTGATATTTCCTGTTGCCATTTAACTATTATAAGACATGGAATCATACGGACTACTTATCTGGGCCTTTACATGAAATACCGCAACCGTATTATGGCACTGTTGTTAATAGATGTTAGTTTGCTGTCTGAATTTATCGACCAAAATAAATAGGATGAGGCTTTGCTTTTGTGTGAATGCAAGGCGTTAAGTCTGCAGGTTTTGCGGAGTTACAGGTTTATTGAATAATTTATTTTAGACTGTGCAAATCACAATTGTTTCCCAAGACCATCCTCGATAGTCCGAACGACTGCGTTAGCACAGAACTGAAGAAAAGTTATGCATCTTTTATCAATGTTTACAGGGCTCATGTCCCACTAGCGCTTACATCATGCAAGTTTCGTTGCAATGCTTTCCTCCTACAGAAGGCATCTGTTGGATGTTCACGGTCTGTTTGTCAGTGCCTAAATGCTGAAGTGTCGGCTTGCGCTCCCGTTTGTCGTCATGGAGTTTTCGTCTCACAGTGACTTTGTAAAGGTAGTTCTTTCCAGGACTGACCTTTTGCAAAGCTTGTTGCTGTATGTAATATATATATTATTGTTTATGGACACCATGAAAACTGTAACTGCATTGAATAGAATATTACAACATTGATAGTACATTGTAATGCAAACTGACTGGGCAAAGAAAAGGTTTTCTATTTCCTGTAAATTGTCTCGTCATATGTTTCATTCTCCGTTCATGATATATTGACAAAGCGTTTGCCCGCAATCATTGTAATGTTTTAAACATTCGAGTGAAGCACACTTTGAACATGCATGATGGTTTTCGGCTGATAATGCTATGTGAATCGATTATGTCCTGGGCTTAGAGATACCATTGCCGTGAGTGGTAATTAGCCAATATTAGAATAATATTGCCTGTAACCTACACATCAGATTGATGCTTCGGATGATTAAGCGACCAAGACTGACCTGAACATTGAAACAATTCGCTCAAGACTACTTCATGCTAGATCTTATTTAATTATGGTACAGATAATCATATATATGTCTACCCCTGATCAACCATGAGCATACTTTGGATATGTCGTAGTCATTTGCAATTTTAACAAGAAAATAGACAACGAATTCACCTCATTCAATAGTAAATAAGTTGTGTTTTGGGACTCATCTTATCTGTGTGTTTTGTTACTGAGGTTTAGATATGCTATAATCCATGCATGTTCTTTCAGAAGCCTGGCGAATTCGAATTGTTTGGTGAGCCATGACTGCGAATTGTAGCGTGATCGCCACAGAAGTGAATGAATTTGGCCGAGGGAAGTTTCTGTCATTTAATAAGTAGATTGGGATCTACGTATAAAAGCGTTTGACGTTGAATGACCAATCCTGCTAGAAATAAGTGGTGATGACAAGCGAAGTTGGATGTCAACCCGAAATATACCGACAATAGCATATGTTGAGGTCGTAAGCCGGAACAATGTGATTGCAGATTTGATTATTAGTTGCAGCTCAACTAACTTAACACTCTCGTCCTAGTACAATGCAAGCTCGTATACATTCGGAATATTTTTTCTGTACAGCAATTGATAATTATTAAGAACGTAGTCGTTTTATAGTTTCATGCTTAATAAGTCTTCAGTTGTATTCTTGGTGTTGAAACCAGAAGCGACTGAACCGTCTTACTCTGATATTTATGGTGCTATATATGCCACCTGCATATCTGAGGCCTAATTTATTTCCCGACTCAGCAATGCAATGAGAAACAAGCACGTGACGAAGAATCTAGTAATTCTAAATCAATGCAATGATAATATGTGAATGTACCAAATGCATTGTAAGTTTTACCCTGAGTAGATATACTCCCATCATTTTGATTGATTTGTTATCATATTCGCTTCCGGTTCAAGTTTACCGCCTATGGTCTTACTCTACGTAAGTGATGCAATGCAATTATTTAATATTATATTCCTGCCTGCCTGCCTGCCTGCCTGCCTGCCTGCCTGCCTGCCTACCTACCCCCCTACCCCCCCCCCCCCCACCTAAAAATAGCAACCTTTCAATTGGCTTCGGAAAGTAAGCCGGATTATGCTCTTTTCGACGTGAGCATTCATTTGAGTAATGCAAATTTATCCGTAAGGGTTGATGCATAATAGCGGTAATGACTCACGCAGGTTAAGGGTAAACACAGTTGAGCTGATGAATAGGCAGTGATTAATCACCGCGGTTATTCTACACAAATCCCACGTACAAGTCATTAAATATTTCTCCAATGAATGACGAATATTAAAATCAAGAATCATTGAAATTTTGATAAAATAAATCAGGCAAGCAAATTAACCCAAACTATTAGTACCTAATGATCCCTCAATTATGCGTTAATATCTACTCTCATGCTTTGGTACATGTCCACATTTGGGAAAATGCGATCTGTTTCAGGTTTGCTTTGACGTAGTACTATTGACGTAGTACTATATTCTAAAAAGAAACGTTCGCTACCAAATCAATACAATGTAAATGTACAATGCACAAAAATCGTTGTACGGAACAGATTACGCATGAACGCCTGAAGATACATTTCTTACCCACGAAGCATCGGCATGAATTTGTTTGCATGTGTATATGCAGGGAATTTTTGTGTTCAGATCATAACATGTTTTAATAAATTAGATGTTTTTTAACTTTCATTGACAGTGCAAGCTTGGTTCTGACGCTGATATAACCCGATGATTACACAATACTTATGTGCATAAATGAAGGGCATCACAAGAACTATTAGATGAGTAAGGGTTAGCAGTGCTATTAACAGAAGTACATGTTAACCCTGATAGCGATGGTGTTGACCGCATTTATATCCATGGCATTGGTGGGTCGAAGGGGCGGGGGGTCTGAGTTGTTTGACTCAAGGAGATCATTTTATTTTCGAATTCTCGTCTTGAAACAGATATTCCCTGTAGAAAACATGCTGAGGATAGTTGAGAGGTTTGGACAAATGCATTCAAAAATTCATCAAATCAATCTATAAATATATCTGCTTTCCTACAAAAGCAAGGATGATAGTACAGCTTCTATGAAATGACTACAATTACTTCAAAGCACAGGGTTGTGAAACTGTAAGTTTGCGAAATCAGTCATGAATAGTTATAGTTTGATCGCTGTCAGGCGCACTTTGTATCACAAAATGCAATCAACAATGCAAAAGTTGAGTGCTGTGAGGGGCTGGATGGCCTCCTTATCCATTTTGCAAAACGAAGCATTTATTGTAACGCTGCTGCTACAAAATGAATATGAGTTACAAATATTGCATGCTTCGGTAGTTAAATAGCTTTAGCCCATGCCAATCGAGGGATATTGTCTTCTTTGATAATGTCACCAGATTTCTTCAAATTGTTGCTCACATGTTGGACGATAAGAATGAATTTAAACATTCAACAATTAGAATACGCTCTATTATATATCAATTAAGCTTCAGTAGCACTAATATGGAGGTAATCGCAAAATACAATAGCCAACTTTTTGACAGCATTCAACAATTAAAATATGCTCTATTATGTCTCAATTAAGCTTCAGTAACGCTTATATGAAGGTAATCGCAAGATGCAATAGCCATCTTTTTGAAAGCCGGGTGATCAGACACCCTTTTTACAAAGCACAATTTGACATCGTTTACAATGAATGTCAATGGCTTTACATTGCATTTAAATGTACAAGATACATACATTCGTTATTTGAGGGCATGACCCTGGAAATAAAGTCAATGTCACAGACAACCTCTCACATCTCTGGAAATTGCCTTTGGTCTTCATATTGCTTATACATAGCAGCAGTAACTCTTAAACCTAATATCGCACAAGATATTTACATAATGACTCAGGGGTTATAGGCTTAACGCTTTGATTTGTAGCTTGTAAGGTACATTAATACAAAGGGGGTCTCTGTGTCATATGTGCCTGCATTGCAATGTCGACATGCTTCATTCAATGTCGGGGCGTCAAATGATACATTCCATGGATTATTCATCTCAACACACATTCCTCTGTACCTTATTAATAATTACTATTTGCTGCACCTTTAATGTGCGCTGATATGACCACCATTCAAAATTTAATATCGCATAATTGAGCACACCGCACGCACAAGGCCTAGAGGGATTAGATACTCAATATCCTTTGGCTTGATATATTTGGTGGTCAGTAATTGTGGTTTGATTAATCGTTAAATTGAAAACAAACCGCTCTAATAAGGAACCAAATATACATTTAATTTATCAAAAAGATTTATAATAACGTTCCTCTAGGGTAGGGAGCAGTGTTTTAATTGACACTTAGGTCCTCTTCGTTAATAGTAGTTTGCAATATCAGTGCAGACACAAGTCGACATTTATATTTTTTCTCTTAGTTACTCTTATATAGTGACATATATATATATATATATATATATATATATATATATATATATATATATATATATATATATATATATATATATATATATATATATATATACATATATATATATATATATATATTCCTATTCGGCTAATATTTTTACATCGCAAGTGGAAAAAAGATACCATCACAGCGTTGTTAGGTCGATGTTAATTTCTCTAATACTATGCCAAAAGCGTAGGTATGCGGCTTCACTCATATTACTTTTCTTGTAACACAGAGGCATATCATTAGGAATACCTGCTTAATGATAAGATTTTGTTTAAATAGGTCTGAAGTACCGCATGCAAGCATCGTGATTAACAGGAATACCTTAGAAACTAAGTCACATCAGATGTAATTTGCCGCCTATAATGTTTGCAAGTCTAGAGCAAAAGGAATACACTGGTTATTACTCAGTTTTCCTAATGTATTTCCTCTCGGATCACTAATAACATTCTTTATTCTCAGAACCCGGCGTTTAGAAACAAAACACCAAGTCTGTATCAGCTATTTGTGAAAAAAAACATTTGCCATTGCTACTTAGTTATATCGCTAAGAGGGCTCACTTCGAGTTGCTCTTCGATGATCGCTTCCCTAATTATAATACACTGCAATCGTAAGGTGGCGATACCATGACACAAACAAAAGCACATGGCAATACTGGGTTGACGTCACTGCGATTGATGAGAGCGGGAAAATTTTCGTTTTTCAAAGCCTTTCCGCAGCAAAAACACATTGCACAATAGGCTTCGAAGTAGCAAAAATAGCAAGTACACTATTTATTAAATGTCATCTCGATAAATTGCCAGGTCTTTGGTACATCTATCGAAAACAGTTCGCCTCTTACAGCGTCCGCACAGTTTACGATCCTCGGTCCTTCATGTCCGCGCTGTACATGGTGGTTTTAGATTGTCAATAACTGTCTGGAGCGAGGGAACTAGCTTGGGGTAGACATTAACATTCGTTGGCTTGTCAGAGACATGCGACGATCTCGAACAAAGGGTTTATAGTTGCACTAAGCCGCGTGGTGATTACAAAATCACACGAAATACACCCCAGTCATCAGGCGACGATACCATGAAATCAACAAAAAGCACACGGGACTGTTCATTAAACGCCTCGGGGCTCGGCGTCTGTCAAAGAAATGGAGTCATCTGATTGGTCGAAGTGCCAATGGCCTAAATTAAACAGAAAAATTCACGTGGTTTTAAGAGACGCTATAACAAGACGGTAATAACTCATTTACCATGGCGCAATGTAATTGGTTATTTCGTTTGAATCCAAGTTGCCGATAAATGGCTTTGGTAGATAATGGGATCCCTGTAATTACATGGTTGAAAATACACCCACCATAATCCCAGCTCGTACACTGCATGAGTTCACGCTGTACAAAAGTGGCAGGGCGTTGACGTAGCGCATTGACATCGCTGCCATGTCGTCACCAAGTGTTACATTTGTTAAAATGGCAGTTTCAAAGATGTAAGTTTCATAATGGCCCCTAGTAATGACGAATGGTATAAATATTACCATCCAGTATTATTTTGTCATCTAATTCACTTTAAAAACACATGGATATTAATATAAATTGATCATTAAAATTACAATGCAGTTAATGTAGATGACCACTGTCAAATTGTTAGCTCATTAAATGATGTGAACCAAAACCTGACTGTCAACAAGCGAGAAGATGCTGTCTTAGTAATGATTTATACATTAACTCAGAAATTGTACCATTGCAACACTCCAGGCGAAATTATATTAAATTGTATCGAGTGACGGAAATAATTTGCAATCAGTGGCATAGAATTGTGAGCGTGTCACAACTTATACGAGACGCCCGAAGCAATTCCTTCCTGTCAATTATAGTGGGTCAGGTGTAATAAGGGTGCATTGTTAGCGGGTTCGTGTTTCTTCATTACAGACGCCTATACCAACATATTGAGTTATCTAGCGCATGAACAATATATCTTGATCACCATCCGCTCATGGCGTCTTCATAATTATCGGTTTCATATTCGAACAAAGGAGCCAAGTGGGTGCAAGTTCACTAACACTTATTAAGTTCTAACAGGGTGCTGACGAAACGCCGATGCTTCACTGCATGGTGATTTCAGTTTTCTCTTATCTATAACAGTATCTGAAACTGTCACTAGCAAACGGTAACCCACATATTGGATTATAAATAAATAATTTCATGCTGGTTTATGGCATAGTTCATATTTATAGAAAATGTTACCTCTATGGTGTACTTCTTCCTCAGTTGCCCGGCAGGTAGTATGCATTCGTATCAATGTACATCGAAATGCGCTAGAATACACAGGTGTTTGCGCACCTGTCATCCATATTTCTCTTCTCAAAAGAAGCTAAACCTGAATTAAAGTAAAACAAACAACACTGAATAGGCTTACACTAATTGTGAGCTTGGATTCTGTTCACTGCACGTTGTCATTGCAGTGTTTAACGAAATAAACAAACAGAATATCCACCGGTGTTTGAATATGAAATCTTATGTAGAATAGTTGTGTCTTCGCCCTGGCAATAGCAATGGCTCCTGTTTCTTTGAACAAGCATTATATAAGTGTAATAATGATATCTAACATTTAGGTCTCATAGGCGTTAATATAACGAACTGCCTCAATAATGCATTATAATATTACATGCACGTAAAAGTATGACTTATTCCTACAATTGCAAGGTAAATATGACAGCATATATAACAATCAGCATTGCATGAAGTGCGTGTAACATAGTGCGATATTCATGCTGTTTTTTTCATTCGTAATTAATGCCATGTGATGAAACGTTTGTTGGACTGATTAAGACCATTGAGGTTAACAATCTACCCAAGGACAGTCATTTATCATCTTTGTTTGGACGCGCACACAATTGCCCTGTGAATTGCATGAAACGTTTTTTCACTGTTATCATATATTTACTTAAGTCAGAGGCAGCAAGTAATGATTGTGTTTTTTGGTGTGAATCGTTTAATTTATGTCTCTCTCACTCGCATTATCACGAGAACATAGCCACTGTTCGTCTGTACAAACCATGGCAAATGTGCATGCACCTCCCCTGATATAGCGCTCGTTAGATATATTGCATGGCATTCTTGTTTCTTGTCGCAAGATTATGTTCACTGATTTAGCATTCATTATAGTTATAATAAATGAATCGAATCTTTTTTGGCTGTTCTGTCACGGCAGACTTCTTACCACACGCAATGCAACTCACAATGACTGAATATATAATAAAAAATGACGGAATTCAGTAGTCAGGAGGCAGCTGCATTTCCACTTCCAAATCAGACAAAGCGAGCAAGATTGTCGTAAAACTAATAGTCGCCCGATAAAAAGTTGAATTCGGCTTATTAAGAAGGTAGGACTGCATTGTAACAATCTGTACAACGATCGTCGCGTAATCTTTAAAGTGCCTACGACATAAATTTTCCACGGTTTGTTTTATGAAACCGGATGAAAGATAAAGTTGCATTTATTCGGTTTTTGTGGTTCAATTTTGGAACAATCACCCGTAAATAGAAATAGAAAGTCGATGATTTTTCGGCACCCGCGCCCTTTTCCAAATTTTCGGCCCGGCAACGGGTGAAGTCACTCGATGAACTCGTCACTGACAAGTCCGCAGTTTTCACTGTAAACAATAGTGAATGTTGAAGTTGTCCGTAAACAGCGCAAGCGAATCTGACAGTGATAGGACGATTTGGCGTGTTCCGAGGAGCGATGGTGGAAGAGTCATTCAAAAACATATTGGTGAGTGCCATTCTAATCCAAAGAATGCAGCGTGGTATTGTGATCTTCAGAATTCAAATGTTTATCGATCTTACTTAATCAAGCAGCAAGCGAATAGCACAATCCTAGGCAAAGATTCTCGCGTTCCGACAGCGTCGGGGCGGTTTACTACTTCCGACTCTGAAACATTGATTGGCTGAGTGGCATAAGATCATCACTGCACGTACCATCGTCGGTTGAATTTCGGCAATGTTTATCGATCTGAACTTATGTCAAGCACCTTTGACCTAGCACTTTTACCTAGTCAAAGCAAACTTGCTTCTGACAGCCTCGGGGCTTTTTACTACTGCCATCTGACATATTCGCGCTGGAAAACATGCATAACTCATCTAATGCCGACCGTCGGTTGCCTTGCGTTGCTGACAAAAACTGTATGGAGCTCCGGTGATGGTAGACTTATAGCAGAAATCTGGCATGTGTTTGACACAGCCTGATTTTAGTTGCCAATGTGGAGGCTGCTCAGACATGCCAACTAGCTAATGCCAACCGTCAGGGAAAGCGTCTGCTGACGAAAGCTGTATGGAGCAGTAGAAAGTGATGGTAAAATAGCAGAAATTAAATGTGTGACACAGCTTCCAAATTTTAATGCTGTATACCTAAATGACATCTGTGATGAAAAGAAACAAGAAGTATCCATACATTAAACACCATGGAGTGGGTTTACAGAGTAAAAAACTATTCCCCCCCCAAAATATATACAACAAGGGACATCTTCAATTCAGACTGAACTATATACATAAACCCATGGAATGGGGTTTACAGAGTATAACATATATATATATATATATATATATATATATATATATATATATATATATATATATATATATATATATATATATATATATAATATATATATATTATATGTATATATATATATATATATATATATGTATATATATATATATTATTTATATGATATGTATATGTATATATATATATATATATGTATATATATATATATATGCATATATATATATATATATGCATATATATATATATATATATATATATCTATATATATATATATATATATATATATATATATATATATATATATATATATATATATATATATATATATATATATATATATATATATATATATATATATATACACTGGAAGCATTGCACTGGATACAGACAGCTTATCCGATGGTCTGCCATAAAAGTAAAAATTTCACACTTGACGGATAAAAACTTCTAAGCAATGCAGACTGGGATTGATTAAAGATTTACTGGCAAAGCAGACCAGGATAACTGAAAGCATAGGTTTTTTGAGCAACTGTATCAGAAGACTGTAGAGAGCCTTAGTGTAAGAGGTCTGGACATTGCCTAAACGCATCCTGATGTACCTACACAATGTTTTGTCGGTGATAAGTTTTTTTTCAATTCCATGGCACAACGCATAACTAAGGACATAAAGAGCAATTTTCCTATAAATCATTGTGTTTCAAGGAAATTGGAGGATCTCTTGGTCTCTTTAGTCTAAATTGTAAAATGTTGCAGCACCTGGCTTGATCCAACTTTTGCGTCTCTCTTAATCAGTCAAAGGCCCATGAACAGAGCAAAAAACATAATATGTATATATCAAGCATCCAAAAGGAGTTCTTGTTTATAGAACAAGATTGGGCAAAAGTAAACATCTGACATAAATGTGCTAATCCAAGCTGCTCTACTCGTTAAGGGATTTTGGATAACATGTTGCATTATTGTATTAGAGGATTAACTTACTTAAAATCATTATGCTGATGCTTTCAAAAGGAATGGATTTCTAAATATATATTTATATACCACTTATTTTCACTGCTTGACTTGGAGGGGGCGTCATTATCAAGCTGAGTAAACCATAGATTTTTTTATACATTGCTAAAAACGTCGACTCATCTTTTGGTGCACGCATTTCTCCACTGCCTTAGACCTTCTGACTGGTGGACAACGAAGAATCGAACGCTTCCTGAAGAAATGTTTGAACAATTCGCGGCCACGCAGCGCTTCGGCATGACTTAATAAGTTATAAATTCACGATTGACAACGTGGTTTCTATGGAAGCTGATTTGAGTGGATGAACCTGGGTTCATCAATATACGGCGTTTCCGGTTGACCTCGGTTCACGCACGAAATACCGCTTCGCGCCAAAGGACGTTAGATATCTCTTATATTATTCATCGTAAGCCACAAAATTCCAACACCATTGGATCCACATCAATTCGTTCACATTATACTAAAACAATCATATTTTAGGTGTCATAGGCACTCTAATGAAATTGATTAAATTCACAAACATAAATTGTTCAAAGTATGCAATAGCAAAAGTATGTTAGTTGAATGAGTCGTGTTTTTGCCACCATTGCGTCAAAGCAGTGTTTTTTGAGTCTCAATATTTGTACAAAGCAAAGATATGCAAATTACAAAGGTATCTAACACCGCCCCTGAGAGGACACATATCAACTGACTGTATTAACTCAGAAATACTGCATATTAATGTACACTTTGCGCGCGTTAACAAGGCACATGACACCGAAGAGGTTTTGTAATTACGTCTGATTTGAAGTCCGGTCGGTTTATTCAAATTGTGAATCACAGGTGATTTCTGTCAACCAATGGACTGTTTTATTCCCCAGCTCAGAGGTGCAAAGAGAATCATGCGCGTGGCGCAGAATCTTAGAATTTGTATAGGCATCATTTGCTTATATTCTCAGTTCTATTCTTAACTTAATGCACGATAGAATGGGCAAAAAGGTGTCAAACCATTGATTAGTCATTTAAATTGTTAAAGCCTGTGACATTGTCATAGACTGTTGGCAGATACATTGTGCATAATATTTATCTTTCTACATTTGCCGTTCTACTTTCGCATGATTTGAGAAGAGGAGGATGTGTCAGGGATTTAGGTGTCATAATTGATCAATCTTGACACTCTAGCAAACAAGGGAGTGCAGCAGCCGTACATGCAAACTAAGCGCTTCAATGAAGTTGTTATCTTCCTCATGCACTTGGTAAGCCCCATTAAGAATATGCAAGTATACACACAAAATGACATAGCTATGCAAGGGAGGGTAATGAGAGGTGAGCTACAAAGATCGTAACCGGTATGCTTATTCCAGTTACGAACAGGGCTGACATCTCTTCTAACTCGATGTCTCTATAGGATTCTCATACCTCAGGACGGAAGAAACAAGAAGTAGCCCATGGAACAGTTTGTCGGTCAAGTTAGGTTAAACCAGTTCATTGAATTCTTTTAAAAACAATACCCGACTTTGTACATATTGTAGTCACTTGTTGTTAATCATTGGCAGGGCATTTATTGATCAAAAGGTCATTTTATTCTGGCCACAAATCACCATGAGCTTTAGGTGGCCATTTTTGTGAATCATGGAGAGGCCACTGATCAAGCAGAGGCCACTGATCAAGCAGAGGCTACTGATCAAGCAGAGGCCACTGATCAAGCCGAGACCACTGATCGATATATGCATATAACAGATATTTGTAGGCTACAGAAAACATATATGGCAATATTATTGTTATCTTATGTATGTATGAAATGATATCAAGGCGTACAAAACATGGAAAGCAGAGTCGTATGCCACCATTTTTGTATCTCTGTACAATTAATACATTAAGATCAGTGCCAAGTATATGTTGAAGAACGTCACACCTATACGGTTAAGGATACACGCCAATATCTTAGTTACATTCAAACATTTCAACGCACAGGCAAAAAATTTAGCAGCGATTAGTATGATATATAGAATATATCAACAATGTTCGCATGTAGTGGACAGCACTTTGTATTATCAGTGTCAGCCATGTACGATTGGTGCAATAATGAAGGACAAGTAGTCTGAATGTGGTTAATTAGCTTAGCAGAGAACTAGCTACCTTTACTACATTCCACTATTAGTGCAGTTATTTCTGTTTTAACGAGATCAAAGTATATCAACCCGATGTGTAATTTGATTATGCGTATATTTTGTAATATAGTTTAGTAGCCAGCCAGCAATATGGAAATACAACCGCACTGGGCATATATATATATATATATATATATATATATATATATATAGATATATATATATATATATATATAGATATATATATATATATATATATATATATATATATATATATATATATATATATATATATAGATATATATATATATATATATATATCTAGATATATATAGAGATATATAGATCTATATATCTATCTCTATATCTCTCTATATATATCTATATATATATATATATATATATCTATATATCTCTCTATATATCTATATATCTCTCTATATATATATATATATCTATATATATATATATATCTATATATATATATATATATATATATATATATCTACTATATGTGTACATATATATATATGCATATATGTATGCATATATGCATATATGTATATATATACATATATATATATATATATGCATATATATATATGCATATATATATATATATATATATATATATATATATATATATATATATATATATAAACAAACATATATGTGCGTGTTTGTGAGTGTAACCACTTAAACTACAATATGTTTGACAAAACAATGTCATGCCCGAAAAGTAATGTGTGCACACATAGGAGGCCTAAGTTTATTAGTGTCTCATTTCTTGCACACTGCGCAATAACCGCCAACATTGCGAACATATATTCCTCCAAAGTACTCATTGGGCCAAAGCGACCCATGGCCATTTATTTGGCCATATGTGAAACCTTAAATCACCGCTCAACGAGGAAGCCATTGCGACCCTATTTCCTGGTATAACAATATACACTTACATGCATGGCACACAAGGGGAATTAATTCATTTGCTTTATTTCAGCTATTCCCCGGGAATTATTTAGCATGTAATCAATGGCTTAGATCACTGATGATATTTGAGTGCATAAGCAAACATACGCTGCCAAACCTCATTAATCAGCTGTACCAGCCATTGCATTATCGCCTTTTGATAGAAACACAAGTACAAAAGTCTTATATTAAGTATTCCATTCGGCATAATTAACAAAACCTTGCTATGTAATAGCTGATCGATCAAGGGTGCGAAAGTTGGTTTGCACATTGTTATGTGATGCATTTGTGCCACAAACCGCTTCAGCGAATCGGATCCATTATAGAGAGCGACAGGAAATACAAAATTGGGAGTTAGTATCATCACGTGGAGATCGGGTTTGGTACTCAAGCATAACACATTGACAGACAATACGTCAAACCAAGCAATTGCCACCCACCATTCTCGGCATGTTATTATCCTTTATTCCTCTTAAATGCAAAAGTATTATTATTTCTGCCGTCATTAATCGTTTCGCATTTTATCCGTTACGTATGCAATTGAATGGTGATCCTAATGGAAGCGGTGTGGTTATGTTTTTCAAGAATGATTCATATAAATGCTGCTTTAGATGAGCTTCAGTAATATGCAATATTGATATCCTTAACTTCTCCGAGGCTATTTTATGATCCAGCTTCAAGAGCGATAGCGCGCATATAAGTATTGATTATATTTGTGAACTACAATCCCACATGTGATGTTACAGGTGGAATAAATAACAATGAATGCGTCTTTCTTGACATAGGTTGTTCAGGTGCCCGTAGCCATGCAGTCATCCGATGTCTCTGGACTGCATAAACTGGCTGTGTGGCTAGGAATAGAAAATTACACGCGTTATTGTCAATTATTAAATTACTGTGACCTAAACAGATACATTCGGACTGGCTACAATAATGTTCCGCGAGGAAATAACACAATTTTCCGTTACGCAATGTCCAAAAGGCATATATTATTTAACTATAATGGGACAGTAAAGAAGAGTAAACTTACCAATTCTGTTATTTTTTCCAAGCGGGTATATTTGTGGTGCTCGTTCTATTGGACGAGTGTGTTACCATACCAGTAGCATCTTGAAATTTTATAACAATATGGTAATTTTTGATATACGATTAATTGAACAACATCGAAATTATTAATTCTTGGTATTTGGTGGCAAATATTTGGGGTTTGATCACCCGTTTTAAGCGTTAAAGAACCGCTTTAATTGGAAGCAAAATTGTGGTTGTAGATCTTATTAAATCAATTAATTCGGCATAGATCGGCGGTCATTGCACTTGATATAACTGCAATGAGGCTTAACACCCTATCATTGCACATCATTGTGTAATCATCTGACTCAGTTGACCAGTGGTGAGCACTTGATAATTGGCATAAAACAAGTACATAAAGCCAAATTCTAATACTTCATTCGTGCTAAACATGAGAGCGGGAAACATAAATTCGTCTACAAATCTTTGTGATTAATCATAACCTGCCTCGGGTAGCAATCAGTGTAAAAACTTGATCCACGACCCTCTTTCGTTAATGATAACTTGCTCTCTCTGTGTAAACTAAATATCATGTTGGAAAATCTTGCAGCTACTTATGGCATATATATGTCAACATATATCATGACACTACAGTTACTCATACTTGCGTGCCAAAATAAACGACCCTATTTCGTTGCTATTTAGACATCACAAAAGGAGCGAAAATTGACTCCACTAAACTGCAGCTGTGTCATTAGTGTTGGAGTGCCGGCTACGATACTTTCCTAAGGGCACAGGGACAAGACACTTGCTGTATCTGTTTTCATGATTACTTTGATGGTTATATATAACCCACAAACCCCACGCAAGCTCGATGAACTAAAGAAAAACCCTGAAATATGCGACATATCAGATAAACAAAATATATTAGCATACCCAGATTGTCGCTGGTGTATTTCCGATCGTGAAACTTGTTACATATATCCCTCACAGAACCCAGCGTGGTGTCGAGGAACATAACAGCTATATTATATCCGCAATTTGCTTAACAACATTGTCACTACTACTTTCGACGTGCATTGTGAAATGTATAAATTACCATTGGTCCGTTGCCCCTACATGATTTCAAAGATAATGTTTCTTTGCCCATAACGCAAGAATCGAAACATGAGGCATTGTCACCGATGAATCATTTGGATATTAATGCAATCCAGCTGGCACATATCGCGCTTTTACGTGGTGACAGGTAGATAATGTAAGTCACCTCTCAAATGGCGGCAACATGTAGTCATTCGATTAACTTGATAGATGCAACTGCAATGTATTTACGTCTAAAGAGTATTGTGCATTACGGACAGTCCATGGTTCTGTAATTTAGTAGTACTCACCCCGATAATCTAGCCCATGCTAAACAAAAGACGATATCTAGTAATCACCATCCATAGATAAGACATGTTTTATGTTATAAATCGTTCAAAGCGTCTTTATTAATCAGTTTCATATACCAGTTGCTCAGGTGACATCATACATGCATATCAATGTATCTGTCTATATGCGTTAGCAACCAACCCACCAGCATAAACACACATAACCACAATGTTTGCCCCCCAAAAGAAACTGATTATAACCATGAATATTTGATGGACCGTCTACAAACTATGTGAATATATAAAGGAATTAAAACACTTAGAATAGGCTTACAACAATTGTGACCTTGGATTGTATCTACTGCACGTCCTCGTTGCATTGATAAACAAATACAGCCAAATAAAATATTCAAAGCTTTTTTTTGGTTTTTGAATAGGGTATAATCAGCTAATGTAGTTGGGTTGTGTCTTTGCCCTGGCAACGACGACATATCGTGTGTACTTGGAATGTGAGTTAGCAGTATTTAAACAAAGTATATATATATATATATATATATATATATATATATATATATATATATATATATATATATATATATATATATATATATATATATATATATATATATATATATATATATATATATATATATATATATATATATATATATATATATATATATATATATCCAAGATGAGTGACATTACGTCCCATCAGTGATAGGGCATAGTTTTACTCTGGCGCATCTGAACGTTTATGTGGACAACGAAATGCTAATGTGAAGCTGGCCAATTAATGGCCCCAATATCCAAGTCTGCGTACGTGATGGGAGATCGAGTAATCTTCTAACAGCCTTATTCCATTCGGTACATACAAATCTGTCATAATCAATTTAACTGGAAAAATGAAAACTGCAACAGTAGGCACGTAAATGATTACATAAGGTGTCCCTTTGAAGCTTGCTAAAGCTCTCAAACATTTTATAGAATGATACATTAAACATAGAATATTTAGATGCACAGTCACAGTCATCGGTCATTTTGATATCAATATTGTTCCCCAAGCGGTTAATAGTGTTTACCCATTTTAAAGGTAAACCACACAATACCACCTTATCAAATTAATTGACTACCTCACCATATTTAGTACATTTAGTTTTTAACGGAGTAAAAGTTTCATCATATTCATCGGCAAGTAGTTCGCATATTTTCTCCATATCATTAAATTCAATGAGACTAGGACTAATGAAGGTAATATCATACGCATAACCAAGAACACATAATAATTTTGCCTCATATGACAGTCAAGGCCTGACTTTTACAACATATGGATTAGCTAATCAATGCATACTGCGAATAATATCAATGATATGACACCACCTTTCTTATCAGCGTTTAATACATTGCATTTTTTCGTTTAACTAGCTTCCCAATCAACTGAAATAGTTTGTCTAGTGTAAATATCAGGAAGAACCTCAGCTATATGCGAAGGCACTTAACGCTGGAGTAGCAGTTTAAATGAGTTTTCATAATGCCCTATCGTTTGCAGGCATCCAATAAGCAACTATAAACATTGCTATTTCTTCATGTGTTATAGATTATTATTCTTTATAAATAGCAGTGCATAATGTTGCAGCATTATTCTTTCTGAATACAAATTGAAGAAATAATCACTATATTGCTTAAATATGTCCATATCAAACACCGTACTTACTGCACTGCATAATGCAATTCCCCTGTAATTATGACTACAACTCAGAGATTATCTCATATCTTTTGGAACAGGAACAATAGTTGAGCTCATCAAGGCATCTGGACTATGGCATAATGATATTTGTGCCAGTACTGTTTCATTATGTCATACACTGTGCCTATGTTCTGTTTGCCACAACCGAGCCACACCCAATGCCAAAAAGGTGAACGTTCTTTCTCTGGTTTAACAAGCTCTACACAACCTACGACCCGACCCGAAAAAGTCTCCCTTGAAGGTATACATGCTTTAGCAGCTTTAGTACAACAGCTAACAATATCTTTGTATAATGCATTTATCGTTGCTTTGTGACTACCATTACGGCGACCCTTATTGCTGCATAATATCATTTCATTCGGTATATCGTCAAGCAAAGTGTCCAAAGTACATATGTATCGTTCAATATTTACTTCAGTAGCTTGACCCTACGAGAGCCGATCATCTTGCAAAGACTGAGTTACCGAAGTCATAACGCTATCGTCATTTTTTAAAACCAATTATAATTGATAAAGCGTTATGATTCGACAGATTGACGGAGTCATGAATAACGGTACTGTATGGCAACTTCCCAAACACCTTATCACGAACTACACAGCGGTCAATGCATGACATACAATTCAGTACGAAATTCATGTATGTGTAATCTTCCTAAGGGTATGGTCTATTACAGGTATCCCTTAAGCAATTTCTCTCAACATATACTTTCAAATAGCAAGTCTGAGCATTTATTCTCTCAAACGAGGTATTGAAGTCACCACATGTTAAAACTGAGCGGCATGAATTAACAACAGTCTCAGTAACATAAATTACCTCCTGATATTCATTCGTTACAAAGTTTGGTGAACTATCATCACAAGGCATGTACATACAAATCAATAGCACGCTTCCCATGTTAGAATTATTAATCGTAATTCTACATTCACGTCTGTGAGGAATATATAAATGTGTCACATGCTTTGAAAGCAATAAGGGCGCCCCATTGGAAATTTCGAAGGTTGAATCCACGCAAGATTTCCCCGCATATTGATAGTTCTTATGTACACTATTTAACATAGACATATTTTCATTTAATAACCAAGTTACCTGTAAGCACAGTATATGACAACGGCAACGGTTTAGCACTTCGACATTCAATGAGCACACATTGAAACCATCGCCTTTTGGAAATAGTAGCCATGGGTACAATTACTTAATTACTCAATGAATGCGGTTTGTTCCAAAAACGCCTGCAGCCGATACCTTCAAGTCTAAATTCGGGTTTGTGCAGCAAATGGATATTTCCAGTTTTATTTGCTATCCAATATGATAATGTCCATAATTCGGGTTTCGATGTATATTCAATTTCATTCACATTTATTGTTACTTTCTATTCTTCTAGAAACGATTGAAGCTTTGATGAGTCTATGTCACGATGAGCTCGAAAAACAAACAGTACATACCTTCGAGGCCCTGCCCGCAATGTTGTGTCAGCGCAGTTGCCGACGACAGCCCGAAGCCTCTCCTGCTTTGTCGCCTTTTCTGTTTGCTTCTCCTACTTGCGCTATTGATGCGTTTATAGCTTGAATTCTTCCTCGCCTTGTGTTGCAACCGGAGCGGCTAATGATACCTCATCATTAATGTTTTACATACTTGTTGACTGATCCTATGCAATCTGTTCAGGAGTAATCTGCGTCGTCTGTTGTGTGAGTTTCGCTGTTTGCACCGCGGTTGAATGCAACGGTTTTGAGCAAGAAATACCACCTGGGACTCCAACTATCGATCATTGAAACAGCGGTGCATTCTTTAGAAGAGCAGCAGGGCAATTTGGTTAAGTTTTGTGCCACAAACAGAACAGGCGACTTTGCATCACAAACCTTTTAGTCAATTAGCTTAACACTTTTCATAATGTCTTCAGTTTCTTTGATGTTCGTTTTCTTTAGACCTCGGTTCCGGCGTTTTCCCGTCACCGGCAGATGATCTGCGTAGTAATCTCAAAGAATCGCTTTAGTCTAAGTAATGACCTCATGGCAATAAAACCCCACGGTCACATCCTTAATGCTGTCAGCGGTAGAACTTTTAAAGGGATGAAAAGCGTGGGTCAACAGCTCATTCACAGCTGTTTTGACTTGGCTGGCTGCCATGGTTAAGCGTGGGCCACAGTCTTGTGACCTTGCCTGTAATTGCTTTAGTCGCAGTCCGGGCGGATTAACAGTCCGCAAGTCATATTTGCTTTATTGCAGCCCGACTGTTAATAAAAAGCATTGAAACCACTACCTGGCGAGAATTCAACAAGTAATCATCGGCTCAGATCATCAATGAAATGTGAATCGGAGTGTTTCGACAATGCAATGCATGGAAAGAGTTTGGTTTGCCGCAATATTATCGACAATTGTGGAAGATCAGTTCTGTGTATAAAATTATCACGGGATGTTCTTCAGCAGAAGATTCAAATCAAAATATATTCACAATAATCCCAAAGCGTAGTAGTAGCTCAATCATGGCTGCGAAGATTGATGTGCGTGCTATAACGCGATACAATGCGTTCACATGTTGTTCACCCGTATGCCATTTTTATAGAAGGGGGAAAGGTGACATTAAAGATGAGTATTTATCGCTTGAACTATCATCCTTCCTTTTGCCCAACAAAGTAACCGGGAGTGTGCATTTTAAGAGGTAAGCATTGTTTGCAATGGAAATATCTGTCAAACGTTGTGGTGGATGCCTTGGATTGTGTTTTGCGAGGCAAAGCGCGAATGCATTGGGTAACGACTGTTCACCTTTTTTAACTGGTTGGTTGGCAGGTTATGTAATTCATCACTGCGGATATTTCATAGAATCTTCCCAGTGCAAGTCGCCAAATATGCGACATATATGAAAACCACGAATCACAGAAGCTTGCTTGAATCATGATATTCATCGAGCTGCATTTTCTCGCCAGGTGGTATCCCATCGGTCTGTAAATCGCATGATAATATTTATTCAGATTTCTCTGGCAATGAATTAGTATGTGTAAGCCCCTTGCCACTTTAGCCGTATAATTGTGAAAAACTATAAACGCCAAATAACATTGGTTTTTACTATTCATTTGTATCAATCGCAACCATCAAACCACAAACAAATATGTTTCGAATTAAGTTTACGCGAGGTGTTTGTTACCTCTGCGTGAACCAAATTTTGCAAGACAAAATTTGGAAAGATATGGGGCTACAATGAGATATTATCTTAATGCCATCCAACCCACGTTGCACCCGCAAAAAGATGCGAAAACTTTCACACTGTCTCCAAGGTATTAACCAGCCAATAAAGACCGTTATCAGGGATGTGAGATCACGCTTAGCAGACCTACATACTAACACATGACATACTTGTACTTATGTGACCCTATCTGGCTGTTATTAGAACAACACAAATAGATTGAACCAAACATCAAAAGTATTGTAGTATACACTATTCCAAAAGCACAAGGACTAAACGCCCCGTTTCCTGCTTACATGAAATTCTTAATCTAGAATTCAATTGCCGCGGGTAAAATGGGGAATCCTTACCATGGATGACACTCTCGATAAAACAATTGCGTTAAGGGAAAATATGTAAATATTTTACTTTGATAATTGACCATTGCTTCGTAGGAAAACGTATAGTGCATCTTTTGTCTAGATTCCTTATATTCATCACATACTCGCCAGAATATTTCAATACCTAATGCAAACTGGTTGCTGTTCTGTCAATGATTTGAGAGTTGAATATTGCTGTTAGTGGGGCGTGTGCCCGAATCATCAATGTAACAATCAACAAATGGCGTAGGTTACCAACTATGAATATTCATACCGTCACAACACGCCAGCTAATATTGTTATTATTGTAAAATTGTAAATATCACTCCCTTGATTAACACGCTTTACCAATTTAGCCCAATCTAAACCATGTATGGCTGAATATATGGCATAGGTTACCAACTATGAATATTCACACAGTCACAACACGCCAGCTAATATTGTTACTATTGTAGAACTCATAAATATCACTTCCTTGATTAACACGCTTTACCAATTTAGCCCGATCTAAACCTTGTATGGGTGAACTGCTATTGTGAGTAGCTGTACCGGGTGGTAATTATGCTGTAAAACAGCAACAGAATGCCTGAGCGTACATTCATATTTATGTATTTCATATGTTCACGGAAATACGATTTCTGTATGCATGATAATAACAAAACATAATGCAGGTGATGCAGAAGGGCAACGTATATCATGACTAGAATCGAAATCTGATATACTGTCTTGGTAATAATTGATGCTCACAACCCAAACCTTTGTCAACGTCTAGGTGATATGATATAAATTCTCATCGAGTGCCATTAATTATAGACGAGGTATCGCATAAGCCGGAGGCAAATCCTTCCTGTCAATTAGAGTGAGTAATAGGTTTGCTCATCAAATGCGATTATTTTTAATTCGGCTGCTTGTGCGTCCGTGTTTACTCATTATAGTTGTACAAGCAAAGAAATTGTGTTATCCAGCCTTTATTAAACGAAAGATCACATCTAGCAAACACCACCCATAGATAAGACACTACGTATGTAGTATGTGTGTGCATAGTGCGCACAGAGAGTACTAAAGTTTATATTAGTTTTGTTTTAAGTTTGTTGATAGCTAACCCATGGTAATACATAATAGTGATTGTGCAGCTAATGGATTTATAAAGATTTATAAAGGCGAATTTAAGTTGCTAATTGCTTCTCATTATCATAATTATAGTAGAGGTGTGACACATAGCTACTTGCGCTCATTGAACATTTCTAGTAAGTGCATTCCAGCATGTGAATATCAGAATAAAATGAAGATACTTTTGTTGAATCCAGCCTGTCACAAATATATGTAATTTCATTGCGATTTATGTATAGATTCACCAACAATCAGCAATTATTTTTGTCTCTGTACAATGGCGAATTCAGAAACGACCGAAACACTTAACTAAAATATTTATGAGTTAACATGAATGATAATTAATCTGAACGACGTCAGTATCAGACGCACTCTTCTCTATCATTTGTTTGGCGTTTCGTAAGCCAACCAGACATGAACAGCGGTTTATAGAAAATATCATAATTGAGTTTACGGGATAACATCAAAATCCACTGTGATAACTCCAACCGAGGTAATATGAACGATCTAGAAATGGCACCCAGATTTCCGTGTCTATTAGTAACATGTCTAACCATTTATGACTAAACTGATTTGTAATATAACATACATACGGCAACTAAACTTGTGGTGTACAAACGTCACTGTACGACACAATGTCCGAATGTATTTTTTTTTCAAATACGGCGTCGGGAGAGCCCGGAGGCAGCCGTTTCCCATTTCCAAGAAAACCTACATTTTCCGGTAATCAATTCAAATAGAGCTAATAAATGTAAAAGTTACCCGATTCCAGCCATACATTATCTATTTACAAAAGAATATGTAAAGCTGGATTGTAATTATACAAGACTGTGTTACGTTAAGAAGAAATGACAGGCTTGGCCATAGCACACAGTTATTTGGGAGTACACCACATTGATTGCATGTTATCGACCATTTGATGCTTGCACGTAAATGTGCACCGCAAATGATGTATCTTTCTTATATTAAAAAATAAAAAGGTCTATGTAATAAAACTTGAATATGTCATGTTTTGACCAGAAGTGCCGGCATTGCAACAAATCATCTTGTGTTGATACTCAATATTTGAACAAAGCAAATATATGATAATCACAGTATTGTCTTACACAGCAACAAGTTACGACTCATTTAAATTATTTTAGGTTTCTATAAATATACAATTTCTGTCAGTAAATGGCTTTTATAAGAATATGCAATGCAAAAAAAATGTACACGTGTAGCAGAATCTTTGGATACCTAAAAGTATCATGTGCTTATGTTATTAGCTCCTTCATCAAACATGCACGTTGCAGTCAAAAGTAGTGGAAGTGTTGTGGAACGGAAAGTTTATTTCAGCGTTGGTAGATACATGATCTGTGATGTCCGTTATCTCTAAGATATGTGTTGGCCAGAGTAGGTGGCTACTGGTAAAAGACTCTGTCTAAGCACCCCATTTGGCCACACTGTTCATTCATAAGTGGGGAATATGCCTTTATGCTTCGACTTGTCTCGTATCCAATCACCTGCAGAGGTATGATGAACAGTGTATGACCAGTTAGAAATAGAACATGACATGTTTCTTCCTCACGAGGCCTATCTAGTTAGGAAAAGGCTAGGGCAAACGATTTTGTGCAAAAAATGACTGAGGTTATTTCTGACAGCCATAATAATGTGGTAAATAAGTTAGAGGTTTGTAATTCAATCAGTCCTGTGATTGGATAGGAGTATGTAGAAGTATCCCGCGTTTTGGATGTAGTAGATATGCCAGTTAACGTATTGGCGAACATGATTCCGAAGTAGGAGTTTTCAGAAGTCCTAATGTAATGTCAGACGTTGGCACTAATATTTCAGTTCTGTCATTCGTTGACATGGATAGAAATCCGAAGAGGTGTAGTACCAAATCTGGTGATTAGGAAGGTCATAGTGATCTTGGTTTTGGAGAATTACAGATGTATTGCTTCAGTCTTGCTGGAATGACGCAGAAGCAAGCACGAATAGCATGGTAGTCAGGAACGGAGTTTTGTGTCATGCTGATATAGTATTGAGCGAGTCAGTTAGTTGTCACTTAGGTGAAGAGGGGTCATATGATGAAATGCGCTTATGCGAGTGTATGGACTGCTCACCTTGGGATTACAAAAAACCTTAGAGATAATTACATATTTCATTTTGGTGGCCTGGCCTGAGGCATGATGTTACGAATTATGTGAATGATGGCCATTTATGTCGGACCAAGGCTACAAAACGAACATGGAATATACATCAATTACTCCGATGAAAAAGGCATGAGTTTCCATGGGATATCGTCAATATGGATTGTATGGGCCCTTTTGAACATAAAGCGTCCTCTGGTATGAGATTTATTATTTCTATTGTGTATTATACTACGCGGTGGTATGGGGCGGTTGCATTGTCCTCCTTGTCTGCTAAAGCAACTCATATCCGACTGTGCAATAGGTGTGGAGTTCACTCCCATGTTTTTTTACTCCTGGATATCCTCAGAAAAACGGACTTGTTGTAAGATGGAATGGGACTATGAAAGGGATGTTAGGTGCTTATATTCGAAAACACCCAAAGGATTACCTTATTTGTTGTGGGATTATAGAGCGGTCCCTAATGCAACTACTGGTGTTTCATCTTTCCAGAGGATGGATGGTAGAATTCTTTGAGGTCCCCCGGCTCTTCTTAAAGAGTCTTGGTAAGGTGAGGAAGATTCTATAAGTAAAGACCCTTCTATGAACAATTATCTCACTGTTCTGAAGCGTCGTCTTGAGGGTGCTGCTGCATCTGCACTTGAATATGCAGGCAACAATTACGCTATGCCCACTATAGAAATAGAAAAACAAAAGGGAGTTCCAAATAGGTGATGAAGGCGTTTGCACTGATTCCTGACTCCAGATTGATGCTCGCTAAATAGGTCCAAGTACCGTGGTGAAAAAAACCCTCACAGTTACATGATCATTGATACCAGCGGTAGGAGGCAGCATTTACATAAAAGCTGATAAGATTAATGAGGAAGATGAGGAGTTTGGAGACGTTCAATATGCTCCAACTAAATTAACCTAATGCTACATTGTGATCATCTTAGTACCTATCAACAAATGGAGCTATTGGGTTTGATAGATCAGTTTAGTACGCTGTTTTCATACCTTCCAGGGCGATGCAATAACCAGAATATTTCTCTGGTGGATGGATTCAAACTTGAGCGGTTTCAACCTTATTGCATTCCAATAGTTTTGAGAGAGGAGCTAGACCGCCAGATTCAGGAGTTGCTGGAAACAGATATGAATAATAATAAAGTAGCAGTACTAGTTCAGCATCTCAGGGACTTATACGTTTGCCTCTGGAAAAGCAAAAGGGTTATGCTTGTGGAAACATTGACGATATTGCTGTTTACTCTGATGACTGGTCGGAGCATGTGCAATATATAGGAATGCCTTGGACAATATAAAGGAAGCTGATCTGACTGTGAACCTCAGGAAATGTGAGTTAGCTTAGCCTAATGGTAGGTTCGTAGGACGTATTGTAGGCTCAGGCAGCCATGAACCAGATCCATCACAGTTGCAGCCCATCTTAGATTTACCTCTGCCTCAGAGTAAGAAAGAGCTTCAGAGGTTCTATGGTATGTGTAATTACTACACACTGTACATTAAAGGTTACAGTGAGATTGATAAACGTGTAACTGAACTTCCTAAGAAGTCTGTACCTTGTGTTGTGCCACGGAATGTAAGCTTGAGTTGTGTTCTGCTCCAGTGTTGTTGGTTCCTGATGTGAAGAGGTATTTTGGTTTGTATGTTGATGCTTCTGGGTGTGCTGTGGGAGCCTGCTTTAGCCAGTTAGATAACTTAGGTCAGGAGCATCCTGCTGTTTTTGCCAGTCTAAAGCATACCGAGTCTCAATCACAATGGGCAGTTATCAAGAGGAAAAATTAGGGCGTTATCTGGGCAACTAAACGTTTTGACAGTCTGTTATATACAGCTGATATTGAAATAACTTCAGATCACAATCTTTTGGTGAATTTGATTCAAAACAGTTCTTCTAATGCTTAAATGACCAGGTGGGCATTAGCCATTGAGCGGTATAGATGTGCTGTGAAGCATAGGTCGGGTTATAAGCATTCCAATGCTGATATGCTAAGCAGGATCAAATGAAAATTATCATGCCTTCTGATATTGCTAGTTTAAATGTTTATTGTTTATACTATGGTTCTCAGTTGCAATAGGTTTTAGTACTCTTCATTTTTGTCAATTTAGTGAGTATTTATGTAATGGCTTTTTGATATATATATATATATATATATATATATATATATATATATATATATATATATATATATATATATATATATATATATATATATATATATATTTTATATATATATATATGTATAAATATGTATATATATAAATATGTATATATAGGTTTGCACATATGTATATATATAAATATATATATATATATATATATATTTATATTTATATATATATATAAAACATGTATATATAGATATACATAGATATATATATATATATATATATGTTTACATGTGTAAAGATATATGAAACTATATATATATATATATTTATATTTATATATATATATAAACATGTATCTATATATACATATATATATATATATCTATATATATTACATGTATAATATATATGAAACTATATATATCTGTATATATATATATATATATATATATATATATATATATATATATATATATATATACATTGCATAATATATAACGCTTGACACCCTATCATTTGCACACCATTGAGATCATCTGACTCAGTTGACCAATAGTGAAGACTTAATAATGGCCATAAACCAGGTGCATAAAGCCAAATGCGAATACTTCGTTCATGAAACATTAGTCTACAAATCATTGTGATTAATTATAAGCAGTGTTATAACTTTCACCACGATCTTCTTCGTTAAAAATAAGTTGCTATCTCTGTCTAAACCAAGTATCATGTAGGAATATATTTCAGCTACTAATGGCATATACCTGTCAAAATATATCGTGACAACGCAATTACTCATACTTATGTGCGAGAATATATTACCCTATTTCATAGCTATATGGATATCACAAAAGGAACGAAATAGCATAGCAAAATTATTGTCTACACTTTCATTGCACTACAACTGTGCCATGTATGTAGGATTGCTTAAAGAATATACTGGTTGTACATTTTTATGTATCATATAAAACATAAGGGCTTTGCTGCCAACAACATATTACAATTATATATGGGCAACGAAACAAATCGACAACTGAATGGCCGTGAGGTAATGTCTCCAATAAATCAATAGGATATTATTGCAATGTACTTTGTTGGCCTCGATGTTGTTGATAAATGACATGCTAAAGAGTTTTAGTGTAATATGATTACAACCGACGCCTGTCTCACATTTAGAAACGAGATGCTGTCATGGTAATTATTTACACATTTGCTCGGAAACCAGACCTTTGTAACACTCCATGTGAAATCACATTAATTTGAATCGAGCGATTGAATTAATTTGCAATCAGTGATTTTGCATTTGCTGTCCATTGCAACTCTTTACGAGGTATAACACTTGACATGAGCAAACAATTCCTGTCAGTTAGATGCGGTCATAGCTGTGCTTGCTTGAAGCAATATTAATCTAGTTAGGGGTCATTACTAGCATGTCCGTGTTCCAGCAATGTAGTAGTGAACATGGTGATATTCAGTTATCTAGCCCATTCTTACTGAAATACAATATCTATTAATCATCATCCGTGGGTACGACACTGTGAATGGAGAAAATAAATCATGGCTTCTCTATCAATCATTTGTTTTATATTAGCTAAAGTGGGTGCTGATGCACCAAAACTGATTAAGGATTGATAAAGCACTGAAAATATCTTGATCATATCGTCGAGGATTCACCGCATAGGTTCTATAACCTACAATATAAATTTATAACTGCCAGCAGCAAATATTAATCCCCATATTGGATTATGAATAAATAATTACTTGCTTGATAATGTTGTAGTTAATCCATTTAGAACATGTAACCTTGGAGTTGGGAATCTTCCTCAGGTGCCCGGCAGGCTTTATGCACAGGATACCATCAGCTAATGCAGATTTCTTGTGCCTTGGTGTTGGCAATGGCAAAATGATCCTACATACTATATTAGCAAGTAGTATTTAAATGCTGTGTTATGATATTGAACATTTTTGGTATCACTGGTATCCAATTAACGGGCTGCCACAATAATGCATTATTATAGCTTTACCAATTATTATATAACATCCACTTTGAGAAGCATTAATTCCAAAATCTCAGGACAACTATTTTCCACGATTCTATTGTAAGGAACTGATCATACATTCATACAGCATTATCAACACTCGTTTGGTAAATTATTTTAGCACAGCAAATTTCGTGTTTGATCCAAGTTCAGAGACTGCTACATTGATGTTATATTTTGGAATGTCTCGTAACTCTTAATAAATGTCAATTAAGCTGTTTGTAGTGACGCATACATGCTTACTAGTCAGTAACAAATAATTAGGAAAAAATATAAACAGCAATAAAACGTGATAAATCCATTTAGGTTTCTGATAACTTTGAAGCTTTTAGTCGAGAACCGAGACGGAACAAAATAAGCAATCAGCAAGTCAATTGTTCCTGTCAATATATATTTATATATATATATATATATATATATATATATATATATATATATATATATATATATATATATATATATATATATATATATATATTTTTTATATATATATATATATATATATATATATATATATATATATATATATATATATATATACAGCCTTGACTGTCACAATACATATATACATATATATATATATACATATATATATATATACACACATATATATATATATATATATATATATATATATATTATATATATACACATATATATATATATATATATATATATTTATATATATATATATACACAAATATATGTATAAATGTATGTATATATTGATATAAATTTATGATGAAATATTTAAATATATATAAAGATGTACCGTTTATCTTTCTTCTTCAGTTTTAGTATAACCCGTGCAAAACCGGGTCACTGCTATGGTTAAGGATTCTCTATTCCATTGTGTCTTCATGCTTTCCTGTATATTCATCTCTCTCATGTCTTTTTTCGCAGTATCTATCCGTCGGTTTGCCTCTCCTACTCTTCTCTGACAGTCGTATGTCCATCATCCTTCATCCTGCATAATCGCCGCATTATCTCGTGATATGTCCAAATAATCGCTAGTTCGATGCTTCGACATTTTCTGACACAGTTTTGAAATACATCAATCCAAGTGCTTTGGCCCGCAGGTGTTGTTTCATAATGATTATTGGAATTCTTTGCAGCACAGACAGCTCATTCCAAATTATTTGGATTGTGATAAGTAACTAGTGAGGGTATTGTCATGAGATTTCACCTTGATTATTGCACACTCGTACGAAGTCGGTAGAAATCCAAGAATCATATGAAACATTTATCCGTTCGTAACAAAATGAGTACAGCTAGTTACCTAGTAATGTGGAATAACCTAATATGTACACGGGCCGTTCATGATGTCAGATTATTGGGCCGACGCGTTTGAAATATGTCATTAACATATTGAATGATTGGACATTTCTTATGCTGACACTATTGTGTCGCTCTAGTTCTTCTGTTGTGTCCACAAGTATGAAAAAACTCCTTTATCATTAAATGTACATCATCATCCCAAACAAAACATTCAACAGAATCTCCAGAAACATTAACCCTCAGCACGGCAGTATAACATGGGCTATTGATATATGGATGAAGACTATCCAAACGGAATGGAGTATACGACAATCACAAATCGCAAGGCCAGCTGTATGACGCTCGGCATTTAAACATTTGTAGAGAGTTAATCGCAACAATGAATATGAATAACATTATGTGCCAAGAAATAACGAGCCTTAAAGACCATTGGAATGAATTGATGTCGTATTATTTAGGGTTATGTGAATTTTGCTAAACACTTTAAATTAGCATACGTTAGTCAATATATTGGTCCGACACCACAATCGGCGTTCTGTGCATCTGTATTCATTTAGATTACTTGCTGGTGATTGGGAACACATATTTGCCGAATGCATTTACAGTTAGCTACTTTTTTCCCCTTTTGGCGAGAGCAGATAAAGACCTTTGAGGATAATTGCCATTGTGCTTTTTTGTATTGTATTAGATAAAACAACTAAGAATATAACGAAATATTGTTACGCCACGGTATATTATGTGTGTAAACAAGTCGATTAAAGGTTGTTAACAACGGCGATATGTTGAGCCTAAACTCACGGTTTGCGATACAATTGTTATGGTACAAAATATAAAAGACTGCCATTCGGCGCAGCCCTTTATCACACAATACAAACGTATCCATTTGCTTTATTACAACCCGATAGGACGTGAAAGCATTGAAGCCATTCCCTAAAGATAATTCAATCTATAATCACCGGCTCAGATTGTGGCTGAAATATGCATTTGAGTGCTAATGGATCGACAGCTTTTGGAGGACCTAGTCAGTGTATCAAATTCCAAAGGCAAATATTTAAGATACAGAATATTCGGATACAGAAAAAATCGTGTAATTGCAGCTCGATCATGAGTGCAATGATTGGTTTGCGTGCTATAACGCGATGCATTTCGAACATATTGTGTTTTAACCGCATTACACTTGTATAGAAGGTGAGAAGAGGAGGTAAATGAGATGATGCGGTCACTAGGTATTGGACAACGATGCTTCATGACGATAATATGCCAGGATAAACAAAAAATGCTCATTAGATGTTTTCCATCATGCCATTATTATCGTTTGAAATATCAGACTTGGTTTTGCCCAAAACCTTACGCTGAATAACAGGTAAGCATTGTTTGTGATGTACATAAATCTTTAAATTCTTGCGGTTGATGGATTGGACAGCGTTTCGGGAGGTACTGAGCTGACTCGCCATTTCAGAACTTGAAGCTCAAGTGGGTTGATATTGTTCACAGAGCTGATGGGTAGGCAGGTTGTGCAATTCACCACACCCAGGGTATTACATATCCTAATGCATGCCGTTTAATATTCTCCTATGTGTGACGAATATGTAACCATGATCCATAGAAGCTTGCTTGGGGAACGATGTCATTTAACGAAGTTTCATGCCAGATAGTATACCAACGTTCTAACAATCATATCACAGTATAATTCCAATTTCCTTGTATGTAAATCAGTAGCTGTAAGTGTCCTTTTTGCTTAAGCCTCATTCGTTTAAATTAAAATATACGTCAACTATGTGATTGGTTATGTATTGTATTTATCGCAAACATCATACCTCAAATAATATGAAAATATGATAATGTGAAGTTCTTTTAAACATAAGATGCAGAAAATGATTATCAATAACTGACAGACACAGCCCGAGACGGAAGCAATATTGATCATGCACTATATAATGTGCACAAACGCCTAAGCTAATCTTGTAACTATACTATTATTCCTATCATAGTGAGATTATATCTGCAACTTTGGATGGCAGTGTTTCATAACTTATGTGAGCACTAAAGGTAACTACTAAAGGTAACTACTAAAGCTGTCCTTACAAATCATCTAAGTTGCACCAAGTTGTATTTATTATGGTTCACAATTATAGAGAGTTGATTTCCCTATGCAAGTCACTTCATTTGCGCATCTCATATTTTAGAGCATGAGCAGCTGTTGACAAAGACTGTTCTTTGCTGTAATTTCAGGTAATAATAAAGAGCCATAATTGGTCAGTATAGATCCTTCTTGTCCATGAAAACTGCATCATACAACATCATACGTTGCACTCCCGATACTGAACAAATATGCCAGCGCGAATAAACAATATTTTAGCCTTATAGGCCCCATATCATCACCTTTACCTCTCTTATTTTAAACCAAATGCTATACTGGAAAATTGATTAAGATTGATAACGTAGACGAAATACCTTAGTAGACTTGTGTTAATAAAGCAAAACACATATCTGGTTGACATTCCTTTAAAATTCATAGCAGCGTATAAGCCTCCATAACTGCTTTGTGTCCAGCACACAATTTTGCATCCTTAGCACATCATAAATGTAACTCTGCCTTCATCTATTTTAAATACCCATGTGACAAATTATTCTGGCACAAGCGATACTACTGTATGTAAATACCTAATATATCTCTTAATAAAAATTTATCCTCTACTTCCAAAAACTAAAATCGAAACCTTTTGTACTGTCTCAGTAATGATTGATAAATGTGTTTACAAACCATACCTGTGCCACCGTCTAGACGAAACTATATTACTCATATAGAACATATAGGTTATTCGGGTACATGATAATAAAAGGTAACATCTAGCCAAAACCATCCGTAGATAGGACACTTTGTCTTGTTTAACTGCACTTATTGGATTGCAATAAATAATAACATTCTAATAAACGGGTGAAGTGAAACTATCTATACCATGTTACCTATGACAATTCAAAAGTGCAAGGTTCTTAAGATGGCAAAAATTTGTCAATTATTGATCTAGTTACATAATGGATTATAACGTGGATGCAGGGCAAAATGCTCAGAAGTGCACTTTCATGTATCGATCCATGAATGAACAGCTGTTAAAAAACTACATCCATATTTTGGGTAACAGGGTCATGGACCTCCACTTTTATATTTTTAGAGGTGCTTTCCATTTCCAAGAAAAAGACCAATTTAAAGTGAATGGTACATATAAAGCTGGTTTGTAGGGATAATTATATTGCATGATCACCAACCTACAATATTCTGCTTATAACAAAATGTAGGGATGAACTACAATAATACAACGCTCCACGTACGTCAAGTGCAAATTATATACGCCATGCAATTATTTGGGAGTAAACCATGCTATCGTGTTAGCCTTCAGTGATTGCATCTTATTATCCATCTGATGATTGTTCGTCGTAAATGGTGGACTTCTTTTTAAAAAAACAAGGTATATGCAATTCATGGAAACACAGGTGGAATCTTTTAGAATATTCTTCTTAAAATGATGCCATTAAACAGATGTGAATGTGCATCAGCAATATTTGGCTGGAAATTGACATCACCCATATTAGGTTAACTCACGTAAAACATACATATAAAGAACCTTGTTAATTATCAAAAGAAATTAATTATATACTTAGAATAATAAGAACCTTGTTAATTATCTAAAGAAATGAATTATATACTTAGAATAACACAAGATAAAATCGTAGTAGTGTGTCAGCTGAACGTGCCGTGCTTAAAACAAAAGTGCTAGGATTGCGTCAAATCATCGGTTATAAGCGCAGTGGGTCAACTTTCTACATCGTAATACTTGGCCATTGCTTATCAGCTAAATACACCTTTGAAATCTTCCTGTCAACATTGTAATCGTGTCAGTGCGCTATAGATGGGAAATATAGCCAGAAGGTCAAACCTTAAACGTTTTTTCATGGAAGTCAAACTGCTGACGCATTTATTGGGAGTCATTTGAGGCATCCCATTTGCAACACGCTGAATGTATCAATGCGCTTTATCGAAGCCTGGCATGTTGTGAAAGCACTTATGCCGCTCCATGTGGATAACTCAACACGTAATTACCAACTAAAACCAACGTTGATACGTGAATCTGTTCCTGCTGATACACCCTGGAGCTGTAACACTCACTCGGAGGTGTGGGGTTAGCCACACTTCCGACATTTGCAAGAAACGCATTGCTGTAATACTTTTGCAGGGATACATATCGCCATCGGAAATATTTACATTGAATGCCAAACATTGGATAAAAGCTTATCGTTTGCATCTTTATTTGTCATGACTTATTTTAAGATGGACCGTTCATAAACATGCAAGTACTAGCTAGTAATTGAATGACATAGACCGGTTAACTACACCAAATGAGAAAAAAGCTGGTGATCAACTCTGTATACCTTGCTCGAGCAGTCGATTGAATAATCCGGCAATTATACAAGGCTTTGTCTGACAATATTGTTCATTTTCTAATACTTAAAATAAACATTAAAAATACAGGTACAATGTTTCAAATGATTGATATAC
>CM067350.1:44755521-44848021 GCA_034190875.2 Urechis unicinctus | reverse complement strand
ATGTTTATCTAAAATGTCACACACACCGACCTCTTATATGTGTGTGTTCACATTAAAAGTATTTATTTGTATATATATATATATATATATATATATATATATATATATATATATATATATATATAGATATATATATATATATATATATATATATATATATATATATATATATATATGTATATATTTATATGTATATATATATATATATATATATATATATATAATGATAATGTCAAAATGCGGAGTTTGCGATATAAAAAGTTGCATCAATAGGGATGAGGATAAATGCCAATCACATTTGGATAAACGTTAATAGAGATGGAATAATAAAGATGAGAATACTAATATAGGCTAAGACTATGATCTTGAACATCACATTTGAACTGCATCATAGGTCAAAATGTTTGCCATCTATACATCATACAGAAAATCGCTCTTTCTGAATCGGTGCCAAATACTTACTCTTTGCTTTGTAGGCTCTTCCTATAATTGGGTTTGTCAATATTTTATATGTTGAACGTTATTCACACTATTAAACCCCTCGCCCCCGATCAACAAGTCACCTGTTGGTCGCGCTACGTTATGTCATAATGATTGTGGGTATATATTCGCAAATTATGTGTATCTGTCTACAATTAGTTTTTCTATCCTTGTCTTCGAAGCGGCGGCGACTAGCCAAGTGCAAATTTAACCACATATGCAGCGTCTTATCAGTAATCACCTACTGTGCTTAACACCTTGCAAGATTGTCGCCTTCGAGCCCAAAGCTGTCTCCAAGGTCAGCACTTGAATTTAATGTCATGGTTTTGACACCGAACCGCTATAAATCTTTCATTAAGGCCGTGGGGAGTAAGGTGGACTCGTGGCAGCAATTAAGTCATATAAAAAGTTAGCATAGAATAACGTTGATACTAAGGATGGGATAACACTGAATATACACGTGCGTTCTCTGTCGGGATTAGTGCTAGACCACTGCAGCGATAAGAAACAACAGTAATCGTGATTATTATACGTGGGATATACCAAATATATGTCACTACTACTATAGCATATTTACTATCTAGAGATAACAACATTCAGTGAGAAGTTCAGAAACGAGAATGTATGCATATATTTTCTTGGTTTGGAAACAAATAATTTCACAGGGTTTCTATTGGTTATGATACTCTTCACATATTTATGTGACATCAATTGAGTATGTCATTTGTATTAGTAATAAATCAATTATTTCGAATTGTGTTTTCCTTGTTAAATTTCCTTGTTGATAGAATCTATGTTATTTAATTAGGTCTTTATGTTGGGCTACATTATATATATGGACAACTTATTGCTTGTATCACACTTCGCCGGAACTTTACATCAAGAACACACTTTGTTGCAGAATATACATACGTGACTAAACTATAGCCTCTTCTACTTGTGAGATAAATGTAATATCATGACGGCTCATCAGTGGCAAAGCTGCTACTGCAATTACTCTCAATCTACAATGTTATCATATAAACTAATTAAGTACACTGCAAAATATCCATTAGTCTGGATTTGGCTATGTATGCTCAAAACTCACTTGTGATGAAAGCAAGCGACTTGTTTCTTATCTAGTCATTAAGAAATGCAGCACAGTCAGCATCAGTTATTGTAGCATTTGCAAAGTGTAAAGGATGTTTGTGTTATAACATGGAAAGAAAGTACCTGAATGACCTCAGAGGCGCGACGTGCTCCTAATCATTTTTGTTTGTCTGAAACGGAAACGGATTCATATTGCATGCACATGCACCTCGAGGCTTAACACGAACATTGGCGATAGATCTCAGCAAACAAACAGCTTTACGTGCTAATCTGTCATATAAGTCATTTTATTTGTTACTTCCACCGAGTGCTTACATGCATTTCAAACACACATTTCTTACTATGCAACCTGCAGATGGGTACATGGCATGGAAACTCAATTAATATTCATTCATTCAATTTAGTGACAGTCTTTCAGATTAAGGCAACCACCCCCCAGATCCATGTATCATGACATGATTAGAAAAATAAATTATATCAATGGCATAAGCGTTTGTTTTGCCCATTATCTCACATGTTTATGGGCAATACGTCACGAATGCAATTTATATTATTATCTTGGGCTAGTTGATTCGAGAATACACGAAGATTAATTAGTAGCAAACTTAACTGTCGGTAGTTATCGGGGCTGCACGAATGATTTTTTTTTGTATTGTGAATATTCAAGTTTTTTTCCTGTTGAAGCGTGTCACTATCGTGTCTCTCACGAATTCTATGTCACATATCATAATACATTCCAACTAGACTTATGCAAGTTTGACTACGTCGGTTCTTACTGATATGGCCACAAATCACAAAACAGTTCCAATCCATCAAATACGTCTCTAATAAAGTCATAGTGTACCTTATGTGGGAAATGCAAAGGCCCAACAGACACTAGATTATAACTTAATCGACATGATTTTCTGGTTGCCCTCATGAATTCTTCTTGAGTATATGGGTTTAAGTCGCTTGCTTCACGTTACTGTGTCTAAAGTTTTACTTTTGTGCAGTTTCATGAAAGGAGACAATTTCCATTGCATTTAAAGCCAGTCGTTCAAAAATATGTCCATTAAAGAAGCACGTTTTGGCTCTAATGTGTGTTGATTGGAACACATAACAATTTTAGGATAAATGTATTTCTGAGTTTAAGGCCAAACAATCTACACATTCGTATTTGTATGTGAAATGCAATTTTCTGTATGCAACTATATCAGTTCGTGTATTGAGAGATTTGAAAATATTGTGATCTCTTCTGTGGCATTTTCGTTTCAATTCGACCCTGTGCCAGATTTCAAACCATCGTGTCGTATCTGTAATTATAATAACAAATCTTGATTAATCAGACGTGAGGTTCTTGTATATATATATATTCAAAACCATTGCTGCATAACACAATGAACGCATGCATGAAAAAAAATCGTTGACATTCCAAGGTTTTTGCCATTGTTCAACTAGTCGGAGTGATATATGCAACAGACTTAGTACATTAACAATATTATTAAACACATTGTATACAAAACGGCTCAAGAAAAACGACGATCAACCAGAGTCTGATTGTCCAGCTTTTCGCCTTTGGAATTGTTTGTGGTTACAGAAATCTCATCAACAGCAACGTGAATGAATAACATAAGAATAGCACCCCATTGTCGTGTGCGATCACTAGCATTTATTATTACCGGAGGCTGGTAATCTTAGCGTTTCACGCTATTTTAGACAACGATGGTTTTCGTTTCTATTTGCCAACAGATATGAACGCATGCTTCAAAGTTTATCCAGCGCTGCTAATCTGACAAAAGAGCCAGAAACTCACCGCAGCAACATTTTTTAAACTGATTATCTCGAAACATTCTATGCCTCAGGGTAATCTATCACGAAGTTCATTCAACACCAAGTAGGACAGGTTCATTCTAAAACGGGATGCAAAAAAAATAGTTATTAGCATAATTAGCTTCCTCTGGTTTCCGGGGCTTTGGGCATGCTTTTCTTGTACAGAGGATATCCAAGTCTTTCTCATGTTGAAGTGTGAGTAGCTTTAACGCCTGAATTCATCGATTTCTACATTGGGTTTTTCTATATCCTGTAGATAAGCAGTGCATCAGAATTGCTCGTCCGCGGTTCTGGAAACCTTTTGGAATGCGTCTAAATTACACATTATATAATTTAATCAGCGAAATTATATAGCAGTGGTTGCCAAATGACGTAGAAGTGATCAAAGGCCCATTGGACTGCAATCAGCCATCAAGGATGATTATTGTATCAAAAGGTTTTGATTTTAAGGCTATCATGACTTTAAATGAGAATAACTATACGCACTTATTTAATAATATATCCTATTGATATTGTGTATAATTAAAATAGATAGAAGGATAAGCATGTTATGTCCTAGCAAGATTCCTCATCCCAGATTGCGGTACAAGTGTGCCAAATCGCATGCAAACAAAATGGTTATTACAACCGCACACTGTCTAAACGCGCAAAATATATGAGACAGGACTTGACACGTAAAGGTGGCAGGGGGGGGGGGGGGGGGGGGGTAAATACACCCAGAAAATAGCTTTTAAAAAGTTAGCTTGCTCTTTATTCAAATACGGACTCAATTCACACCTTGCTAGATTAAGATAGTCATGAGATCTTAGAGCGTCACGATACGAGTTTGAAATCAATTATCCCTCGTTGTCGTGTCAAGAAAGATCATTGAGTTCAATAAAATGCCTAACGTTTTGTGCAAGGAGTGTTGTAAAGGCGTTTCAAACCTAAGAGACGTTCATATGACATGTGAGTGCCACATATACTTTGCACACTAGCTGTTAGATTGTCATGGAGCAATTTAGGGGACGGTTATTCGTAATTTTTTTTTAACTATTTAATACTAATTATAAAACCAAATGATAAACGGAATTGTCTACATTTTGGTCATCGGATTTGTTTGCAAAACAATTAGTGTAAGTTATTTTGCATATGCTACAATCTTGAAATTGTAATAGTGAATAGGTTTAATGAACCTCGTCCTACCCTGCTATCGACTGCAATTAAACAACCGTTAGCTTAGGCAGGAATTATCTCCCCAAGAAATCTTTTTTGATGCGTGCGGTCTATTTGTGACCTTGATCTCTAATTAGTTCCGTTGTGAAGCATGCCAAAAGTGACTGCAGAAAATTTATGCATTATATTTTACATCATTAGTTGGTTAGTTGGTTGGTTCATATAAATGTTTGTCAAATGATGTATTGGTGAATACAAGAAGCTAAGTTAAGCGGTATTTAAACAGCTGATAAGAATAAGATATCCAACACGTTTTATGCGATTCTTTTTGCGACCGTATTTGAGGGATAGTTTCCTCGCATTTAGATTGTTTTTATTTTTTATTTCCAGTGTAATCGTCCGCTCGACATAGAATAACCAATGTTGTCAATTATGCTCAGTATAGTGCCATGCGTTTTCGGATTGCCTAAGCCAAATGTAACTATGTAGATTGCTTGATACGAAGAATGATTTTTGCTAAACTCAGCTGGCTTATAATACATGTTTTCGAAAGCGGAATCTTCTCGTTATTTTGCTCGTCGCATACCAAATTACATATAGATAATTCATGCCCGAGCAATTGCTTCAATCTTTCTTCAAACCAATTGCTGTTTTATCGATACTTGTATGGACGTTATGCGTCGTTAACGAATGCAGCAATTGCCCATTTATCCGAATATGTAGGCACCTGCTTCTTATATGATAGCCATATATATTTCAACAAGCTGTAAAAGTACAACAAAACAGGATGATATTTGCCAAGCATATGCTCTTGTGTCTTCGCATATTTGTCTGCTGACAGAAGTACACTTGAAGTGCAAATATTTGACATAACGTTATATGTATTAACGAATTCTTATGAACTACTTCCCGCCTCTCCCCAAACCAGTTAAAAACAAGCCCGCTATATCGTCATGCATATGCCGTGTGCAGTCCGGGGAGACAGTTTTAAGCATAACATACACATATGCTGTCAGCAAATTCGAGGGCGTTGTGAATGGCTAATATCATGCTCTGTGATACGTTTATGTAGCACCAGCCTATGGATAAGCGCAGCCTAACAGCGCATATTCATCTAACGTAACCTCAATTTGTTGCTAATGTGGCAATGTTCACGAGGCGGATGAAGCATGACTGTGTAGTCGAAGCTTAAGGAATTCAACCTTCATCAGCTCCATCATCAGATGCTTCATTTATGATTTGGCATCATACATGTCAGCAATAAATGTTTTGTGGTCATATATATGCTTGTAAGTATAGGTGTTACATCATTCAAACAATACAAGCAGAAATATATGCGTACATTGCTCCGGTGTCTCTTACAGTACTTAGTTTGTACGACCGTAAATTGTTTATCATCTGCAACAACTCTACAATAACTACGTAAGGCATAATCTTTATTACACGTATGAATTCCATGTCCCCAGACGATATGCACCTCATCATTAGCACAAGTAGACACGGATAAGCCATAAGGAGCGTGACATAATGCAGTCTTACTGCATCCTCCGTTATTGTAATTTTGTAATTGCGTATTACAGCGAGCAACCTAAAATATTACATCGGCTATAGAAATGGGCTTTTACAACTTGTCGAGTAATTTAGCGGGTTGGCTTCGTGTTATCAATCTCATTATCAGCTCAGTAAAACAGGTAATAAACAATTTGATTAACATAGCTTTTTCTGTCCTGTCACTTTGTCAATAATTACGTGAACATGTTATAAATAATAGGTTTTTCGAAAGCAAAAAAATATTCAACTGACTTCGCTCGCACGAATGAGGCTCATTTGGTCAGAAATTCACCCTAACATAAAAGAACTGATCTTAATGCAAATATTGGTTTGTAGAAGGCGTTTGGCACATCACGCCCTAAACTATTCCATTAATTTTTTTAATATTTTTAAGCACCAGTATTTCATAGGAACAGAAGCAATTGTTAATTGATAATGCATGTGCCATTACTACGCATGTATTGACATAACCAGTTTAGGTTACAGTTAGACAGCACCGTCGTGGATGACAACCTCTACCAACCAAATCGTTAATTTTGAATAAATATGAAATAAAGAAAATTCTTCGGCTAGCATTTATAACGAAGACCACTTTGTAAATCAAAGCAATGAGATGCCAGTTATGTGTCTACTGTTTAAGCGCCTAGACCACACGCCTACAATAAACAAATTATCGGTCGAACACTGGCAAACATGGCATAGTAAGGGGAACTGTTATCTTTTGGTAGAATAAACCAAAGCAACGAGAGTTAACTGACGAGAATACCAATCATTTTATACAATTTGATATAATGCCAGCTTATTTAACGATACATTCATAAGTTTTTTCATAAATAGAGAGGAGCAATGGGAAAGGATCTTGCGCTTTCTATTGACTTGTTGCTGTACAGGTCGTGAATGTAGACAAACATTTCACATCGAGATGACGGGCGATCCCTGATCCGAATGGTCGGGGAGCTTAACCCCAGGTAAACTATTACAGTTAGCTGATGGACATGTTTGTCTTATTCCGAGTTTGAAGTAATTGGCATACAGATGGTGACAGATGAGAAAGTTCCTCGGTCATGTAGACGTCTCATTCATTCATTTGATTGGTATTCGAGCAGGTAAAACATAACATGCCCGTGAACATTAACAATCGAGAGCATTTATTATTGGGTTCAAAAATTAAAGCGGCTAGTCGGCAAATAGTTTGCGGCAATTTGTTCTAAATCTGAGAATCATTTATTTATTAAGAGTGTGCGTTATAACTGCCTTACATTGACTGGCGATCGCACATACATTACAGACAGGTCCCTGGTATGGTAACATATCATTATTTCGATTTCGGATTACTTGCACTATTGGTCATAAAAATGTTAATAACCTGCATGTTTTTTGTGTTATATGTTATTAAGAATCAACGCAATGTGTAGTCGGTCGTTTACCAATTCTCTTGCGGCCGTGTTGGTTCGTTCGTGCTTGATAATAAATATGGCGATTTAGACTGTTACCATCAAAACCTCTCTTATGCTATTTGCAAAGCAAGTGTGGTATTTGCAAAGGTCCTTGGGTTAATCAGAGCGCCCTGTCAATATATCTATTCGCTTTTATGCTTAGACCGTAAAATAGCATAATATTACAGGCCGTTGCTACGCGAAAATAAGCAATATTAATGAATGTGGACAAACTAACGCGGTAGTTGTGCATTACACTTCCTGCTTCATCATACATACGTTTATAATGGAATAAATGCTGATAGGTGCGGTAGCATACACACGACAATTTATCCTTGTAAATATACATTTCTCAAAAGTTGCGCCTCTAATATCCCAGTTTTACCACGTCGAGATACGTGTATGCTTTATAAAAAGCTTCCTCAGCAAAGCCAATTTCTATTCATGGTAATGTTTCAGATTCTACATCAAGCAGAGACGTTTCAGTTACCAACAAATCCTAGGAAGACCCTTGCCTTGACTTGAATCGGCGCTTTTTTTGCTAAAGCTGTGCACAGGGACGGCTATCGATTATACCTTAGCGCTTCGACCAGAGATGCGTGCGTTTTCAAATGACCTCACAAGTAAATCATCTCGCATGCAAATATCACCACGTGGAGCACATATATCAAGGTGTAGAAGCCACGACAATGCGCTTTTCCTTTAAATCCCCAGTAGTATAGTTTGCACAATACGTATGTATGTATGTATGTATGTATGTATGTATGTATGTATGTATGTATGTATGTATGTATGTATGTATGTATGTATGTATGTATGTATGTATGTATGTATGTATGTATGTATGTATGTATGTATGTATGTATGTATGTATGTATGTATGTATGTATGTATGTATGTATGTATGTATGTATGTATGTATGTATGTATGTATGTATGTATGTATGTATGTATGTATGTATGTATGTATGTATGTATGTATGTATGTATGTATGTATGTATGTATGTATGTATGTATGTATGTCTGTATGTATGTATGTATGTATGTATGTATGTATGTGTGTCTGTATGTATGTATGTATGTATGTATGTATGTATGTATGTATGTATGTATGTATGTATGTATGTATGTATGTATGTATGTATGCGCCTAGACCACACGCCTACAATAAACAAATTATCGGTCGAACACTGGCAAACATGGCATAGTAAGGGGAACTGTTATCTTTTGGTAGAATAAACCAAAGCAACGAGAGTTAACTGACGAGAATACCAATCATTTTATACAATTTGATATAATGCCAGCTTATTTAACGATACATTCATAAGTTTTTTTCATAAATAGAGAGGAGCAATGGGAAAGGATCTTGCGCTTTCTATTGACTTGTTGCTGTACAGGTCGTGAATGTAGACAAACATTTCACATCGAGATGACGGGCGATCCCTGATCCGAATGGTCGGGGAGCTTAACCACAGGTAAACTATTACAGTTAGCTGATGGACATGTTTGTCTTATTCCGAGTTTGAAGTAATTGGCATACAGATGGTGACAGATGAGAAAGTTCCTCGGTCATGTAGACGTCTCATTCATTCATTTGATTGGTATTCGAGCAGGTAAAACATAACATGCCCGTGAACATTAACAATCGAGAGCATTTACTATTGGGTTCAAAAATTAAAGCGGCTAGTCGGCAAATAGTTTGCGGCAATTTGTTCTAAATCTGAGAATCATTTATTTATTAAGAGTGTGCGTTATAACTGCCTTACATTGACTGGCGATCGCACATATATTACAGACAGGTCCCTGGTATGGTAACATATCATTATTTCGATTTCGGATTACTTGCACTATTGGTCATAAAAATGTTAATAACCTGCATGTTTTTTGTGTTTTATGTTATTAAGAATCAACGCAATGTGTAGTCGGTCGTTTACCAATTCTCTTGCGGCCGTGTTGGTTCGTTCGTGCTTGATAATAAATATGGCGATTTAGACTGTTACCATCAAAACCTCTCTTATGCTATTTGCAAAGCAAGTGTGGTATTTGTAAAGGTCCTTGGGTTAATCAGAGCGCCCTGTCAATATATCTATCCGCTTTTATGCTTAGACCGTAAAATAGCATAATATTACAGGCCGTTGCTACGCGAAATAAGCAATATTAATGAATGTGGACAAACTAACGCGGTAGTTGTGCATTACACTTCCTGCTTCATCATACATACGTTTATAATGGAATAAATGCTGATAGGTGCGGTAGCATACACACGACAATTTATCCTTGTAAATATACATTTCTCAAAAGTTGCGCCTCTAATATCCCAGTTTTACCACGTCGAGATACGTGTATGCTTTATAAAAAGCTTCCTCAGCAAAGCCAATTTCTATTCATGGTAATGTTTCAGATTCTACATCAAGCAGAGACGTTTCAGTTACCAACAAATCCTAGGAAGACCCTTGCCTTGACTTGAATCGGCGCTTTTTTTGCTAAAGCTGTGCACAGGGACGGCTATCGATTATACCTTAGCGCTTCGACCAGAGATGCGTGCGTTTTCAAATGACCTCACAAGTAAATCATCTCGCATGCAAATATCACCACATACTGGTTGTTTTTAACAAACATGCGGATATTATCCTCCAACACCAGTCAATAGGAGCACATATATCAAGGTGTCGACTTAACGTGTTTTACATAGCTTCCATGGTAGAAGCCACGACATGTATGTATGTATGTATGTATGTATGTATGTATGTATGTATGTATGTATGTATGTATGTATGTATGTATGTATGTATGTATGTATGTATGTATGTATGTATGTATGTATGTATGTATGTATGTATGTATGTATGTATGTATGTATGTATGTATGTATGTATGTATGTATGTATGTGTATGTATGTATGTATGTATGTATGTATGTATGTATGCATGCATGCATGTATGTATGTATGTATGTATGTATGTATGTATGTATGTATGTATGTATGTATGTATGTATGTATGTATGTATGTATGTATGTGCTCATGTACGCAGGTGTGCATGTATGTACGTGATCATCATCCGTAGCTTTCAGCATATCATTCAGATCAGAAGTGTCTGGCCGAGTTACTCCCAAGCCAATTCATTCATTAGCTGCTTGTTTAGCCAGATGAGGTGTTTTAGAATAGGGCATATTATATGTGAACCATGGAAGCTATGTAAAACACTTTAAGTCGACTCCTTGATATATATGTGCAGCTATTGACTGGTGTTGATGCATAATTTATACCATACTTACTCCTTAATGGATAACTGGTCAGATGGATGTTATTTGGGACGAATATACCTCACAGAGATATTGCCCATCTATTATTCATGCGTGTGCCATTAGTACAAACACCTCTTGATGACCGCTAATGCGCGAATACATACTTGATAATTCGATAACGATGAAAATATGGTTTCGATACAGACGACAATGCTTCTGCTGCTGCCAATTCAAACTGCTTCGTCGTTGATATGCCAGAGACCCGCATAACACCATGTTAGTTGGAATACGAGATAACAACCAATGACAACTCGTGGGTATTGAGAGCTAGCGGAGATACCTACGCCATCTAAAAAACTGTGAACACTTACAAGTCTATCATGTGATTTTGTAGCTAGATCTGTGTAGACGTACTCGTCCCAATCTCTAACAAGTCAATATCTGTATACATGAGTTGCACCTATCCTGGATGTAGTAACTGTTGCTCTAGAAATCGTATGTGAGGTGCTCGGAAAAGTATAAAATATTCATCCTCACGTACACTGGGTAATTCATCCGTTCCCATTTGATTGCACCAGATTTACACCAACCTTCTTGCACAACGCGATCAATGGTTGTTACTTTATTTTTGGCGATATGTGCTTATTCGCTTCATCTACGAGCTTTTGTTGAATCACATAGTTACTTTGCAACCTTTAAAATATCTCATATAAATATTGATGGAGATAAGGTTCGGTAATGCATAACATATTAGCCTAGCCGAGAGGTTGGGTAGTAGTTATGACACCATCGCCGTCCCTTAGCATATGCTTACTAGTAAAGATTTTCATTCTGGTATAACCAAAGTCGCTTAGAGGGTTCACTCTAATTGATGTTTGTGGTGAGCATTTCTAGCGTTCAAGCACGCCCAAGCTAACAACAAATCAACACAAGCACATTTGATTGTTGTTTATGGTGAAGTAATAGAGTCATCATATTGATCAAGCCGACCGCGACTCCAAATTCCCCTTTTGGTTTTTGGATAGACGTTATGACAAACTGCGCGCTGGCACACAGGTGACGCTTTCACCTATGTAGTCGGGACTGAATCCTCTTAGCGAAGCTACAGGCTCTATGGTATTACGGTATCAAGACACTCTGTACTGCTATTTGCCAGTGTATATGAATGATGAGCATCGATATTCTCGCGGGGGTACTCCGTTGTCTCAAAAGAAGGTGTGGAGAGCTTTATTTGTCTAGATGTTTGGAATTCTCAGTGAGTGCTCTTTCGACATATCAATCGTTTTTGGGTGGAAACCATATTTGCGTTGACCCATCTATTGGGTTTATCGTTCCTCTGATAGTTGTACTTTTTCCGTGTGTTTGTAGGCCTTTTCAAATTTCTGTGTTCATCTTAAGCTCCTTATGTTTTGGCTGCAAGGTTTATGGGAGTTGTAATGTAAATAAGGGGTTATTTAAGTGTTTGTGACAAAACGCCTAGTGTATATCGTAAGATTATACTTACATATAAGTTAGAACAACCTGGCGTTTAGCTGTTCCATGAAACCGGAACATAAGGCTAGGTCGAGCGTAAGATGTAAGTCATAGCATAATTTGGCCTGTAACACATATGTTTTGAGACATAAAACATGACAGCAGTAAATAAGCGATCATGGTGTTCATTTAGTTTGTACTAAATCATAAGTTATTACATTGCAACCCGCCTTCAAAATGGTGTTGTCATTTCAATACAAGCCACGCAAATTGAATGGATTCAATAGAATTGTCTTTGATAGTGCCTCCCTTAACATATTTATAATGATCGATGACGACACAGTGTATGCTATTCAAACACCACAACTAGCTAATAGGTGCACCACCGGTGCTACTATTTATTGACAATTACAATGATTATGATACTCGTCATTTAGACAAGTATCGTGGACGTCCGGAAAAAAAAATATGCATTGTACCAATTCACTGTACCGACACAAGTCTGACATTGCAAGAGCGACTGATTGATCCTCATCATTGCATCTACTACTGCTCTGATTACTAGGAATCGATTTGCAAGGCCTTGCAATTAGGTGGAAAGGATGTTCACAGTCAAGCAAGGTTGATAATGTTATGAGCCATGGTTTGCTGTTGGTTCATGTTTATCACTGAATCAAGGTAATCATAGAGTTATGCGATTGTGAGGGAAACATAATAACGCAGAATGCTGCGTTGAGTTGCAACTATCAAGAACGGATTTCATTCATGAATATTTTACTCCATTGTGGTCCTTTGGGCATTGTCAAAGAACAAATTTCGATAATTAGATGACAATGGCATTACCGCGTCTGACAGGCATGGCCTTGGATACAGTCATTAAACACCGAAGAAAACATCATAGACACAAGTTCTGCAAATAAGAAGCCATTGCTTGTACAATGGATGTTTACGCATTTTAAAGATTTAGGCCCTCAATCTAAATAGACCTATTATCTCAAAAGCTAGCAACGAGTGGCGACAAAGAATATGCAATATTTTCAGTTTATATTTATTTAAGCAACAGCCAATATCAATTCCTTTAATATTTGATAAATGCTGAACGGACTTAATAGGCTAATCGGTTCAGTAGCTACCATTATTTGTGGATGGAAAACACAGTTGTCACACTTGACAAAATATCCTTTGGCAATCACGATGAAATTTATATCTCGGATCCTTTTGCTGACACGATGTATGCCGTTATATCCGACGATTATTTGGAGCGTCAAACGACATTAATGATAAATATCAAAGAGCATTATTATAAAATACAAATTGATAAATTAAGGGGCCAATCAAAACGGAACATACATAAAGAGAAGATAGATATAATTGCGGAGTAACTACAGATATTCTTTTGAATCCCAATTTGAAAAGGAGACATCATATCAAAACTCCATTTCATTCAACAGCCGAAATTGTCTGCGTTGAAATATCAGATAAAGATTAATCCAAATGTTTTGTCTAGAACCTACAACCCATGGCCGTTATCGGATTAATGTAATGGCTGCCTAGACAACTACCGACTCGAAATCAATGAACTCGATGAAATAGACTATTTAATTTTACACAAAGAATCATTGAAACCAGTAGCAATGAGTTCTGTATTACATCATATCTAATGCTCAAAAACCAGTTAATATTTCCCGCACTTCAGGGTAAAAGTATCTTTAATGTAGGTCCGATAGATCGATAGATTTATTGAGCAGCTTGTTAAAATTTGGCATTTCCCCAAAAACATTAGAGTGGCTGTTGCTGCATATATCCATAAAAAGGATTTCTGTGGTAGGTGACGAAATTGTATGTGACATTCTATAAAGTGGTTTCTACATACAATATGCAGAATGCGTCGATCCATAAAACTACTTGGGTGTTATATTAATCACTGTAATGCCTTGGTATGCCATCATCAACAAATTGAATGAGATAGGACACCCTTAAAGCTTAAATAATTCATTCCTGGTGTCTGTATTGCATCAATGTAGATGTACAGAGGTTTACTGGTATGCTAAGTGTGATTGAATCTAAGAAATGTGTTATGATATATTATTGTGTTAACATGCTGCCCAAAGCGCTCCATTTTATAGATTATATAAAAAGCCATTCAAGGTGAGATGTTCATGAGCCCGTTATGTTTATTAAAATAACTAGGGCATGAGGATATAAATATAAATATCATATATAGCTGTCGAGGAGGTCCACAAGGTACATCGAGAAATCGCTCTTTTTATTCGTCCACTTACTGATTGTTTGTGCAGAAACCTCCCATTAAACAAATGGTGTTCAGATCAACGAGCAATGGGGGATAGTGATCTTATTCTCCTACCTGCTATATTTTGTCTCACACTAGTTTGATCAGGTATGCCTATCAATATGTGCCAACATATTTGCATCAATTACTTGGGTTGTCCAACTATGACACTGAGCCCACCATTGCTATATTCAGTTACACAGACATTTGAATAAACGCATACCCAAACTGTTATACATAGCGGGAGTAATATCGGGATTAGTTTTGCTTAACCTGATGGGCGCTATTACACGTTTCAAAGCAGATAATTTAAACCGACCAGTAAATGTTTTGTGCAAGCAACAAATTAGTAAAATTAGCAATTCGTTAATCGTAAACAAATACAAGATACAGAAAATATTCCGACAAAACGTACTTATGAAGACCACTATGTAAACAAAGACAACTGATTAGCTGTCAGTTGCCAATCTGCTATTTTGTTACTTAGAATATTCGGCCTTGTCGATACGGTGTAAAGTGAATTGCAAAGATACAATAGGATGATCAGTATATCATTGCGAAGAGTCGCAGCAATAAATAACAGTGGCACTTGGGCTAGAAAACCTCTGCTGCAATAGAATTGAATGCAACACTCACATGAGAGCGTTATGTTTGAATTCTTAATCAATGTTGCAGTTACACTTTTCAGATTTATTATCTCAGCGTTTCTGTGGCGAGGAAGCATTGGTGACCCATCCTCCATATACATTTTCTGCAACAGCATGTGCGTCTATGTGAGTGAATGAACGTTATAGTGCAACGTCATGTGCCATAACTCTCATAGTCAGATCAAAATATTTGGACCAAGCATGCGGATACTGCAAGCTCCAAAGTCAGTTCTACGTCTTCTGCTCATATGCGGCAATGACAAAAGCATGTCCATTTATTGTGAAAATACAAATATGTGCCCCAGTCCATTTTTAGATTTTGTTGTTATCTAGCTAAACAAAATGGGGTTGGCGCTGTACGATACAAAAGGCATTAACATCTTTGCTTGCCCTTATCTTGGGTTTTTGTTGATGACAAGGAAAAAGCGCGACTGTATGGTAAAATATATATTTATTGTCCTCCCAGAATATAGATTTGCTGCTAAACTGTAGCAAACATGGCATAACCAGGCCCACCGTTTCTTGGCAATACTCATTGTACTAATCTTATAGATGATTAGAAGTATTACATTTGCACAGATTGACAATATTAGTGACACGGAAAACAGAGAAAACTGATAATGAAAAAGAATACCGAATAATTTGTTAGAAGTTATCACTTCTAGTTACATCATACACAGCTAATGAATTTAAACGTACAATACACATTGATCATTGATCCGATTTGTCCGAAATATTAATCGTATTCGCAGTTTAAAAACAGATGATATACGGTTGGTGAAAGCTGTGTGAGTCGCGTTGGAGTTACACTTGTTTGATTTCCATCCGGTTTGATCAGGGAACGACATGACGTAAACATTCACAATGGAGAAAAGTAGTATTTTGTTCTAAATGCGCATATAGCCGGCAAATTATTCACCGCAATGGAGTTAAATTTTGAGAATAATTTTTGCATTGAGAATGTGCATCATAACTGGCTAGCATAAACTGCCGTATAATTCAAAGTTCAGATTATGCCATATTATGATAACACGCTATACATTACTGACTTGCAATATTTTACGCAAACTGCTGCTTTGCGTTATTGATGTTATTCCTGTTAAATTATGGGGCATTATAAAAACGAATATATATATGTCGTCTAATTTCTTTCGCCCTTATATTGTAATATTTATGTCTGTTGTATGCACCTGCTATAAATTGCATTTCGTGATCAAGTGACACTTTTTTATGCAGAAGTACTCGGACGATTAAGGTTCAAAGGCACTTATGCACTGGAAAAGAAATCATGTAGGAGCACTTCCTGGTGCAATTACAACCTTTGTGGTCGTGGCATCTCTATGAGCAAAAGTAGATTGACAATGAAATTAGCAATGCTGAAAACGTAATGCCCTTGGAGAGTGTACCATGCATGGTAAGAATTCCCGAAAAGGTCAATGGACCATTAATTCAAACCTTTTAGCATAGCAATCAACTAAGTAATTACACCATGGGTCAGTTTCAAGATCTTTGTGGCTAAATATAAATGTCGCTTAAGAAAAGGCCATGTAATAAACTATGCAAACCTGTAAGTATTACAAACAGTAAAAATATAATCTGCAGAAAACGAACTATTTGCGTTACTCAATCACTTCTGGTCCTTTGCGGCCTGATGTTCCTCTCGTGCTTGATATCGTTCATGACGATTTGTATGGTTATTTATCTTTAAACTCTTACTTTCTGTGTAGGAACTGCAACCGATGCATTTGCGAAGGTTCTTGAGACGCTATTCGATGAGCTATACAAAATAAGCACCATAAACAATATGAACTAACTAAATCAGTATTGTGAGGCTCTATTCCTACAGGATAGTTACTGCCTGTTTCATCTTTAAACTATTTTAGCTGTTCAATGAATACAGACATCGATAACATCTTTTAGTTGCTGATGGATGCAGGCAGTAGCATTCAGGCCATTTTTGCACAATTTAACGATTTGTATGATCTATTGTAGACTTGATTGACTACGTTAATTGCGATTATTTGATCTCTATTTCAGTTTGCATTATTCGTTCTTTACGCTGTTTTTGCGCATCGGCTTGGAGATATAGCTCTGTATTCCATGAGCTAAATATCGGGATGCTGTGACACTGTTATTCGCATAGGCCATCACATTATTCAGACCATGTCAAGTGCCTTACCAATGACAAATCTGCATGCCTTATTCATGCATTATTCGTATTTGAGTGGCATGAATGATTATCTTAGACATTTACAAACAATAATGTTGACACCCAAAATAAAAGAATTACTCATTGATATACTTTTTGCAAGCACATTGAACATTCAACGCGGATGGTACAAAGAGAAAGTAGTTTCAACGTAAACATACGTTGTTTGAATTATTTGGTGAATTGAAAAAGATATTGCTTTTTCAACAATGTACCGCCAAACATGTTTATTTTACTGTAGCTTATCTTGATGTCAACGCTGAAATATAGTTGAATAGTTTTTCTATTGGGCATGTTAAGTTTTAATCTCATTGATATGCGTGCATGTAGATAGTCTAGGTTACATGCAGAAATATTTCGCATGTGTATTGAACTTACTTTAAATTTTACGGCACATTATTTGTGCGCTAGAAGTTAAATCACTTCAATGGCCAAAGTACACATTTCGCACGATGCCATGTAAGTCTATCATGTTGACTATTTCGGGTGCATTGTCATAGCTACGAGAGTGACCATTAATTTTGTTTATTCTAGCATTATGACACAAACCTTCTTCTCAATCAAACATTAGGTATTATAGCATTCTGTTAAGTAATGAGATCAGTTACATGAACTGCAATATTATAAAAACCCTCACTAGCCGTAAGCTATCGTCTTTAGCCAAGAAAGTTTCTATTCATGGCTTTGGTGTATAGTGACACATACCAAACCCAAGAAAATACGTGTTGGGAAACCCATTGTGAATGTATGATGGGCTTTTCAAATGTTTGGCGCTGTGAAATGGACCGTACTTCGCTCAGTTATCAACATGAACGCACTGTACAAAACAACGTTGTTTACTACGACGTGCGTGCCTACATCACCAGGAGAGTATGTTTGATTCAAAGAAAACACGAGCTCATAATAAAGGTAATTGTGAACAGCGTGAAGGCCTGGTTAGCCACGACGCACATATAGGTGTGTCAAATATTGTTCAATATGAGACAGCAATTCTAATTTGCCCTTTTATCAACAAATTGTCACTTTTGTTAATGTTTTAATTAACTGTTTTTCCCTTTTTCTATTCCGTCTATTTCTTAAGCACAGACCACAGTGTACACATACAGCTGTAAACGTTCTGAGCAACCGAGGAAAAGTATTCAAAATCCAGATTTATAAACTAAAATATTTTTTATTTTTTTTTTCCAAACACTGTAGGCAAGTATACACTTTTGTGTGTGGCTATTTTAATCATGGTGAGGGTTTATGATCGCGCTGATAAAGTAAACTGAGCTGCCAAGCGTTTTATGCTATCTATTACCCAGCTCTTGCACTGTATCAATCTTGCCAGCTCTGTACACATGCGAAGAACTCCCCTCCGTACGTTACCTTACCGTATTGAGTAACCTCCTTCAAAATACTGCAAGGCTTGTAACTACATATGTTGAAATTAACCAACACTGCAGACACACGGATGGCAATGATATTAGATGAATATCGTCACAGAAGACGGCATCGCAACTGCAGTAATTATTGTGGTCACCAAGTCACGTTCCGAACGTAACCAGATCCCTTATATATGTCATTTATGCCGATCTATTCAATTTGAAGAGGTGCCCTAGAAAGCCCACCGATTCTATGGATTAACTGCTTTGTGGCTGTAATACGCTGTTCTCGTATTTGGTCATAAAAGAAAAACATTTTGAGAATATACCAATCATCTGTTTAGCAGCGTCTTAGGACAATGTCCAGGATCACCTATGATTCCTAAGGGGCACAGTTCGTTTGAACGGCTCTATGGCTCTTTGTGTGTTCTCTTCCACCTCTTTTATAGGGAGCCGACTTAGTGCAGCACTGACATCTGCGTGCTACAAAGTTGAATATATACCGAGCAAAGTGTCCGGTCGCTAGCTCAATGATAGGATTAAGTAATCGAAAACTTCAGAGCAGACCCGGTCTCGTTTAATGATTGTTTCTGCAAAATTAACAGTATTTCGCCACAACTAAGAGCTATGGTACGCCAGTTGCCTGTGGAGCCAAAATAAGTTACTGATACCAAAGACTGACTCACTGAAAAAATCATGAAAAGATATCGGATGGTATCTATAAAAAGCATGGCTTGGTGCAATTACGTCTTTCTTACTTGGTGCCATCAATTAATACTCAACTGTAGCTCATATGGGTACCCCGTACAACCCAAACAACGACTGCAACTGTGTGCCAATTTGAACACCGAACCGTCCATTACGTGTGCGTGGTTTCACGTAGTAGCTTAACCGCTGCTTTGGGGTGTAATTAGCCACTTTGACCTTTCCTCAAGCAACAGCTAACATTCGCGTTCTGAACGAAAACAGCATAGGGACACTGATGGCACAGAAAGAGAAGGAAGCTCAGTCGGAAGCAAAGTCTCCAGAATAGTAAACTATTTTAGGCAGGGTGTCCTACAAATGTAGACTGCCTAATGATAGGAGACTGCATCTGTAGCATTAAACAAATGTCAAAATTAGCCTTTTATTTCTTTGGTCAATAATGATAGAATTTTAATATAAGCAGCTTTGAAGCATTGCGGCCGATCATAGTGAGCCTCATTGGTGGCGACATGTAACAGGCAATTGTTGATGATGATGCGCTCTTAATGTCAAAACAGTTTGACCTAAACAAGTGTTGTATTCACCACACTTATTTCGGGCCGTCTGGGACATTTTCTACATCGAATTAATCATATTAATCAATTCTGTAAGAAAACTATAAAATGTTGCATACAATGTGCGCGAAACATTCAGCGATTGATAATCACTTCAATGAGCTCAACAAACGCCAGTTTTTTTTTAACAAGCACCTACAGACATGCCACCAACGGACATGCACTGATACTCAAGTAACATCATGTCAGGCCAGAATGCCCGAGATTTAGTAGTACAATTTATTTTTACTGAACGATTGGGAATCCGACACTGTTTTTACGTCTTAGTTTCAAGTGAACGCGGTTCTAGATGCATATATGCGTTTGGGATATCACGATAAGTTTCCAACTATCATCAGAGTAATTTCAATTATATCACAATGTTTGTGTAAACATTTATTTTCGTTAACTACCACCATGGATCATCACGGGATTTGAAAATGGCATTTCGTTTGTTTTCAATGCAAGGTTTAAAGCACAGGCGCCTAGTTCCCCACGTGACTATGAAACACCTTCCACCTATCAGTATAACAGCTAGTCTGGTACCCTTTAGGTATGCGCCTGCAATCAGACTTGGTGTTTTATATACTTTACAATGCTGTAAACTTACCGCTCAGCATTAAATAGTGTGCAATACAAGAAAAGTATCTAATAAAATGATTTAAACAGGCCATATATTCAATTGATCCTATTTTGTCTTTCACAGCGGGAAGAATAGTAATATTGTATTTGTCGTATTCTTATTGTTTCCTTTTTTCAATGGATCATGTCGCGTAACATATCGTACACATCTGAAGTGGATTGAAAGTGCTAAATTGGCAACTTTTTCAATGAAAGCACAAACAATCTTATAATTTGATAGTGCTTGCGCAATGTGTCATACTAAGCCATCTCCTCGCAACTTATGGACCAAACTATTCCTTGGGGCGTTTGTGTGGTTACATTCGCTTATGGCTGGCATTGCTTTACTGATAAATGATAAGACCCTGATTTAAGGTTCATGAACCTTCCGTGCATCGATCTTTATTTTGTGCTATCTTGGCTGAAATGTTTGTTGAGTTTCATTTCTCTAACGGTGTTATGTGAATCTGTGAATTAGCATCTTATACAACGCAACAATTCACGTACCGTGATGCTCTTCCATAGTATGCAATACATGTTTAAAAAGGTCAATTAGGCATTACTTGAGATCTCTTAGTGTTTTGAAATAACCGATGTCATGACTCAATACCAGGATAAGTGGTTGTGGCTTACCATCTATATCATTGCGGAAGATTTGCACCTGGTACCCGCTTAATGATTCTCTTGGCGCAGCATTGTCTCGGTTCTCCCTTCTACGGCTCGATTACATAATGAACTAAAAGCATTCAAAGACAGTAACAGATTACAGATGAGACAGATCCTTGCGTGCTTACGCGTATTTCGACTCTTGGCCCCGCTCCTCCTTCCATTCTCCAAATGTCGCATTGTAGGCACTTCATTGTAACGGAGAAAAGGGGGAGAGGTTACTCTTATGATATTCTCTGTGGCATTCTGCACTGCCACTCATTTCATAATCAAACTCTTGCGCCCGTCCCAAAGGTTAACATCATGGCGCGGGAAATATCAGTTAATTTGATTAGTTGATTTGTATTGAACGTTCATAAGACCCTGCTTGCTACGTACATTGTTAGCTTTAACATTAACCATTGTGATGATCAATAAAAACGGCAACCATTTTAAAGTAAAACATATATTTTGCAATGCAATCACAAAAAGTGTCGGTAATGTTTGCATTTAGTCTATTATGCCTCTACGCATTCCGGTAACTAAGTTGTGGGCGCATTGTATTGTCTAAACTGAAAACAGTGTCTGCATGATGTGGTCACAGTCTCAGTGCATAAATATGTATCGCAAATTTATCGAAAAATATGTGTACTTGCCAGAGACATCGAGTCCACATTATACACGGCGGAAACGCCATCACTGGGATATGGCAAATCTCGTTTAGTTTTCAATAATAGTTCCATTAATTGGCATTTGTTGAGTTAGTATATAGCTTACAAAGATCGATGGATAAAGATCACTTGTGAGGCTGGTTCAGTTAACATGTTTACATGGAGATTGCAATGCATTTTCAATGTACGATTTTATTAAATTATAGTAAAGCATGCAGTTGGTTCTGGGGCGATATCACGGCCGAGAATACATGCATTGATACAAAAAATGTACTAAAATATTGGTAAAAATATCGACTAAAAATTTATCCAACCATGACGGCATTTTTAAGCAACATACTATTAGCCTTTTATGTATTTCCTTACCAACCCTTATCGACAATACGAAACCTAATGTTCTATAACTTAAGTATATAGAGGGATCGAGCATGGCTTGGAGATGCATATCGAGTGATTTAAGAGCTTTTACGGGAAGATTTGCAAGGGGAGAAATGAATTTGTTTAAAAAGAAAAACTAGCGAGCGGAGCCGTTGTGAATGCCCGAATGATGTTCATGGCTTAATCTGGCAGCCCTCTCTTAACATAAATTAGGCTTTATTCTATGGACATTGGTCGCGTGAAGCAAGCGCCATATATATCAGGATAAATGGGATACACAGACCAAATTCTACCCGTGGAGTCGTGCAATTATTTGCCCTGTGGAAGTGCAAACACGTAATATGTGAGAGCAGTATGATGTGTCATTGGATATTGCCTTTGGAATTTATCTCTGTCTCGGTAAGGAAGTAATACTTGTAATATTGCCATGTCGCACGTCATTATAACATCTTGATACCATGTCGCTGCAAACAAGAGCACAATAAGAAGTCATCTTCTGGATCTACAACACCGGTGTGACTCAGAATCGGTTGACAGATTTTGCCATTCGCCAACTCCAAATGTTCATCACGTTCACGCTCGTTTACTTGGAATTGAATCACAGTCAGTAAAGTCATGACATTTAGCAGCCTATTCGCCACACAGTCATAGTCACGACAGCTTCCAAAGATGTGTCCATGGGATAAATGATGCGATGAGCAATGTGTCTCTTTGACGTTGATGTGCCCACACAATAATCTCCGCCATGGCACTAAGCTGATTCCAGCTCTAATAACTGTAAAGAAAATTGCGTTTCTCCGCTAATCCCATTACCAGATTGCACAATTAGAATACTGCACAAGTTGCAAAAAGCCAATTATGTGTGCTCATTTTGAGCTACATTTCCTGTGCATATTACCAGTTCGAATGCCATTGTTTCATCAGAACTAACACATGTATTATATTTATTAAAACGAAATGGACATTAGTTTGGTTTATTGAATGTTTGAATGGCCGTACACGTGCAAGCACGTGTAAGCAGGGGTCTACTATTGAAGGATGTATCGAAAATAAAAGCCTTATATTATTGCTTCAATTGTTTACTTCAATCATATATATATATATATATATATATATATATATATATATATATATATATATATAGATATATATATATAGATATATATATATATATATATATATATATATATTTTATATATATATATATCAATTTATTCATGCACACATATAGATATATATATATATATATATATATATATAAATATATAAATATATGTACAGATTTATATTTGTAAATATATATATATACATATAAATATATACATATACATATATATAGAAAGATATATATATACTTTAATATATGTATATATATATACATGTGGTATATACAGATTATATATATTTCCATATATATATACATATATATGTACATATATATATATAGATATTTATATATAGATATACTTTCATTAGATAGATATAGAGAGGGATATATAGAGAGATCACTATAGGTATAGATCACTATATAGGTAGAGATCACTTTTATATATATATAGACAGACATAGATAGAGAGGGGGGAGGGGGGGCAGATCTAGATATAGGGATAAAGATAGCAAGGGGGTTCACACACACAGATATATAGAGAAATATATATATATATATATATATATATATATATATATATTTAAATATATACATTTATATATATATATATTTTATGTATATATATATATTTTGTTTTCATATCTATATATATATTTATAAATATATCAATTTTTTCACACACACACACATATATATAAATATATATATACATATATATATATATATATATATATATCTATATATATATATATATATATATATATATATATATATATATATATATATATATATATATGTATGTATATATATATATTTATGTATATATGCCACCTCTACGGGACAAACTGTCAGCCCATGATAAAGCTGACGTCATCTTACCGGTTTTTGAATTACGCATTTATTCATATACAAGGAGATGATATTGGAGTTTAGCACGATTGCCTGACCAAATCGGTCCGTACCCGATCGCAATGTCCTTCACAGCGGTCACTTGCCATTGTATTATAAATGTCGTCACCCCAGTGAATTCGATCTGTTATGATTCTTGTTACATCCAAAACACGTTTTCACTGGATACTTGTGTTAAATAAACCCCCACCACCTAGCACAAATCGTCACAGGAAATCTCCGATCGTACCGTGCGTATTGTGATCAATCGTAAATGAATTGCATGCCACAATAATCAATGCGGTAGCGTTTCATTAGTATACTGAGACGATCCACATCTCTCATTTTGAAAGCAACGTGACATTAACCTAATAAAAAGTGACAGCAATGGCATATTATGAGCGCCTAAATTATCAAAGTTTTCTTGCAGCAGCAACCATGAATTATTAATTGCGCAACGTTTGTATCATGAAACAGACTCAGATGAGAAGGGTTTGTGCAATCCTGGTGCTCCGAGATAAATAATTCAAATTTTCATATATCTTTGTCAGCCATTCCAATAGCAACTTACAATCAACATGGCCCGATGAATGTCGGATAGACATTTTCAAACAAGCAATGCGATATAGTCGCTGACGTTATATTGTCCGATGAAACCATCGGCAAAATGTTTATCGGATATCCCTCGCCACACTAGCTACCATTAATTTAATTTGAATGATTCAGCGAGATTATTTTAACCAAGCAGTTGACAGCCGTATATATAAATCGTGCATATATTTAAACCACCGGTAATGCAACTGTAAGGGTAATCTTGGTTGTACAGCATTGTGCACAATAGACTTCCGACTAAAAGATAGCAAGATATTAGCTGTATACAATATTTTAATGACTCGGTAAAATGGAGGAAGATGCCGGATAGAATTACGTACTTTGATAGTCCGAGCAACGGCGAATGTTTACATGCTTAATCTTGTTTAGAGCAATCTTGGCTCGTGATTATCCATCCGTCATTAATAATTCACCATTGGACAATTCAGAAAGCTAACATAGCTTCTATTACACGATAACGAGAAACGTGGCCTAAAATCATGATTAACGATTGTAAAAGAAACGTCTCTCATCAACAAATATATCTTAATGTTCATGAGTGAAAACTGCAATCTTTAATGTGACGATTTGCAATGGTTAACGTCGGTTTGCTTGTTTCAGGATAGAGCTTCCGTTTGTGGTGTGACAAAGAGGAATTTGTGATGCCTTTGTTTTATATTTGTTTAGAATCGCTATGTGTCTATTCACAATTTGTCAACCGAGTAGCCTGCTATTTGCATTTGGCGACAACGTTTTGTAAAGAGACGATTTGTTGATTGAGGTGGCGTTTTTAGAATTGAGTTTAATAGCAAACATACTTAGAATCGTTGTTAAATAAGGTGAAGGGATTGACAATCGGATTTAATCAGGGTGGTTAACCTCCCCTTGCATTATAAATGGGAAGGAGGCAGTGTTTCAGAGAAAATAAACCAAGAGTCAACAGCCCAAACCTTGCTGTTTCGTCCGAGTAATAATCATGCATTATTTGCTTTCTTTAACGCATTGGCGACTACGATGTTCTGGTGCCGACCAACGTCGGATGATGCAAGGCGGAGAAATTTCAACGAGTGACGAGTTGTGAAACCTTAAATTATTAATGTCCATGGTTTACCTCTCACGACAAGTGCACAAATTCTTACTTACTCGGGCAACTGGAAATAGATAGCCTGCTATTAGTGCACCCGACTCTGGCTGTTTTATAGAGCGCAAATAATAATAATAGCAGATTGTATTTGTCAATTTTGCTCTTCGAACATGTGTCTAAGATAATTGAAGGAAAAATGAATTTCGTGAATGGGATCGCATATTCTAAGAAAGTTGTAATTCTGACAAGCGGCATTAGTGAATGTAAACATCCACACCTTCATTTGCCGTTACAGCTAACTTCGCATGCATGAAATCGTATAAAGCATTGACATGAATATTAATGTCCATACATGGATTGTAATACCATTCATACCATTGTATATTCAGTATGATAGGTACAGATGTGTGCCCCTTACACTTAGCTCGAGTAGAAAACTGGCATATCAATAAATCTAATTAACGTCCGTCAGCCGTTTTGGTGGTGGGTTGTTTTGTATTTTCTTGGTATATTTGACAATGGTTAATTTATGTCCCTCTTGTATGAACAAGATACCCGACTGTTTCACTTGTTTATATGCAACCTTAATTTATCAATTGGTTTGTTTTATAAAATGTAACGTAAAACTGTTTCGTTTTCTGGGTAATATCGGGTATAATCTGCATTATTGTCTTAGACAAGTGGAGGAGAGGCGTACACTTCTGCTTTGCCCTATTATTCTAAGGTTGTCGTATTTGCTTTCTTGCTCATGAATATCTTAACATATTTGCTTTCCCTTCATTAATTGGTTGATGATTAGCAACATTTCACCATCATGGCACATCACAAAGATGACCTTCATCTGCAGTGGCAATAGGCAAAAAATAAGAACGATTGGGCCGTTGAAATAATATATTTATGAACAAAACACTTTTCATTCGTTAGTAATACTGCAAACAGTAGCACAAATTAATAGAAGTTATTTCCGCCTATCCGGTTGTTAACAAAATTGTGGTACCACTGGGTAGAGTTGTGAAAATGTGCTTCTGACATTTGTGAGACAAACAAAATAGGCATTGAGGAGATCGATATCAGTCTAAAATCGGTTGGTGCTCAAATAGTTATCACGATAAGTGATTGTCCACGGAGACAATCGCTTACCCTAAAGTGCATTTATATTTTTTGTCCAGTCAATTTTTAATAACACCATTGCATTCATTTCATAAAAGTAGACAAATCAAATGTAACATTTCATGCGCCAAATATTGCGATTTGCATGTAATTTCATCATATGATATCGTACTGTTTATCACATGTGTGGATGCATTAAATTTCAACCGCGGAAGGGAATCGATTGCTGAACGCTTATTTGTATAAGGGCGAAAAACGCTAACAGGCTGCGTTTATTATAAGTTTTTAAGTTGCAATGCAGTCTCTCTTTGGTTAGTATTTTCTATAAAATTGGTTCTTCTCGAGGCAGATGGTATGAATATTTCACCCCCGTGCAATCTTTGACACAAACATTACCTATGACACAGCCTGTGTCAAAGAGGCAACTGTGAATCGAAGGGAAACAGAGACACTCACTTTATTCAGCTGCGTCATCTCTGTGATGTCTATAATTAAAATCAAAATTATATGCAGTCTCAATGATATGGTGCTGTTATGTCATGCACTCTACCCTGACCCTAATTGTCGCGTCTTTGCTCCGGTAACTATGCACAAGGGACTTTTGATGGCACGGGTTTTAAATCCATGTGAAATATTCATAACATCTGCCTCGAGAGGAACCAGTTTTATAGAATATTGTCAATGTTTATGCAGCATTTGATAGTTATTGCTTCATAAACAAGTATTGCGGTTATTAAAATTACTTCTGAACCATATAACGAATGTCAAATAACAGCGATGAGCCATTTGATGGAAAGGGTTCTTACTTAATGTGAAATATTTATACCATCTGCTTTCAGTGAAACCAAATTTATTGAAGACCTGCGGTATTGTCAACACTCGGTATAGTATTATTGGAACATAAATAAGCCCCCAAACTGCCGAAAAAATTAAATCATTTTACGAGCAATATAGTGTTTAGTGAGAGTGCCTGACCGCTGTGCCAATTTGCACTAACTACCCACTATTGCGATATGCATAGAGCTGAGCATCATGCGTCTATTTATCTCAATCTAGACATTTTTAAAATGCATTATATATATAATCACCAGATCATAAGTAATGCTAAATCATGTTGACTGTGAACATATTCGCATTGAACTGGCAACAAGAAACTGTTGATGTAAATCTCGGTCCCAGACCGGTGGGTGATATTTTAAAGTCACAAAAAAAAGTACATATAGAGTGCGAGTATAAAAAGGCAATGTAATTGCAGCGGAAACATCGACCCCATTGTTACGAAATGAGAAGTGATGCCTCTATCATCCGATGTACTACCCGCATAAAGGCTAAGTTGCAGTGACTGTTGAGTAACCACTCCACCTCGCCATAGATTACCGCTTAGGGATGACGTGATCAGGAGTTAAAGCTAAATGAGAGCTAGTTTTCAGCGAAAGAGAGACCGCCCCTGTTTCGGATGTTAATACTGACAATACCCAAACATCACATTGATGCACACATACACACACACACATACACACACACACACACACACACACACACACACACACACACACACACACACACACACACACACACACACACACACACACACACACACACACACACACACACACACACACACACACACACACACACACACACACACACACACTATGACACTGTTGTTGATTCCTTGCACAAATAAGGACTTTATGACCAGAAGTGATTCTGAAGGTCGTTCGACATGTTTCCACTTGTCCTTACGCATATATACTCCTTCCTGTTCGTTAATCCATTCTAATGTAGCATAATAATCCTATTCAGTTTTCTCTAAAGAGTACCAGGCCAAACGAGACACTCTGTCTGATTGCAGACGTCAAGACTCCTATAAAGCTATATTTACAGCAACCATATCCAATAAGTGGATTGAATCTGTGATACAAAAGCACAAAGAAGAAAAGTCAATAGGAAATAGAAAAGAAAGAACTTCTGGGCAGTAAAATGCGGGAACTATATGATGAGTGGCTGGACATGGCACAACCTTGTAGACGTTTATATTGCGTATTGCGCCTTATTTCCATGTTCTAGATGGGGCACCTGTGGTGTTTTTAATTGTTTGAGTAGTGAATGTTGAGCGTCCTAAGAACTCTATCAGCTGTTACTCTGTATTGTTGACTTAACTTTTCAGGATTAAAGACATAGCATGGTGCAGCGTAGATTCCTGCCATTTGATCAATGTCCTTATTAAAACATTATATGATACTGAATTGAAATAGCCCAAGCTTTTTCTAACGCTAATCTTTAGGGAATCGTTTGTACAACATTGTTTATGTATATTGTGTTTTTGTTCCAAAGGTTATTTTCAGTCCTGAAGCAAGTATATTGTTTACGTAAAGATTCAAAATATCTACTGTAAAAACAACCGATGTCAAAATGTAGTTGAGCGCGGAAGATATAAAACTTTCCTTACTATGGCAAACTGCTTTAAATAGACGATATGGACTATCGTTTTTGTGTGGTGTGCAGATGTGAAGCTAGCATTCGCAACGCATGGCTTGGAACTCTCACGTCATGTTTGGACATACCTTGCATGCCGCCATGGTTCATCTTAAAGTCCAATTCATATGCTAAATTGGTTCCTAGATGGTTATCAAAACATGCTTCCTGGGTGTGGTCTGTGACTCAATGAACCAAGGCAACGAATATATATTGGCCTTGCCGTGTGTAGAGAGTCGGAGCTTCATTATAGGCACTGCATGCTTCAAAAGGGATATTAAAAACAGTTAAGTATGCAGTAGAATATAACCAGCTTTGGAAGGTGATTCATGTATGTTTTAGCGGATCAGTGAAGCGAAAACAAACACATTATTCTGCTTGAACAATAGTGTTTCAGGTCCCCCTGGATTTATCAAATATGAGCATTCATATGACTGTAAGAGGTTTTCACACACACTACAGACTAGAGATACTAGGTAGTAGAAGATCTAATGGTAACACAATGAAACAAGTACCTCTACGTTAAACTAGTTGTCTGAACTGATGTGCACTGTGTATATATTCGGCTAGTATGTATACAATCAGACAAAACAACTCTCTTGAAGCCAAGACATTACATAAACAATGTGCTAGGATTTGCTCACTTTGCACTCATCGATTTTGTTATCATATCATTATAATTATTTTGCGAAGAAACATTGTCTTTAAAATATGCACCGCTGTAAATTGTATGTTTATGGTTTCCACATATAAGTCGAACGTTCCCATCCTGTTTCGTAAGTGACCGATCGTGACTGCTTCGCAAAGTATTATTATTATTCAGGTACCCTGAAAGCAAGTCCACAAAATAATGTTAAATATATTAGTACATTTAGGATAATATACTTATTTGGAGGCTTTGCAGCTGTTTAATACGAAAATCCTCTTCTAGATGATCAAAGGTACCGCACAATGGGAAAATATGTGGTCATAGTTTAGTTGATAATCTTCAAGAAGCAACTGCCTCATCGCTCTGCCACCAACGATTACGATTTCGCGAATATTAGGTTAAACCACGTCACAGTCAATTAATTGCGCAATGAGCAAACTTAATTATTGTTCAACACACGTAGCACGTTTATCCGGATCCGCATCTGGCGCATTCATTAATTTAGTAAACAATGGGTATTCATCATAGGCCAAATCATTTCATTTATTATAGTTGAATAGGAACCAGGTTCAGTTCCATAGAACATCAAGTCTGTTTATTCGACGCACATCCGCCAAACCCCTGAGGATAAGTCTGACGCAGCTGTGATGTTGGTTAAGTGTCGGCTTAACGCTAGTGTAGGATTATGTGAATGTGATATGCAAATAGCATAATAATGCAATCACCCGATGCATTGTGTTTTGAACAATGTCATTTACCAGAGCATTAGCTAAGGACGTCATAACATTTGCAATTCACTCTGCATATGCGTCACTTTTTGTAGGTAAAAGGAATTATGTGTCAAGTTCAGTTGCATTAATTGTGAAATTGTGAAATTAACTGTAAAGTAGAATTTAGTGTTGGACAGGTTATTATGAATTCCTCTTATTATACCAGGCTACGCAGCGGTATTACTGAAAACGTGCAATAGTGCCATTCATCAATCAAAGGAAACATGTAACATTTCACATTCCCATGCGAAAAAAACCCTTACAATGGTGACTGTTAAAGCGTTCAATTACAATTAGTTTTATTCAAATATAAGCATTTAATTAATGATTCGAAACGTAGCATGACAATGACACAAACAGTTCGTTTTATGCCGACAGTATGGGTTTATGGAACGTGTATTTCGATGTGATGATTAGCCAGTTGACATTACATACCTCGTATAGCATGACATATCGCTCGTTTATATAAGTTGCATAAAAAAACGTCCAAGACGCGCCCCTTCGTAAATAAATTATACTTGTTGCGCACATATCATAAGTGTTAATTTAGCTCTATGAGGACCGAAATGTTACATGCCATGCGGGATGATTGAAAGTCCTCAATTATATTTAAAACCAGGTATTTCTGCTGCAAAACAACATATGTGGACTTGTTTATGTTTGCTGTATCCAAAATGATGTCGTGTAGCGATGAAAGGAAATTGAGGAGACTGGTAAAAGATTAATAACAATAAAGAACAAACACTGCTAAACAAATAGATGATAATTAATACAATTAATACACAAACATTTACTCCTGCGATAACCGATAAAACCCCAATAAGGCCCAGAATAAAACCGATCTGAAAATTCTTCAGACAAATCAATGGCTTATTTGTGTAGTGCTAGACAGCTCCAACACGCCCTATAAGTGCGACGTCTAGTGTTTTTGAAAGCATCACACTCGATTAATTATATTGTATATGCCTTCATGAACACTCTTCATAAAGAGTAGATGGACGTTCAATTCCTTCACAGTTCCTTTTCAGCAACTTAGATCGAAATCAAAACCAACTTAATATCTCTGCATGAGGTTTGGGTACCAAATGTCAAACGTATTTGACCATGCTACAGTTGACGACAATAATATTTTGCATATTCTCATGTCATGCCCCATAATGCAGACGTTTTAGAATTAACCCCTGCACTCCTTATCCGACAGCAAGTATCCGCTCCTTGTTCAGTTTTATTAAGACGCTAAAATATGCGACCTCGGTGCTTATTTTTGTTGCATGTTGATGTTCACATCACTTTAAACCATTAACAGTTTGCCACATTGTGTTGCAAAATAGAAACCAATCCATCGTGGCAGAAACGGCTTTTCCCAACCGAGGTTACAATTATCTAAAGACGCATGCTGATCCAGCTAACGCGAACATATACTTAATGCACTTTTATCGTGTTTTCTCCCTAAGGTCCATTAATTTGCTTTAGAAGACAACATCTGTAATATATCTGAGGTATACTTTAAAGTGTATACTTTTCTTAAACTTTTAAAATCTTTTGGAAAACCCACTCTACAGCAATAAAATTATTTGACCTAATGGAAATGTCCTTGATGACGTTAATGTACACTACCTCTTTTTTCCATAAATGATGAAGGCCAACTTTGGTTTTCGTTTTTTGAGAATTCAGATTGTCTTTTAACTAATTACATAGCAGTGTTAAGCCTAGTAAAGTCTAGTTGCAAATGGATAAAGTGTATCTGTTGATTTTGCTGCTTCTGAATTCTGACATGACTAGTATTTATTCTTTGTCAAACGGAAAAAATCCGAAATTCCTTGCAAAAAATGCTATGATCCAATCTTGATGTAGCTTGAGGAGAGTTCTCACTAAGACATACGTGGCTAACATTTATTAAAAGTCCAATATATGACAAACTGCAAAACCGAACCGTCATATGTAAACATCAAATAATAGTCAATAATGTTTAACCGTAGCATATATACTTACAAAGGGAGTTGTCGACAGTTGAGACCTTATTTATGCTGCAATAGTGTTATATCTGCTTCTGCAGCAGCCATATGCACAGCGAAGTTTGTTAATGATTGTTCAACAATCAGTTTACAAATCAAAATCGTTCCGCATTCATTAATTTAGTAAACATTGGGTATTCATCATAGGCCAAATCATTTCATTTATTATAGTTGAATAGGAACCAGGTTCAGTTCCATATAACATATTTAAGTCTGTTTCTGCTCGACGCAACATCCTACCAAACCCCTGAGGATAAGTCTGACGCAGCTGTGATGTTGGTCAAGTGTCGGCTTAACGCTAGTGTAGGATTATGTGAATGTGATATGCAAATAGCATATAAATGCAATCACCCGATGCATTGTGTTTTGAACAATGTCATTTACCAGAGCATTAGCTAAGGACGTCATAACATTTGCAATTCACTCTGCATATGCGTCACTTTTTGTAGGTAAAAGGAATTATGTGTCAAGTTCAGTTGCATTAATTGTGAAATTGTTGAATGATATAACTGTAAAGTAGAATGTGGTGTTGACCAGGTTATTATGAATTCCTCTTATTATACCAGGCTACGCAGCGGTATTTACTGAAAACGTGCAATAGTGCCATTCATCAATTTAAAGGAAACATGTAACATTTCACATTCCCATGCGAAAAAATTGTATACAATGGTGACTGTTAAAGCGTTCAATTACAATTAGTTTTATTCAAATATAAGCATTTAATTAATGATTCGAAACAAACAAAAAACAATCAAGAATTCATGAGAACGTTGTAATTATGAACAGGTCGATTGACTAGCAATCGTAGCATGACAATGACACAAACAGTTCGTTTTATGCCGACAGTATGAGTTTATGGAACGTGTATTTCGATGTGATGATTAGCCAGTTAACATTACATACCTCGTATAGCATGACGTATCGCTCGTTTATATAAGTTGCATAACAAAACGTCCAAGACGCGCCCCTTCGTAAATAAATTATATTTGTTGCGCACATATCATAAGTGTTAATTTAGCTCTATGAGGACCGAAATGCTACATGCCATGCGGGATGATTGAAAGTCCTCAATTATATTTAAAACCAGGTATTTCTGCTGCAAAACAACATATGTGGACTTGTTTATGTTTGCTGTATCCAAAATGATGTCGTGTAGCGATGAAAGGAAATTGAGGAGACTGGTAAAAGATAAATAACAATAAAGAACAAACACTACTAAACAAATAGATGATAATTAATACAATTAATACACAAACATTTACTCCTGCGATAACCGATAAAACCCCAATAAGGCCCAGAATAAAACCGATCTGAAAATTCTTCAGACAAATCAATGGCTTATTTGTGTAGTGCTAGACAGCTCCAACACGCCCTATAAGTGCGACGTCTAGTGTTTTTGAAAGCATCACACTCGATTGATTATATTGTATATGCCTTCATGAACACTCTTCATAAAGAGTAGATGGACGTTCAATTCCTTCACAGTTCCTTTTCAGCAACTTAGATCGAAATCAAAAACCAACTTAATATCTCTGCATGAGGTTTGGGTACCAAATGTCAAACGTATTTGACTATGCTACAGTTGACGACAATAATATTTGGCATATTCTCATGTCATGCCCCATAATGGAGACGTTTTAGCATTAACCCCTGCACTCCTTATCCGACAGCAAGTATCCGCTCCTTGTTCAGTTTTATTAAGATGCTAAAATATGCGACCTCGTTGCTTATTTTTGTTGCATGTTGATGTTCACATCACTTTAAACCATTAACAGTTTGACACATTGTGTTGCAAAATAGAAACCAATCCATCGTGGCAGAAACGGCTTTCCCCAACCGAGGTTAAAATTATCTAAAGACGCATGCTGATCCAGCTAACGCGAACATATACTTAATGCAGTTTTATCGTGTTTTCTCCCTAAGGTCCATTAATTTGCTTTAGAAGACAACATCTGTAATATATCTGAGGTATACTTCAAAGTGTATACTTTTCTTAAACTTTTAAAATCTTTTGGAAAACCCACTCTACAGCAATAAAACTATTTGACCTAATGGAAATGTCCTTGATGACGTTAATGTACACTACCTCTTTTTTCCATAAATGATGAAGGCCAACTTTGGTTTTCGTTTTTTGAGAATTCAGATTGTCTTTTAACTAATTACATAGCAGTGTTAAGCCTAGTAAAGTCTAGTTGCAAATGGATAAAGTGTAATCTGTTGATTTTGCTGCTTCTGAATTCTGACATGACTAGTATTTATTCTTTGTCAAACGGAAAAAATCCGAAATTCCTTGCAAAAAATGCTATGATCCAATCTTGATGTAGCTTGAGGAGAGTTCTCACTAAGACATACGTGGCTAACATTTATTAAAAGTCCAATATATGACAAACTGCAAAACCGAACCGTCATATGTAAACATCAAATAATAGTCAATAATGTTTAACCGTAGCATATATACTTACAAAGGGAGTTGTCGACAGTTGAGACCTTATTTATGCTGCAATAGTGTTATATCTGCTTCTGCAGCAGCCATATGCACAGCGAAGTTTGTTAATGAAGTTTCAACAATCAGTTACAAACAAAATCGTTCCCATTGAAGACTCGCCAACATTATTAGTCATTTGCTTCCTTCGATTGCTTGAGTAAATGGACACGTTCAGCACGTACGCAAATAACATGGTATTTAAGTTTAAATCTGCTCTATTTTAAATGCGGAACTTTGCCTACTGTATTCGTGAAATATATCACTAATCCTTCTATACACTTGCGCATATTTCAACTCGAATGTCAATTGTCCTGCGATTCCGCGATTAACATAAACACTTTACACACTATTTGGGTAAGAAATAGTCTTGGTCATTATAGCCCATCTCTTACTTGGTTCTCCTGATAAAATCCTTGGAATGATATAACCCCAAGCAAAGAGATAATGCGATGACCACGATAGTAAGGTTTGTCAGAGAGTGCTTATTTTGCAATGCAAAATTTACCCAGTTGTTGGACCATTTGTTGTTGAGTATTTAAATGTAAGCGCAGATATACAAACTAGCATATGAACGCAAATGATTAATAAAGATTGATTTCTATTGCCTGAACGAAGAAACATCGCTCGTTATAAATTGAGCAATGTGAATTACTGAATTACATTTTGCTAATAAACCTGAATACCCAAGTAGTCATTTTACAGCAACCTATTGTAGGTAACATATCGTCTTTTGTGTTTTTCAATTCAATAGGTAAGACGCCATTGTTCTATTATAGTGTAGATACGCCCACACTATGTTCGATCGCTTTGTATTATATTTAATATCGCCCTAGTCGGGTGGTGTTGTGTTTGTTATATGTTTGCGTTTGTGGATGCCTCTCGTAATCTGATCTTCATAGGCCGTGCGCTTCACCCGACTTACACATCTCGCCATAATATGTATGGTTGTTAGTATGCAATGTACACATCAAATCATTCTCTCTCATAAGTTGCTCCACATGGATCACTAATGTAGGTTTAGCATATGCTTCATTCTCAGGTAGCCTTGCGATAACTGCTACCGTGTCACCTAGCTCCCTTCAGATTTGAGAAGGGCCCTCACGGAGCACCACAGCTCTAAGATTGCATTACTATGGAGGTGCTTAATATCAGGCACGTCTTGCAAGTGTTAAAATGGACTTTTCTCAAGAGTCATTTGCTTGCCAGTCAATGATAGTTTGGTCAAGTGCCGGCCTAATGGTATACTATAGTTTGAATTCTTGGCGTGTTTCTATATATCATTTGAAATTGATTATAAAACCACGTTTTGTCCAAATGGCAATATGGTTTTTAAACCCCTTTTGCTCAATATCCTGAGTTTTCTACGCATTGATTAGATATTCTGTCGGACATGTTAATTTCCTTTTCCTCGCTGTCCGACGCTCCGGCGATGTTTGCCAAATCTGATTGCCTGCAATACAACCTTACCTTTATGTATAATGTTGGTTCAAATGTGTAGTGATATATACACTCGTGTGGTAGTAAAACACGCCTCAGATATCTAAATGTCTGATATTCGTGAATGTGTCTATGAATGGTGATAGTTCCTTATTCCAAGAGGTAATCAGCTATATATGTTATTGCACAGTAGCCTTAATGAAGTCAGGCCACCTTGTGAGTATTGTAGTGCTATCCTTGCGACATGTGGGTGGCAGAAATTAGAATATATGCTGTTGCTACGAGTTACAATCTCAGAAGTCGGTGTGCGAAAATGGCCTTCTCGATATATAAATTACCGATCATGCAACTGTCTTTAATCACGAATGTGAATTCCATTACATAGTCAGGCAAAGGCTCAATTTAGAGATACTTATAAGATAATCACACAAATATACGCTCGTAAATAATCGAATAGCATCTGTTCAAGCACCAACCAAGACTTTCAAGGCAATTTAGCTCTACTCTAGGCAAACTATAAATTACTCTTTGACGTATGTAGTTCGACCCTGGGAGCATTAATATTAGAAAAAAATACAAACTTGGGATAACTTGACATCACAGACAAAAATTGAAATAGACCAGCTTAGTATCTAGAATATCAACGCGGAAACAAATGCTGCATATAGCCATGTGTACGCTTAATAACTGTTCTTGGTAGCTATGACAATGTCACGGCAATCAAAGTCATTGTTAAGTCATTACTTTCATGGCAGCTTTATAAGTAAATCCAAGTAACATTTACGCCGCACAATTTGATGCTTTTAAAAGAAGGCACATATAACGCCTTCTTTCATCTGACGTGCCGTGACCGTCCTCGTGTACAAATACACATGTGACAAAGAAGCACAATTTATGTGTTTGTATATGGTCTTTTGAGATAGCTATATTCAAAGAATCCTAATTCGCACCTTGTTGCAACAACAGTAAGAGTCAACCGAGGATGGAAATTAAGATACGGTAATTCTTCTAGAGACCAACCAATTGTAGCCCTTGAAAAGAGTTATCACAAACTGATCTTCATGGCTTAAATGGATTATTCTAACGTCTTGCGAATTGTTTTCAAGTTTTGGTGCTCCAATAGGGGCTCGGTGCTCAGTGCTTGGAGCATGGCAAACAGTTATTGCTTTCTTTTAATTTCTGCAATAACCACCATTTTCTAGAGATGTATCATTGTTGGAGTCAGTGCAAACCTGGCTGTTCATGACGTTTGTGTCCGTGTCGTATTTTATCCTTGGAATAATAAAGCATCTGACCTTAGGTTTGAGTGTGAGTTCAGAATGGTCTTGTGACTTTTGATGAACATAATATAATATGAACACGCCCCCGCTCCTAGCGAGTTAGATAAAAAATATAAAGCAATATACTCTGATCGTCACTCGTGATACTCTGAGTCACTCGTTTAGGAGTAGGAGAGTCAAAACAAAACTGCTGATTGAAAACGTGCTTTGCGGAGATGATAAAATCACAAACAGCCCCGGAGTTAACAGGCTGATGATTTTGATGTGACAACTGGAATAATTTAGTTAAACGGTCTTTTGATCATAAACACTTGTTTTACGCGACTGCCCTGAAAGAAAATCCTACAAATTCACAACATTTCTTGTAAAATAAGCTGTCGTCGGCACCTGTAGTCTTAACCAATACATAATGTTAGGCTATCACAATCATTAGCACAGTGTTAAATAGATGATCGTGGTATTAAGGGGAAAGTAAGCATAAAACACAAACTATGTTCTGTTTTAGAATACAGAGAAACGCCTATACAATTACTGGAGGGTTGGTGTACCCGCCATGACAGCAATTAAGGTAGCATCGTTGATTGTATGGAAATGAAGCTTTAATTCAGATCTGACTCATGATAATTAGTTAACTAAGGTGGAAGGGCGTAACTATCTTACATTGACGCTGTCATCATTAGTAGTAAAGTGGATGACATTTCAGGTAAAGTTTCCAGGGGGATGGGCAAAAAGGTACACAAGCTACAATGCCAGTAGCAAGGCAAACTATTGCTATATATATAAATATATATATATAAATATATATATATACATATATATATTTATATACACATACATATATATATATATATATATATCTACATACATAAATATATATATATATATATACACATATATATATATATATATTTATATATATACATATGTATATATATATATGAATATATATATACATACATAATATATATATATATATCATATGTATACGTATATGTATATATATATATACATATATATGTGTGTATATATATATATATGTATATATACAAATATATGTATATATATATATATATATATATATATATATATATACGTATTTTTGTATATATATATATCTATATATATATATATACAAATAACTCATTTTTCTGCTGCTTTTTGATAAGCTATTATGCAATGAAATAGCGATAGTTTGACTTTCAGATTAGATGCTAATAAAATTGATATTGTGAACATTTTGCATGAGCGATGCATGGGAAAACATTTGTAACTGAAAATAATCAAAGACGGCTGCCAGTATTGTGAGAATACAACGATATAAGGACGTATACGTAGATCAAAGGGTTGGTACAGAGACTGAAATGAGCATCGTGGTAGGGGAAACATAGTAATCAACTATTTCACTGAACTTATGTTTGAATATGAATAAGGACATTCATGGGCTTGGATGGTTTAGAACACCGTGGCTCTATTTTGAAGTGTCACAGAAATATTGGTCAGCGCACAAAACCAAGGCGCTGATGGGATACAACACTCTAAAGCTCTCATCACTAACTTTGCAATATGATGTGTTCAACATCTCTAAATTTTATTTGGTAGTAAAGTGACACTTTGTAATGTAGATGTAATTCGGTAGGTCAAGGATCAAAAGGTGCTTTCTTATTCGCCATAGAAATTATATGCCAATAACTTCTGACTTAATTACATCCTTTCTTATCGCGGCACTCAAACGCGCCAAAATAGTGCTGGTGCGCCATACATGGCTAGAATTCGTGAAAAGTTCGATTGCGCATTGATTCAGATCTTTTAGTATGCATGAATCAAGTGATTGTGAGCTTAAATATATGTGTGCGTAGTGGAAGTACTTAAATCAGTACAATAAAATCGGCCGGAAACATATATTTGTACTGTTCATCATATAAAACATAATCATCTTCTGGTACTTTGTGGTTTAGGCTCTTTTAGAATTACCACAATATGTGTGTAATCTATGAATTACCCTACCTGCTGTGGCCCTGATTAATCCTTAATGCTTGATACTGAACATGACGATTGGGAATTATGTATCATTAATCCCTCTCAGCCCATTTGCGCATGCGCTTAGCTTGTGAATATGTAGGATTTACAAGTCGCTAGCAATATATATCATTATGGACGAACCAAAGCGGCAGGTATGTATTATGCCGCTCCATGTCTACTGGATATATGCTGCTTGCTTTTGGATGCAGTTGGTAGCAAAAACATCCATACTTTATTCTTTGAAATATAAGTTTCTCAGATGTTGGGCCTTTGATATTCCAGTTTCTCCACATGTATGACATTTGAGGTTTTAGTAAAAGCATCCGCATCCAAGCAAATTGCTATTCATGGTCATTGTTTATAATGACACATACCACACTAAGTGGAGATGTTATAGCAGCCAGCAACACCTAGAAACACACTTAGCACTACACGAGGCATAATATATCTTCTCGCCTGGTGTATCAAACACAGACGATGGCGTTCTAAATTGTCCTTCTCGTAACGCAATTTGCATCCAAATGACACCGCGTTTGTAAAACCAATTAGACCACTCTAATATTCTCTATCAGCAATAGCAAATAGGTTAAGTCGCCGATAATTTTACATAAGATCTTGTTAATAATATGTCTTGTCTTAGTGCAAACTCATTAGAAGAATATGTAAATGTACCATTTTTAATGGTGAATATTATATAAGTCATTTAAGCGTTAGTAACTGGATACATACATTGATACTGTGATCAACGCTGAAACAAGGAAACAACTATCACTGGGTTATGTTCTGCTATGTACCTGCTAGCTCGTCATAACCTGAATAATACTATACACTCAATGTATAATGCACTACACGCAATGTATTATATAATACACAATAATGTACAATGCATAATCTGTGCGCCAATCTTGTGTGTTCATGTTCAGCTTATTCGAATCAAATAAGGAATCACTTAATTATTGCCATGGTATCATCTCAGTCTGTCGATATGATTGACCCATTGTAATTACTATTAATTGCTGTTCAATATGCCTTGTTCATTCTTTGCGCTGCTGATACACATTGGTTTAAAACTACAGCTGTATATGTCATAAATTAATTGCTTGGATTCTGTTACAATTTTGTCGCGAGGCGCCACCAAATAGTTCAGACTATGTCACGTGCCTTTCCAATCACAAATCAGGAAACTTTATTCTTGCAATATTTGTAGTGGTTTGCCATTAATAACTGTTTTAAACACTTATCTTGTAATTGACATAAAAGCAGACAAAGGATAACTGACTGATATCATCACTTGCATGCATCCATTAATACTTGGGTGTTTTTCAATGCGGATGGTTGAAAGTGGAAATAACGGTAAATTTTATGTAGTCACCGGTTTTTGGTACCTGAGTTACTTCAAAGGCTAAGGCAGTCATTTCACAATGCCATGTATGACCATCTGTGGATTTATGTGCACAGTTGTGTGGCTGGTTACAACGATGTTTATGCAAGCATGCTGACTTGTGTCATATCCGAATGCAATCTCTAACCTACCGACTAAAGCTAGCGTACGTGTTTTGTTCTCCAATTTGAGACACCTAATGATGCACTTGATGTGGATTTAGTCGGCTAATAACTATGAATTGGATGGCGTGCTGCTCACCGAGGCACCCAGCGTCTAATTTTCCCATGCGTTACATCCGGCTCTTTACGCACGCTTTTCGAAGAGATTTTTTCAAGCCAATTATCACGTCCTTACTGTAAAGACAAATCGTTGCATTCGGATATATAGTGGATTTCTTGTTCTTGTGCTTTGGTCAAAGAACTTATACCTATGTTCACTCTAATTGGTTACCGTAATGGGACGCTTCCGTAAATTCGTATTGGGTGAGGCGACCGCGTCTCCCAATTTCCGTGTGACATTGTAGCAAAATGCGTGCTTTTGCTCTCTAAGCGTAGCTACAAGCTTCTTGCAAAGGTGTCCAAATCTATGTGTGAATGCGGCGTCAACGGCATCAAAAATGCACGCGTACAAAGTAATTTTACACTTACCCTTCGCCTACGGTTGACACGCAAGTCCCAAAGTAATATCCCTACGTCTTGCTTTCGGCTTCATAGACACCCTTTTGTACATTTAAGTGATTGCCAAGCACGTTTGTGTAGGCTCTCGAGATATATTTGCTAGACTATCTACGCAGTGAACTCTGAGCATGAATATAGATTGACAATTCAGGAGAAAGGTATCACGTATCTATTACGCTTGCTGTCAGGATAGTGTGTAAGTTTGAGCCATTCATGGTAGAAAACTGGACCTTTCGTAGGGTATGCGATAGGGGTTGTAGACATGTTCAATATCTAGTGTTAATTTAGGTAAATATACGTGATTGTATCAAACTCATCTACGCTTACTATTTGTTTGGCAATACCATATTAAATTTTAAAAATCCCGTCATTTCGTTGATGGAATGTGAGGGGCCCGGGGGTGGGAGGGGGGGATGTTGATGGGGAGAAATAGGAGCAGCAAATCATCATCTGGCCATGTGAAGAACGCAATAAACTTTGACACATGGCCACATGGAACGCTCTAACATCATAGTAAGTACCGAAAAATAATACAAACTCACATTCACAGAAACCTGGCTACAAGAGTAGACATTGGTGATCCAACTTTATTGTAAGATAAAAAGCACTGACGTTGGTGTTTCACCAACTGGCTCGGTAAGCGTATTTGCAAGATTTCTATTCATTTATTCACGAGCATGGTGCCGGAGAGAAGTTATGTTTGCGTTTGGTAGGACTAGGGCAAGGGAAGCAACCTTGGTGTAAGTTTGTGATTGACCTCAGCTGACCTATTTGAGACCTGTAGCCTGCGTACTGGGTGTTAATTTGTGCTTTGTTCACGGAAGTGGTTGTTAGAGACAGCCTCGCCGATAATGATGTTCACCTAGTGCCAGATATTTGCATGGCATTCACGAAAATCTGGAAGCCAACCCATGTAAGTACCATGATATCAAACCCTCCGACAAACAAAACACATCCAAGAAATCGGTCACAGCTGAAGAAACATCAGCTGCATCAGAAACAGAGGAACGTAGCTATTCTGTTTGAATGGGCTTGCAATTATATGAGCATGCCTCAAAACTCCCCTTTCGGCTGCAATACCTGGCCAGCCAGACTGTTGTTATGTATGACCAAATAGGAAATGTCTTCTGAACATATACTAATCACCTATCCAGCAGTGTGATATGACAATGTGTAGGACAATACATAGTTCCTTATATATATTGCAAACCCTGTTTGAGTGGCTCTATGGCTGGCTCTCTGCAAGCTTTATTCAAACTCTTCCAAGGAGAACCAATTTAGTGTAGCATCGACCATCAGTCTTCATAAAATGCAACATGATTTCTGACATCAGCTTACTCAAACAATATATTCAGTTATTGAAAAACATTCTTTTTAAGATTGCGAGGATAACATTATTTCTCCTTAAGCAATGACCTGGTGCGCTGGTTGCCGGGGTAGCCATATGCGATTATCACAACTGACGAGGCAATATCGGACGATGGGGGGGACATTTAAATATTCAATGCAACGCACCACTTAGGGCAGTGTGGACAAGCATACTGGATGACTTAACACATTATAGTACCACATATGGTTAGCCCACACAACTAAAACATCAACTAAAACTGTTTGTAAAACGCAATTAAATATGCGTTTGCACGTTTCATACACTATCTGTACCGCTGTGTTAGGGGTACTTAGTCACGTATTTCATGCCTCATACATTAGCAATACAGCGTACTGAAGGATGCTCAGCATAACAGATCACTCCGATGTAAAGACTGCCCTACGAGTGCAAACTGCCAATGCCTGCATACTGCACTTCGCAAATCGATGTCGAGAGCCTTGAATCAGTGTGGCATATCATTGTGGGCAACATGCGATGTGACAAGTAATTGGCCTTTGTCACTAATTATCCTCGCTTATAGTCGAAACAATTCTACCCGAACTAGAAACAATTGAGTTACACATGCGTTGTATTCATCACGACAATCGTAAACCATCATGCACTCACATTATGGATATTTATCCATTATGTTAGGTTATACCTTTCCATTTCAAACCATGTGGCAAACATTGTACCCGAATGTTAAATCAATGAAGAATTCACTGACATCCTATTCTAGGCTGTAGCACTACAATGCTTTTGACCATAGTTGAAAGGACGACTGACACTTTTGGTAACACTTATCTCTCATCAGTGTTTGCTGTATTAAATGTATTACGCACTTGGCAATAATGTTTGGCACACACCCCTTGAAACAGTCCGGCATGTGGTTTATGCGCTAATGTAGCTTGGTGGCATAAATATTTCAGTAGCTGGTGTGCATTTTCCCAAACATTACATCCGTTAGTTATGCATGGGCTGAGACCGCAGTTGCATCATTTCGTAACATGATGACCGATAAGTGGGAGTTAGTTGAGTTGACTGTCGAAAATATACTGCCTAAGTAACGTTATTCTGCTTTGTCGTTTTATAAACGTACAGCTCAGCATTAACAAGAGTGCAATACAATAAAATGTAAACCAAAAATTGAAACAAACCATAAACTCAGATATGCATTAAAGGATAAATAAAATCGGGGTATGTTTATTCGTCTTTGCAGTTCTTACTCAACGATTCATATATACATTATAGATTAAATATGCACATACCATCAAATAGATATAATAATGGTATAGACTGACTTGCTTTGTGACAGTTTGGTTAACTTCATAACACTAACGGCTTCTATGGTATTCCAGATGCAACAACATAATCAACTTCTAAATAAACAATGTGCATGACATTTTGGTGCAAGTGTTTCTCATTCTTCTCGAAGCAAAAATGATTAAAATGGAAAGTCATAACACACTTCTATATCCCTGCGTCCATATGAACAAATTGCTATATTTCACAGATTATAGTTCAGTTGCAAGCAAATTGTCGCTTATGTATTTCCTACGATCGTCGCAAGCTCATACTGTAAACTTATCTAAAATGTATTGTTTCTTGAAACATCTTTACCATATTGAGAGCATAATTGGGAACGGGTCGTCTTGCTTGAAAGTGTCAAATTGGTGACAATACATTTGCTGATTGAAACCACAGACAATCATATCAGCTGCAATGACGGTGACTTATCTAATCTTGATAGTGCTTAAGCAAATCGTCACTTGTCTTGAATGAAAGGGTGTGCTCAAACCTTTCGGCCAAAACCATTCCCTGCAAGCATTTGCGTTGTTACATTCGATCAAGCTTCAAATTGCACTAAAATGTAAGCCATGTTTTACCCATAATCGATAGGATTCTGCTTTCAGGCATATGTGCCTTCTGTGCATCGATCTTTTTTGGCCAGGGGTTATTTTTATATGTCATAATCGTATCATTATCATCATCAAATTCAATGCTTTTTAGACCAATAACTTCAAATAATACATGCAACCTGCATACTACAAGAAATACGCTATTTTCAAGGCTTGCCGTCGTGTCCAATTTTTTTCCATCCATAGCATGAATTACTTGGCCGTCAAAACTTCCTTAACTTCTACCATTATCTATGTCTCCTGCATGACGAGGCCAAGAGCATACCCACCACCGTATGCATGATTTCTGGTTATGAATTATAGTGCATGCAAAACCGCCCAGGATGCACTTCGCGTCTGTTCAGCCCTGAATGCTCCAGTTGTAAGCACAGAGCATCTGTTCTAGCTGGATCGATGATCACCACTGATTAATGTATATTATGTTAAGCTAATTTGCTACTTAGTCACAACTACATTGATGTACATAGATTGCGTAGTAGATAAATATGTATATTATATATAAAGTGTGAATTTCATTCTTTCCGAAGTAAGGCATGGCGATCTATGATGCAAATAAAACATGACAATCAATAATAGGCGAGTCTGTTCTGTTTGATAATTCTAGGGCATTTCACACTTAATCTATACATGAATGGAAGCCAACAATGAGTGATACAGGTACACCTGTGATGCTAAATGCGCATATGATGGTTGAGACATATTAATTGCAGCGACGACAGTATTACAATGTACAAGGGGCGAACTAGTTACGGGCCAAAGCGATCTGACACCCCTGCCGAGCCATCACGCTACAAGATATATTCACCTTACACGCACGCTCATTCTTTTCCTTCATTTAATTTGAGATAATATACCGCCACAGATAATTGCAAAGAAAAAGGGATACAGCGGGAATCGCTCTTTCCATTGCAGATAACCAGAATATCACAATATCTGAGGCTGAGATTAAACAATACAATATAATCTCTCGTTGTAGATGTATCATGAATATTACCCCGCAATGAAACCAAAGTTTATCTCTCGTCATTTGTGAGGGTTGTGTGTCATGTAAAGAACAAAGTACTTATGCCTTCGAGTTAATTTAAGTTGCATATAATCCCAATCCCACACATGAAGCTCATTTGGACGCACAATACCCAGCGCATTTGTATTGTTTACCTCTAGAGCGTGCTAGAGAAGACACTGTTAATATAGGTTGGTCTTCACCAGATAGACCAACAGAGCGATGAAGATTATTTTCAACTAGTGTTCGTAAGTGCCAACTGCTCTGTATAACCAATCAATACAACGTTCTCATCGTGCATCTGCTCTACTCACAACAATCTAGTTGAGGATATTCAATTACTTCCTTGGTTTAAGCCACGAAGTTACCAATATTTTCAATGGTGTTGTAGATTCTTATTAAATAAAAAGGATGATTTGACTTTGCAATGATCCACATTAGCAGATTTTCAATAGTGTTCTCCTCATTGTTCATCATTATTGCAGTCATTTGGGCCTGCAATTATTAATTACTAATACTCATTTCAGCCAGTTCAAGATAATAATGGCTTTTTTATTATGTTCGTCATCAGAAAAGTAAATCTAATAATTGTGATGGTGGTGCGATATCCGTCCACGCATAGCTGCAAGCCCAACAAGAATTGTTGGCAGATCGTGATAATCAAGCAACTCGATATCTATTTTAAAAGTAAGTCAATATTTTCAATCCAACGACGTATATGTACCGTTTTACTGCTGATGCTTGTATAGGCAGTTGACATCAAGTTGAATGGGCAATCATGAATCAATATAGCAATATTAATTACATGCAAGTGTTGTCCTTACATTTAACATTATAAGGGTAGTATCTATTACTGCAATATTTATTTGTAAAACACAGGGAATATGAGCGTTATTAAAACAAAAAAAGAAGTTTGATTGTACCATAATGTATGGCGTAATTACCTTCATACAAGCGATTAGTCAACAGCCATCATTTCAAATCAACCTTGAACCCTTCTGCGTTAATTTGTTGATGCTCACAAGCAAGTTAGTTTCAGAAAATGCGCAAATTACTTACATGGTAGGGTGATGTTTTGCTGAAGCTTAACAGAAGACGGGTAACCTATGTTATGGGATTTCTTATCTATCTACTTCAGCGTTGATCATTTGCTACCTAGAGCACTGATGATAATGATGATGGCCTGGTTTCCCTCCATACATAGCTACAAACCCATCAAGAAGTGTTTGCAGTCCGTGATAAACAAGCGATTCAAAACCATTATGCAAATAAGACCATTTTCATTCTAGCGACGCACATGTACTATATCACTGCTGTTGCTTGTTTAGGCAGAGTGCATCAGGTTGAATGGGCAACATGAATCAATATATATATATATATATATATATATATATATATATATATATATATATATATATATATATATATATATATATATATATATATATATATATATATATATATATATATATATATATATATATATATATCATCAATGTCATTCAAGAGTTGTCATTACATTCCGCATTATACGGACACTGACTTTTATTGAGATATCAATTTGTCAAACTCAGGGCATATGAGCGTTATTAGAGCAAAACAGAAAAGTTTGATTATACCATTATTAATGATGCAATTTCCTTCATACAAGCGATTAGTTGGTAGCCATTATTTCATGCCAACCTTTAACCCTTGTGATATAATTTGTTGATGCTCACTAAACGAGAAGTAATTTTCAGAATATGCCCAAATTACTTTCATGGCAAAGCGAATACGATATTTCGTCGAAGCTTTACAAAAGATGTGCAGCATGTGTTATGATGATTTCTTATCTACCTATTTCAGCGTTGATTATTAGATATCTAGAGCATCTCGATTGCAACAGATTTCCGATTGATCTTGTTATCAAAAGTATGGGCTTGTTGTAATCTTCTTGATGTTGTGCGTTAGAGTTTTGCCAGAATTGCATTTTCCGTGAGTGTCAAATGAACCCTACGTACAAGAGCTCGATACGCCTATTTATGGGTATTGGTGTTCGTTTCAATAATTTTGCTTAGTAATAATAAGTTATCAGATGCAGTGCAAAAAATCAAGAGCATGGCAAAAATAAATCAATTTAATCCGAGCAACAAATAATCAGATTGCAGACTCTTGTCCATTTAAAAGTCGGAAATAACTCACTACTTGGTGATTCAATAAAGATACATCTCATATCGTCTAATATCTTCTTTTGTCTATCATTAAAATATATACGTTATTGTGACCGTTTTTATGTATGGTGTACATTGGCGCGCTTGTTCAGATCCACAGCTTTTGTATTTATAATGATCGGAGAGAGCGCTTGGGTTTCTTTGCAATAGCCTTTTTCATTGGAGCTGCAATATTTCTTAGAGTTGTTATTTTTGCATATTGATGGTATTTGGTATTGATCGCGGTCAATGGCATGCTAATTTTCTCTCAGCTAACATGCAATATCCGTAAATTGAGGGCTGAATACACAACAGTAATTTATTATCTTTGCAGTGGAATTGTCATGTATCATTTGCTTTCTTTAATGCATTAAGTACAGATAGACGGCGTGTAATACCTGGAATAATTTACATCGCAGTTTGCCTTTGGTGGTAAAAGAGGAAATGTTACCATATTCTGACCATTGCAACGCGCCACAGCCACTTATAGCAAATAATGATTAATACGTTATTTAACAGATTCTGTTCTAGCCGTCTGAAACTTTCATATAATGTAGGTAATAGAATATCCCGCGTGTTGGTTTGCATTTTATTTTGGGATTATATTACGCAGCCAGACAGCATTAGCGAGTGTGAAGAGCGAGACCTCTATTTGCCATTGTAGCTGTACAAACTGATGAATGACATGGTATCCGTGGTTGACAGCAGGTCCGAAGCCCTTCGATAAGCAGTTTTGAGAGCAGACAATTAAACATAGGCTGGTATATATAAAAATGTTTTTGAAGGTAATGAGGTCTTAATAAAATTGCTGGATAACTATATATGCTGACCTATTAAACTGTATGAATATATGATTGTTGTACAAACCATTCTATAATTCTACTGCTAAGTGAACGTGTGACGGTATTTTGAATGCATGCTTCTTGTAGAGAAATTCGCTTTCAAAAGACATCTTAAGTATAGCACAATCTATGCTAAATAATAATAATTTAAATCAACACGCTAATATTGTGTGAAGTTGTATCTAAATAGGAAAGTCACTTTGGGCAATGAAGACAGGTAGCCATCAACACATAACAATCAATTTGCCTTTTTGTGATAAGCAACGACTTGGCCTAGACAATGTTTTACTGTTGCGCTTTGTAAGGTTTTTACCTGCTAGCCTGAATTGCAGAGCCTGATGTATATGGACATGGAATATTGTTATGTTCGTGGCAGGTAAATGAATATACAAGAGGGCTGACCGGTTGTCGAATAGGAATAGTCTAGAATTCTATCATCATTATGATATAACCGTAGGGAAGATGGATATTCGCATCCATTAGGCATACGTTAATATGAATGAATCATCCATGAATATGTTGACACCAACGGGTGCTCGTTTTCCCCCCGTTAACATTAATAATGATTGGTGGCATATTCTGTTGTTGACGTTTATCTCAGCGCCTGTCAAAAATTACTCAACCATTCACATACTTAGCTCGGTAACCTAGTTTATTAAGATAACATGCAATAACATTCCAAAAATATTTTTATGTCTGTCTAAACCTGTCTTGTGTTTATATTAAGTTTCAGCAAAAAACCACTGCCACGTCGTAGTACTTAACAAACGTTACGCTCCTCGTCAACGTTGCATCTGCAAAACACGGTGGCCCTCGGAGGTTGGCAAGTCACATACCACTGTCTGTCACAGCCAATAGTGCGGTTCTGGAACTCTTTGCTCAACCGATCTCTAGAAGCTACTATTCACCTTTATGGCCTCTACATGTATTAATACAGTACACCTTTATAGGGTTTAAAAAGGTGACCACCGCCCCTGCGGACAATCGTAGCAGACCCTTGGACAACACTGTACTGCCACTATAATCTCTACTGAACCAACCAACTGAGATTCAAATATGTTCGTATCAAATTGTGAAGAGTTGGCGTATGGGGTAAGTCGTATGGTGTTGTGTTAATGTTGGGGGTTGCATGATAAAGTGTGTTGAATGAGGAACGTACTTTCAAGGCGTATGTTGTTTCAAGAAATTACTAATAGTTTGAGAAAGATGTGTTAAGCCCTGTAACCAGGATAAGACTCAATTTATCAATTTTAAAAGTAGTTTGTAGTGTCTCATCAAAAGATGTGTTAAGCCCTGTAACCAGGATAAGACTCAATTTATCAATTTTAAAAGTAGTTTGTAGTGTCTCATCAAACGTCTAAGAAAAATATGCAAAACGTCGCGTTAAGTGCTCGATGATCAAATAAAATGTTGTTTTGCATCACTATCTGTAGTGAGGAGATATTGCCACGCAGTGAGGTGATTGTATTGGGTCGTTTGGATCTTTAAGTGCCATCATGCATGCTACGCAACCCCATGCCGCAACTAACGGTCATGGCAACAGGACACGCTTGTTGATATGCATGGTAATAAGACATTATCTGACTAATCATAGACCACATCTGGCCATGTAGTGGTCTTAGTTAAAAGAATAAATTGTGTCATAGACTATCAGTAGTCATTCAACGGCATTGTCCGTATATCACTGTCAAACAAGCGCGAGATCAGGTATGGGTGCTGACACATTAGGCCAAGGAAATCATTTCGTCTTACAACTGTAACTTATTGAATTGTTTCGGCGAGAATACATAGGACCAATAAGCGTGAATAAGAGAAAGCGGAAAACTCTTTATCGAGAACAATCGTGTTTGTGATAAATCTGCTTGGTCAAACATTCTTCCCACTTGTTTGACAATCAAATATACGTACCATGGTTTTTATTTTAATGACTTCAGCAACTCACTGAAAGGATAACCGAATTTTCGTAATGTTTTGTTTTGGAAACCCTAGGTTCTAGAAATGTGTATTTATGGATGGCACTGCTAGGGTACGGCAAAGTATCGACACAGATGATAGCACAGGTAATAGGCTGTGTGTGATGCATTCGTCGATAATAAATGACACCCACATCTTTTCTGCCATGAACGGACATTCTAATATTAAAGAAAATACATTTTGCTATGTCCTATTTCAAATAAACAATAAACCCCAATGCTCTTATTTATTGTACGTTAACCCATTTCCTTTCTGCCATAGTGCCCACAGAACGTCTTGGCTAGCTTGCTAATATGAAGTTGAAAAATGATCGTTTTCCGCTTTTTTTTCAGCTTGTTTGGCTGAACATGATCGAATATGCCGACCGTACAATACGATAAACGTGGTGCTCTTAAGCCTTTTTGTGAATACATAGCAACTACAAATACATCAACTTTGGCGTCTTTCGTCCGGCTTTATATGAGAGCATTGATCACACAATTCATTTACCTGATTGTGACTCCAAAATCATGTTCCATAAGGCGTGCTATGTTAGTTAGATGAATAATATTATGTATCTCGCAATTCAATTATCATATTTACCGAGACACATATTTTTACATCTACCAAATTCGAGCAATATATATAACACCAACCCACCCAACTGCACTTGCACGTGCAAAACTTTTATCTGAAATATAGTCATCAGACTGTTGGTGATAAATTAGCAATTGGACCTATGCAATAGGCGGTAACATATAACATGTCTATAATGCATTCGCCGCCAATCTACTGTACGATTGACAGGCAACATTTCCCAATGCATTCAAAGTATTGATTCCTGCGAGGCCTCTTGGCGATAGTTAGGTATCATATTCTAAGTTGACCTAAAGTTATTGTAGAGGGAGGGTATGGCTATGAAAATAGCCATTCTAGCATGAATGCAATTAATAGGTAAAGTAGCTCTATTTGTAAAACGAACCTCTAAACTCATGTTCCATGAATGAATTGCACAAACACATTTTTGCTGCTGCAGCAATTATTTCCCAAAACCAAACTTCTTTGCTAACATATCTCCGAAAAATTAATTGAAACCGTGGCAGAAATCCAGGTGGTTGGCGACATATCTAAGTGCGTCTAATTGATTCACTACCTGTACACATTAGTGGCCCATCACATACTAATGGATTGTGATCGCGCAAGATCAATTGCTAGAAGTAGAATGCAATTACCCAACCTGAAAACGAAAAGCACTGGTGCATTCGTCTACTACACTATGGTGCAATATGCCTTGTAAGAGATGCCATTAGGCCACACATTCACTATGTGCATAAAATTACTACGCTTTTTTGTGATTATGCTGAAGTATTTGGCCCCAAACCTGTCTTACTGACATCGGTTGAAGTTGACAGGTGGCATTCAACGTCATGTTGATACCCGCATATGTAGCCAGAGTGTATTACCTACTCTCTGGCAGAAATTTTGCTTATAGATTGACTGAGTATATCGTAAATAATTTATCATTCGCATGTGTATTTATGTATCGATCAGGCCATGGCATGTCGTTGAGTCGTAAAAGAGCGTCCGATTGGGTGATAAATAAATCTGTTCTGCTATGACGGCAATATGGTACACTCCGCACTGACTTTGACATTTAAAGTCTAAATATAGAACACTCTATTTTACTGGGTTTTCAGGTTTATCAATAAACGTGTAAAAAGTCATTTACTATGATTCATATATGCAACGTTCCGACATAGAAAGGATTACTCAATGTGCTAATATTCGAATTCAGATACCTACTTTACATATCCCATTAATTGCCAAAGGACTTGCCCTTTACTGTCTATTATCATATTATAACTCATTCCATATCCATGGGTGAAGCATGTAAACTGTTCTGAATGAACATACAGAGCCAATGTCAACTGAACTTCGACGATTCGTTAATTTGATTGTTGTGTCCTTGGAATAACATTGCACACCGTTTTGAATAGTCATTTTAAACGTGCGAGTGATGGGATATACGGGATAGGGGCGTCATGTGACACTGGCCATTATTCATGGTCTTCAACGCTGTCACTTATCATTTATCTCAACGCTTGCTCCCTTCCTAATGTTATCCTCGTGAGATAGGTAATGTGCATCTGATTGAACTCAAGTTGCATCCAATGTTCCTTTCTACAAAATTTGCTATCTTTAGCACAAATCATTGCGATGATTTAGACATAGTTTAAGTGTGTAAAAAACATCACCTTCACTGGCTTTTTTCAGAGCGCACTGATAACTATTTCGTTCGGATTGCTATTCCGTCAAGATTGCTATTCCGCAAAGATTGCTTTTATCGTCGCAGCCATTAAATTGTCTTTGGAAGTTTCACAATTATACTCTTGAATTGCCATTCCAACCAGCGAGATCTATCGAAAAAACATGGAGGATTTTTTTTCGTAATGGTAAAGCAGAAGATATAACGTCTAGCCCTGTATCCCTGCTTGGTTGGAATATTGTTTATCAATCGCGACGCGGCATAAACACGTTACACACACACACTCATTCTTATCATTTACTATTCATATGCTTGAATATCATTCACTCACGATAACAAGCCCATTCCTGATTCTGAGAGTGAGGTTAAACAACGTTATGGACACCAAACGTTGCCAGCATAGAAAGGGGCAGCATGTTGTGTGACTTAAACCCGAAAAAAAAACCACACACACACACACACACACACACACACACACACACACACACACACACACACACACACACACACACACACACACACACACACACACACACACACACACACACACATATATACACATATGAATAAATATATATACACATATATATATATATATATATATATATATATATATATATATATATATATATATATATATATATATATATATATATATACATATAAATACTTATCTATCAACTTATATAAATATAGATCAATATTTCTGGGCTGATATCTATGCATTTATATGTATACATATATCAATATGTATATATGCACCAAACGTTGCCAGCATAGAAAGGGGCAGCATGTTGTGTGACTTAAACCCGATAAACACACACACACACACATACACACACACACACACACACACACACATACACACACACATATATATATATATATATATTATATTTTCATATATATATATATATAGATCAATATTTATGGGCTGATATCTATGCATATTATATGTATACATATATCAATATAAATATATCTGCACTTGGATATATAATCAATATTTCTGGGCTGATATCTATGCATTTTTATGTATACATATATCATATATGCAATGTTTTATATAATGCATATATGCATTTTATATATGCATATATATATATATATACATGTATATATAGCTAGACACACACACACATGTATATATATATATATATATATATATATATATATATATATATATATATATATATATATATATATATATATATTTATATATGTGTTATGAGTCGATTGTTGTGATAGGATGGCTACCTGTTTCGTGCATAAAAGGGGTCGTGCAATAGCTAACAGGCACTTTGCATCGTCAAGCATGATGCAGTTGTTCAATAAACAAATCCAATCGATCACGACATTACAGGAATCAAAAACCAGATAAATAATTAAATACATTTCATCTAGCATGTAAGAACAATTATCAACAGGTGGTTTTTTCTATGCTCCACAATAGACCTACGCTGCAGCTATCAAATTGTATGTTTCATCAAATCACCGGTGTATTTATCATACAATCGGGCTTTTTTTAACACCATAGTAACTAGTAAAGCCATATTGACGTCCCTTCTTCCCAAACTCATTTATATGACTGTGCACATAACAGAAAACTTGAATTTATCTATCGATAATGTTGTATTCATGATATTGGCATTGGGTGGGTACATAATTTGTTTGAGGACAAAACCAATACAAATCTTCACGTTTGAACACAAATTCAATCCATTTTTACGTGAACTGTTGCTGTTTCCTATGGGATAAGTATTGTGGACCAGGAAAATCGACGGTGCAAAACGAATTATTGCGCTTGTCGTGCTGTGTGCACAAATGCATGTCTACTGCTAGCAAATTTTATGAAGAATAAAAATGACGAAAGGGTAACAGACTACAACAAATACAAGTTACTTTCCACATCATAAATTAGATAACGGGTTATGTTCAGAACATTCAAATTGACAATTTATTTAATATAACAACTAAACGTTGTTGCTACACTTTTCAGTTTTTAACTGGACGGCATTGAAGGCTTTTATATATATAAATATAACGAAACAGCAATTAGTAGCGTAAAGAGAAGTGTGCTAAAAGCAACTAAACCACCGACATGCCGAGGCTCTAAAGAAAATATTAATATCGGTATATTGGATGCAGCTTGACGACGGCTGAGGAGTTGAATCTCTGCGACAGCTGCTATGGTATCTTCCATGCGTAAATGACAGTTTTAATTTCAATCAGCAAGTGCGTAATCAAACGAATGTGATTGACATGACTAGCGTTCCATGTACATAACATAACATATAACATAACATATAACGCATTTTTATAGCGCCTGTTTCCAGGAAATAATCCTGCTCAAAGGCGCTTACGCAGGCAGTTAATTGTTGTAGCACTGACAACAAATAAATGTCTTGAGTTTGGATTTAAATACATCAAGCGTATTCGACCGACGAACGGTGATAGAAAGCGCGTTCAACAAACTTGGTGCGGCATTACTAAACGCTCTAGCACCGTATGAAGACATGTTTGGAGATTATGAGACTTAAAGCAGAAACTTGTCCATAGATCGAAGATCCCTTGCAGGTTGGTATTGAGTAGTAAGTTCCTGTAGGTAGCTTGGCGCGGTTCTAATAACAGCCTTAAAGGTGAGTAGAAGAATTTTGTATATGATACGTTTTTCAACAGGAAGCCAATAAAGGCCACGCATGATGTGTTGAATGTTATCCTCGTGCAATCCTTTTTCAACATGGCGGGCGGCAGTTTATTTTGCGTGTTGCAGTTTTGCGATAAGGTATGAATAGGCCTCCATATAGCAGCGAATTGCAATAATAAAGCCGAGATGATATCAATGCGAGGACAAGAAATTGAGTTGTGGTTTGGTTAAGGTACTTTCTTATGCTGCCTAATCTTCTAATCCATCAGAACGCAGAGGTTTCTGGCTGTTTCTGATGTAGATATAGTCATATCGCAAATATAAACTGCACCAAACGACGGTTGGCATTTGTACCGAGAAAAATAGAAATTCAGTTGTACCCTCATTCAGTTTTAGAAAATTGTTTGCCACCTATGATCTTATCTGTCTGATACATTCTTCTAATTTGGTTTGTGCATCATCATGTTTGCGTAGGAGTAAATGTAAAAAAATAGATTTGAGGTATCATCAGCATATTGGTGGTTGTTTATTTACAAGATTCCCAGGTGGTGATTTATAGGCAGTAAATAATAATGGCGCTAGGACTGATCCTTGTGGCACACCACATGTTAGTTGGTGTGTTTCGGAATACCTGCCTTCAACACGATCTTGTTGTTAGCGGTTTGAGAGGTAGGACTTGAGCCATGCGAGGCTTTTTCAATTTAGGCCGAAACTGTCGGTCAGTCGCCGTAATAGGATTTCATGATCGACAGTGTCAAACGCTGCGCTTAAGTCAAGAAGCACGAGAGCAACAGCATAGTGCTGGTCAACAGCACAAGCAATGTTATTGTATACTCGTAGAAGTGCAGTCCTAGTGCTATGGGCAGGTTTGTAGGCCGACTGATACTTGTTGATTGGCTAATTTATAGTCCTGAAATCGATTGGATACAACTTTCTCTGTTAATTTTGATATGAAGCTCGAATTCGAAATTATTCTGTACTTTTTCATTAATTCAGGATCCAGATTGCTCTTTTTAAACAGTGGTTTCGGGATTGCAGTTTTCCATCTTTCTGGCACAGAACCAGAAGCTAGTGTAAGTTTGATTTGTGTAATAACAGGAAGAAGGACATCCTTGAATTCTTTTAGTTTCCATGTTGGTAATGGGTTTAAATCACACGACGTTGGAGCTGACATAGTGATATGTTTACGTATTTCACTTTCCGTTGCTTGTTTGAATTCACTAGCTCAAGATTTTGGGAGACAGACTGACCGGTAGCTTGGTCTCTTACCTTGCATGTGCCAGTCTTTCTACAATCTTAAAAAGGCTTGTTGTATAAACTACTGATGGATCAGCGTTCAATGGGCTGTGCGAATGGTGTCGATGTTAGTAGGAAGTAAACTTTTTTCATCTGCTACTCAGTGAATCGCTAAAGGTTTTAATGCAGAGGTGCCCAGCGCACAGTCATTACTCTACCATAATAGTCTTACATTGTGCATATGTAGCATTAGACAGGATATTTGAACTACACGTTTTTCGGCACACTGTAATGTACACTGAGGTGGCTTAGCTATGAACCCTTTTGTGGAGGCCAAAATCACCGACATAACATACAACTAGATGAGTATGCTGCTTGCGTTCATTACACAGGCCCTACACTTTTCATATTGTAATGGCCGACACATGAGACATGACATTACAAAACAACACGAAATCCCGAATGTTTGCTACGATGCATGCGTTTTGGTGATGATGCATTAGAACGAGCAGATATATGTGTGAACGGCAACACATAAAATGCATACACATATCGGTTTGTAGGCAATGCAAGCATCTCATAGTATCGCAAGAAATTTTAAAACAACTCGTCATTGAATAATGTCATAGGCGTCATAGGAACTATTATCAATATTATCGTATATCGACTTATGAAAAATGTTAGCTCAATATTAGCCGATTATGCTTAATTTGAAAACTATATTAGAACTAAAACACTAAACTATACAATACAAAGCATTCAAGGTCATTATTGCCAATTCTTTGCACAGACAAAATATACCACTTATTATTGTACTACAATCATGATATTCCGGAAAGAAACACACGGATTTTGTTTTGTTAAATCAAGCAGGGAAATTCCAAATTGTTGTTATTATACTCAAACCGACACTATGAAATTGCTGACTCAACCGACAAACGCATTAATAATCCACCTATGTTGAATACGTTAACCCTTTATTATTAATAATAATAATTTGCATTATACCAATGTTTTATATTGAGTATATGCATGATATATACAAATATACTGGTTTTGGCTTGCCATGTTTTGACATCAGATATTTGTCAAAAAAGGCTGAATGGCATTTTATTTGAATTTCAACAGCAGCTGTACCAAATCTCCATGTTTCCATCAAAAACGTTCTGCCTTTTATGTCCTTGGGAATCAAATACAATGTGGCTACTATAACACAGCTGCATATTTCGATACGAAAGCAGACGCCAGATGAGTAACAAATTTATCTTGTAATTCCCGTTTACTCTTAGCATTTCAATCTCTTATATAGACTGTTTGGTGTTCAATTTCGTTTTTTGCTAAAGATAGAATTCAAAGGTCTTTGATACGTATGGTTAGCAATCTTGCTGTTTCTTGTCAACCGAATATTGATGGCATCATTGACATAAGCTACTTCTGTCATCAAATGTTGCACAGCGTTCTTATCACTAGAATCAGTAACTGTGATGTCCTTCATGCATTACCAGTAGTAGCCAATATTCGAAAATATGGGCAATTACTATATTCCATGCCTTTGCAAATATAACATGCAAACCTAATTGATGTTTCCCGTTAGCGTAGTCAGGCTCTTTTATATAACCAAACGAAACATAAGTATGAAATATACCTGCTTATTTAGTGTTGCCCAGAAACATCAGGCTATGCGGGGGATAGAAAAGGCGAGTAAACAATTAAACTCAATCGAGGATTTATACTTCTGTTTATCTGCATGGTAACCTAAAACAGCCCGAAAACTGCTTCAGATTAAGCAATAAATGGAGACCAGATAGCAACGAGAGCAAGAGTTCAACAAGCTTAACAAATGAGAGTCATCAGATATCAACATAACCATCTTCATATAAGGTGGCGCACTATGTGTGGACAATAATGTAGTAACCGCATGCCCACATTACAACCCACACTAACACAACCACGGTTATATTACCATATGTTTTCCATCTTTACCAGTTCTAGCTACATTTCCATATTTATGCATGGCAATTACCAAACAGGCTAGATTGGGGTGTTTTGGTACGCAGTGTTTGACTTTGTGCCGCATAGGTTGAACTGCAATTCTGACGGCAACCATCTATTCATGTAATGCTCTGCATACAATGGGTGTTTCAAACCTTGGCAGATATAGCAAAATGTATTTTTTTTTTGTACTGGGCGCATTGTGCAAAATATATATCAGATGAACCAATTGTAACTTTGCATTTACTCTGAGCCCTCTCGTGAGACTCGACTATCAACTGTGACATCTTGATTTATTGTGCAGTTTATATTATCCTGTGCAGTCCGGTTTCACAACTACCATAAATTATGGATTATTTGCTTTCAAGGAACCTAAATTACACCACTGTAAAGCTGTCACTACATCTCAATCAGCGATCCGCGGTGAAAATTTCCGCTTGCAGTATATGCAAAGCATTACATTAAGCATAATATATACAGGAAAATTCGAGTTATGGCGATATCATGCAATACAATAGCTATTTAGAGAGCAGAATGTGCTGCTATATTGAATCCGAGCATATATATTATTGCATGCCTTGACTTTCAATTTATATTCATGTGTGAGAGGTAGCAATTTCAATAACTGTTTAGCTGCATTTGGAGCGTGTGATGAAAATCCTACTCTCTACACATTTTGTACTCTTCACAACCAATATCTATTCATCAGCGTGGTTCATTGAGACACTGCCACACATCGAAACATGTTTCGGTAGCCATCAGAATGTGTCAGGGAACTAATGGCGCATATGAAGCTCTACAACGATCCATGGAGTCTCAAATGGGGTATCCAAATGTGACGTTGGCGTTCCCCAATATCACTCAAGCAACACATCATGCATGGAAATGCCACTATGATTTAGAGTTTATATTTCACGATAGCCATCCTTACAACTTGAACAATAGGGAAGAACAGAACTAATAATGCAATTACGTCGACCAGTTGGCCCGATAAGCCTTCGAAATGATCAGTCGACTTGACTATGCTTGCATTTAGTTGCATTTAGATGTCAAAATGTGATCCACTTTAACTTCGTTCAGAAGATGCAGTCTGGAAATATTCGTCGATTTCCGGGTTGACAAGACGGACCATTCATGTAATATAAACCGTGTTGCAATCCAGTCAGACACTGGGTCAGCTTTAACGATAATGAAAATGTATCATTTCCGAGTAGCATGGATGCTGCAATCAATTTGAGTATATAAGTAACTTTGATCAATGACCCCCATTTTTATAGTTTTTAGTATACGATATAACTTGATGCTGATCATACAAATGACAACAGAACGCGTGGTGATGTTACGAAACTATGAGAATGGAATCTATTACCATGATTATTCTTGTTTATCTCATTATGCTCAAACTGGCCATAAACTAGAGTCTCATGATGTGTCAATCTTATTGCACAATACAGACTATTGCGAAAACATTAAACACCTTCGCTTGTCTCAACTCATTCGTTAATATCCGACCTTCTCACCCTCTCTCTCTCTCTCTCTGTCTCTATCTCTAGAGCTCTCTCTCTCCCTCTCCCTCTCTCCCTCTCCCTCTCACCCTCTCCCTCTCTCTCTCTATCTCTCCCTCTCTCTCTCTCTCTCTCTCTCTCTCTCTCTCTCTCTCTCTCTCTCTCTCTCTCTCTCTCTCTCTCTCTCTCTCTCTCTCTCTCTCTTGCGCGCTCTCTCTCCCCTTCCCCCTCTCTCTATCTCTCTCTCTTCGGCATGTTTGAAAATGCAATATTTAAGAATAATTCTATAATTCATAGAATATGTTCATTGCTAACGTTACTGAATTCAAATGCTTGAATGTTACAAAGGGGAAGTGATTCGAAGCCCAATGTGGTCAGGGCGCTTAGATTTTATTCATCAAATCGGTGCACGTTTGAATTATGTCCTCATATCCCAATCAGCTGTTGGACGAAAAAAAGAAGATAATGCATACGCACACACTCCCATAAGCTATCGTCAATTATCTGAACATTCAAGCTTATGCATTAGTGGGTATGTAATGCATTAGTGGGTAGTCTTGCTTTGAGTGAGGCAGACATTGTTTCACATATTTGCTAGCGGAACACTCCGACAGAAAAGGTCAGGAGCCAAATGGTAAGTGAAGTTAATGGATTCCATTAAGTCCCTGGTTTAACGCATTGACACTTGATGCGCCTTCATGTTCCACAAATAGCAACAGAATGTGATGTGGACACGTTCGAAGCATTACTAAGGCTGATTCAGATGTCGGGTCGTCATATTCCCGACATAAGTTAAATATGTGTCAGATAAGACCCATCCCATCCTCTGATTATGACATTCTGTGCTCTCTTTGATGGAGTCCCTTATTGTTCCAAATATGATTAATTACAAAGCACATCGTTATGCTGTAGCCTATTGAACCTATGACGGCTGTACCATTGCCCAGTATGTGCTTGATAAAAGTGTCTATAAAATAGGAGGATATATTCATGTATCACAAATCAGCAACGCACCATACAATTACCATGCGTCCGAGAAACTGCTTGCTTTTCATCTACCATTCCAGGTAACAATGTAAATTACCATAGCAAAAGAAAGACAAATGTTGTTGCTAATAGCATAAGCTGAATCTATTGCAAGCCATGGCTGGATATATCAGTCACTGAATACATGAGTATGAAGATGGCTGCCATGAACGAGCACGCTTAGCCGAATACAAAAAAACACATAGAGAAATACGTGCTTAGAAGCATATGAATAGCAACTACTACCACACGAATGTGATAATGCCAATATTTTTGTACCCTCTTAGACGAGCGTATGCATGACAGTCATCGCGCATACCAACATAGCTCATTACAAGATGCCACTATACCGACGCCATTGCATGTTAGAGCACAAAACCAAGGCAGTAATAGATTGCTCATATTTAATTTTACATGAATATTAATGGCAATGAAGGAGACAGCTATTGTTGCCAGAACAATGCGACGTTCCAGAAACATTCCTGTCTTGCAAATCACCTAGTGCAATTATTTCCTACCAACTGATTAATGTGAGCACCAAAAGGATATTTTCGCGGTTGTCATGACACTTCATTGCATTCTAGATATTAGTGAGAAACTAACAAGAACGTCTGGCTGTTATTTATTATTTATTCTGAATCAGATTGCCCTGGCTTGCAAATAGAGTCAGAGGTAAAGGACAGGAAAAGTCAAAGACTCAGATATAGTAATGTACGCTGCTGAAGCGTCCAATAAGCACACTTCTCATAATTCTTTTTATTCATCAACAGGTGTTATGCAATGTATGTAAATATTGCAGTAAATAGCAAAGATAACAGAGCAAGCGTTACTGTTCAACCAATATTTTGGTGGTGAGTAAACGAATAGGCATGAGTTGCGACAGAAACCTCTGCAAGCTTTATTACTCTCTGTACATTCTTTGTTAGTAATTATTCGTGTCAGCAGAGAAAATAGTATTGCACTGAGTGCATTATGAATATTACTATAATTATAACAATATGCACAGTTTTGTTCATCAACAATGTCTTTTGCGCATTAAACAAAAAGCAACACTTTCCATTAGTTTCTATATAAATTGTCGCTGCCATATTTTCAATCATTGTTCGAGTTCATAGACAAAGTAATGCTTCAACCAACGAGGAAAACTAATTATTTATGCCATATTTTGCTTACCTTGGCCTGTGCCTACGCACAAAAACCGCACGTTGCTCTGTGTTTTTGCTTGTTAAGCTTGTGCTCAGTATCGTGTTAAACTTGCAGAAGGTTATTTAAATGTAGACTTACGCATTGCGGTGATCGTTTTAAATAATGTTGGAATGTGACAAATAGCTGGGATTAATAACAAAGACATGAAGGAAATGTAAGCGCATGGGTCAGCGCCGTTAAATAAATACAAATAACGCTTGTAGTACTGTGCAGACAGCGATGGCAAAATGTCATCAACATGTATACGTGCGGGAAGGTGGTAAATAATTAAAACGAACCAACGCTTATCAAATACGCAATTAATTGCTTTGAACTCGGCTCGCAATATCAGTTTTCCTTTATTGGTGATGTAGTTGCCAATGTGTGCACATCCACAGAGTTTGACGGGAACACGCATTTCGGATATATATTGCCTGAAAATCCTGAGGGTATGTTGAATCGTTATTACTCCTTATATAAAGTCGCTGATTAAATTCAGTGCTTGTAATCGACTTTATATCGTTACAAAATATAGTCTTAATGAAGTCCTGATACCTTGTGAAAAGTGCATTATTATCCTTGAAATGTGTGAGCGGTGTTTACGAAAATATGCGCCTTTGCACCGTTGCATAATATCAGAGAATGGTGTGTTAACCTTCAAGAGGACGTTGACCTCATATTGTAATTATTTTGTAACAGTGCAAATGGCGCTTTGGACACTTATCGTGCAACTGCCTGTAAGTTCGACTGGACATGCTCTGACTTTGTGAGATAAGGGTTGAACTATAAAGACTTATGTTAATGACATAAATATTGACCGAAATACCATAGAATAGCATCTAGGTTTGTATTAGAATAATGCCACTCATACTGATAAAGTAGTGAATAAGACTGTCGACGCGGTTTTACTCCTCTCTAGTCCCTATTGCCACAGCAATGATATCAATCGATGTTTTCTAACTGTCGTATGTACCTCTACCCTAGGGAGTATGAATATAGATACGTTTGTCATGGTCAATGTAAAATGCTTATCAATAACAGCACCTGCGAAACGCATGTTGCATTGTAAACATTCATTATTAAGTTCTGTCTCTAATGAAATTAAATTGTGCAGTGACATATTGCTCAGAAAAATATATCGTATATGAATGATAGTAGTGCCTGAATAAATTAGGCTATTTCAACAGAGGCAACGGCACACAAGCAGATAAGGGACATATGTGAACTACGGATTTGTGGATCGATGGCCAATACATGTACCACTGATCTGACATCAACGCAACAAGCGGTCAAATGAAACGGAAGCGTTTAAGAATATACGGAAAAGTGAAACTACTGGCTGAGAAAAGAACGAAGCACCGTGCAAAATCATATGATTCAGCATATATATAACATATTCGACATCATTGGGAACATTTTTTTCAATTTTAACTTTTCATTGTTCGGCTTTGTTGAGGACGTAGCGGCTGTTATTGCCTGAAGATGTACTCGTTTAAACGATATGCCCCATCAAACAGGCGACAACCAAATGCACTCTTGCCTCTTAAGTTTATTGCCTCTTCATTATTGGGAAAGCATCATTCCTAATGAACATTGTCGGACTGTCGGTTTCGGGCAATTACTTTCTGACTCTTTCTTTCGACTAAACTGGCGCAGACAGCGGGGACTGGTGAGTTGCTGCGTCGGCTATGGCTTAAGTTCGCTCGCGTGTGCTGCAACAGCAAAATCATCCGTACACATAATTTAATGTAATATATTAGCTGACACCTCGTGATGATGCATACGCGTATCTTTACTTGACTTACTCCCGCCGACTCTGTTGTTTGTTTAACTGGTTTCAGCCTCGCAAAACCGGAATATTCATATTATAATATGGTCAGTCTTACCGAGTTGCATGATAAAACAGTCGTATGCGAGTTTTTGATTGTCTGGATTTATACAGACTAATAAAGAAAGGGACTTAACGCCACATGGTGGCATTGTCGTTGATTAAACACTTGCTGAGTTGGCAGGCAATACAGCGTTTACTATTTTAAGTAGGTCGTGTAAAGTACATATGTTCTGAGGTAAAGTTAGTTATAGTTTTCCAGGTTGTGACAGCGAGTGTCTGTAAATTTGGTTTGAATCGTTTTTGTTGGCGGTAACGCTATATACGTCTCTCTTGGGCGGTATTTGTTTAAGAAAATGTCCCACTTAACACGACTGGGCGCCAAAACCAACGCCGCTTGGGTGCAGGAAAGATTTATCATCTCTGGCATGACGCTATTAGGACATTTACGTCTGACGTGAACATTTGTGATTACTGGTAAATCACCCATTGAACCCATCTTAGAGCTCTCAACGACCCATCCCGATTTCTGCGTTGACCCCACCTAAATGCCTGCCATGACCTCGCCCTAATCCCTCCGTGACCCAATATCTCACTTTATTTTTACCAGGAAATCACGGTTGCCATTTCATTCATGGTCATTCGCAAGTTTCAATAAATAATTTCATATTCTAGCAGATTTTTCTTTGTTGTATAGATTTCAGTTAATATCATCTGCTTGGGATTATTTATAAATCCATTATCGCTGACGGCTCTATCACACCGGACAAATCAAATGTTATATCACTATATTAACATGCATAGATATAAAATTATTTAATTCTTATAGCCATTATATTTGAAGTTTTGCAGTTCAACATGTGAGTAGCATTTGAATTATTACCATTTTAATTAGCATATTGCGTCATCGACAACTCCAGATTTAGCTTGACATTTAATTGCGAAAGTAAGACTTTACCCTGTCCAACAAGGTCACTTTCAGAACTTGTGCTGTTCTTCAACATGAGACTAGGAACCTAATATATTTATAAGAAATAAAATTTCATTTTAATTGTGTGGTTTAACAGCCACTATATGCAAATCAATAGGTATATAAACTATATATATTTGAATATCAATTAAAACATCGCAGCATCCTAACCTGATCGGGTGTCCGCCATCTTTGGCTGATGATGATCGGGAAGAGGAATCCTTCGATATCTCACGCCCCGTGCCAAGCAATTCTCTGAACACTCTCCCATGTGCGCCATTTTGTGAGAGGCTCTCGGGTGTAGGCGCCAATAGGCCTTCTTACATAAGCCAATGGGTGTTAATGTAAGCAGAAGTGACCACTTTACAACGGTTGCTGAACAATGGGTTGAAGTATCACAAATGCTTGCATTGCATTCATTCATAAGTCATGGGTCCTTCTAAGTGGTTGACGAAGTGGCAGGTAAAGCTGAATACCACTTGAACTTCAAATGAACGGATCACCAACTTTGCAAGGGACTGATTATGGTGGAACGGGTACACAGACATACATGGATAGTCCTCCGATAGGTTTTAGGCCATGTCACGGCAATGCAGACAAGCAAATCAACAGTCAGGAGCGTAAGTTGGCAGAGCTACCAAACAAGAAGACCAGAGTCATCTACCGGATCATGAGATAACTTGCATGTGGGATGAGCGGCAAGTCCGTCTAGAGGCAGCCTCAGAACAGCGAACAGCTGCCACCCCAGATCAACTGAGTCAAGTATACTGTGGACCGCGTGCTCAATAAGGACAAGACGCTTACCAAGCGCGTCCGCGAGCTGTTTTGGAAGCAAGGCAGTACATTTATATCCATCCTTACTGCGATTTGGATGAAATTATATACCATATTACTTGCCCTGACAGGGCACCAACTGCACACGATAAGGCTGGGGTGAAGGGGTGGATTAGATGCCAATTGAGCTCCCTGGCAAACGCCCCAAAAGACCTGGCTCGTAAGGCAGCAGCTGCCTCCCAGAGATCATTGGCTCCATCGTTTCATGGGTATTCAACTCAGCAAGCTCAGAACAGTGAAATATAGAGAGCCCTTACCAACATATAGTCAAGGGATGACATGTCGCGTTTGAAACCAGTCACCAAGTTCTGTCCTTGCTTTTATTTACTTAAGCAGACAAAAACAAAGATGTGACCATTACTTCAGAGGTCCTCCACCACTCGATACCTCACAGAAGAGAGAATCTTCTTCGGATATTGCAGCAACGCAAACCAACGAGATATGCTTGACAAAATGCCAATTACACCGCGCAAGGCCGCAAAACAACAAATGTTCTCGCAACAATGTTGCTACTGTCAGCGGAACCATAATAAGCTCGCAAACTCAGCGATAATACAAACATATGGTACATATATCATGGAGATCCAATCGTTTCATATACTGCTTGACATGCACACTCGATTACTTCGTCAATGTTGCCAAAAAAGAGGCTCAAAACAGCAATGAGCACACATCGCCTCATCTAAATAATTCACCACAGCACTTCTGGTGTGCATGGCTTACAGTATCTATAACACACAAAAATCCCAACAGTTGCACCCATCATTCAATATATGCATTATCAAAATGGGTGATTATGACGACAAATTTCATCTTTATAATCGTATGCTCCTATATGGGACGTCAGATTGTTAACAGTCGGAGTGCTGTAACTTGCCTTGTTCAAGTTTCGACATATGCAAGATGGGCCCGTTCGGTGTTGGTACATGTACATACGACAAGATACGACTTTGACCAAATAATAATATTAAAATTTTCGAATCTTCTATAGTGCAGGCGGGACTACTCCTCTATCTGTCATTGGCTTAAGACAGAGCCTACCCAACAGCGTCGCCTTAGTGGCATCCCTGAACACTTGATGTATCTAAGGAACAGCCATTACAGACCACACATCTAATTAACAATACGTCGGTTGCCGGCGAATCAGGTGCAAACCGTCATAAAAATGGCCAGGTAAACTTCCATCAAGGCAACATACAAAGATCTCTGACGTATCAAAGCGATAAAAAAGCAGCCACCGAAGTATGCCACGTCTTACATATAACATCTTTCAACCTTTGCGAGTTAGTAGCATATTGAGAGCTGAATCTAGATGACGATTGCATTTGAAAGATCTTGGCATGGGTAAATGACAGTTTCAATAAAGTTTGCAATTGAGGCGCTGAAATGATTGATGCCAAACAATGTTCCCAAACATGCTTTCCAAAGTTAGAATCACTAAAGTGGCATTCCTGAACAAAATTGTACAATATTATATGATTTCGAGCACATGTAAACGCCAAACAAGGGTTGAAAAGTTAACCTGCTGACTCGCTAATGAATGGGAAGGGGTAAGAAGCCGTGGTGACGCTGTACTAATTTGCGTGGATCGAATATGTGTGTTAATACGGAAGAATAGTTCACCCTGAAATATAGATGACTCGGGTATGTTGTCATTAAAAACGTCCATGAAGACGGATGATTATCCAATATACATGCGTAGAGCTAAAATCTGTATTGCCCTACGGCCCAGTATATGCTTAGTCAACGGTCAAGTGACCATGTTATATTTAGATATAAAGGCCAACAAGTTGTTTGAATAAACATATCATCAACGGCTGTTGTACATCTGCTTTGTTGTGGAAATCAGTTGAGCTTAGTTGGATGTAAAAAACAGTGTTCGATTTGTCAACGCTAGGCAATTCCACATAATGTTTGGATGCATTAATTGTGCTGATTGTTACAGTTATTTTGAGCAATTTGTTTACTACCGATCGATTTCTTGATTGTCATGCATAGTTATAAGGAAGACAAATCTCACATAAGTGTTTAAAAAACGTGTCATTAGTTGCTAGTTGGTCTGTTGATAAATAGTTCACAGTGGTTGTCAAAAACTATTATTTTAATTGGTTCAGTCCGAATTTCAAATATGGCGGCCTAAAATGTATCATTTCCGTGCAGACTGTTATTACAAATTTGGCACGTTAGCTGTCATTTTATTGCAATGAACATGCAGTTTGCACTGGTATCATATAGTAAGGCATTGTATATCCTCAATTTTATTATATTATTTTAACATTTACTTTAATGATTTATGACCAATGCCCTCGCTCTCCTTAATTATCCGGTACAGCAGCTGGGGGTTCTAGAAGCATTAAATGATACATTGATATATCGTGATATCACGGCAAACAATACTCGTAAATACATGCATACTAGTAGTGTATTGACAAAGATAATATCATAAGCTTTTTGAAATGCAAACAATGTTGATTGTTCAAAGGTTATGGAGAATTAAGTTTAACAATGGTATTTTTTATGTCATGTTGATCTCAAACATTCTTGTTTTCAAGACATGAAAATTTTGGGGCCATAGATAATAAACATTCCTTGGGGAGTGTGATGAGTTTATCAGTAAATGATGTAGGCAGACAAAACAAGAAATTGTACTGAAAATATAGGGCGATATCGCGATTCAAAATCATTTCAACCATGACCTTTTTTGCAGCTTTTAATGACACAACTGCTGTTGTGTATATCTGGCCATTTCAGTTTGTAATCCAGTCATGTCTTCCTTACCAAACGGTTTTGTTCACATAGATCCTAAGTTTAAATACATTCACTTCAGGACTATTTGAAAATATACTTTTGCAGAAGCAGTAAAACTTCTAGGAGGCTTTTTGATGAAATTTAGTTTGTCCCGATAAAAAAAACTATCGAGCGGAGCCCTTCCGATAGTACGTATACTGCACTGCCTGGAAAACCTGATAAGGGGTGAAAAACTGTCGGCTAACTTGAAGCCTGCAAAATTGCTGGGGAAGGGTTCAGATATGAAAGGAACGTGTATCCTGCTGTAAATTGACGGTCAGTTAAATGAAAGGAAAAGACAAATTAAGGGGACTTTGCAAAGAGGAATAATGCACTAGAGTAGTATGACAACGCGCAATCATTCTTTGAAAAATCTTACAATATTTGCATATGATGTTTATACGTCATGTAAAAAGACGCCAGCAAAACAAGACAGGGTGTCAAAATGACTGAGAAAGATTAGGGTTCCTAATAGGATAATTGTCACGGCTCATACATATATATCTAGCCAGTAACCTCATCCAAGTAAAAGAATGAATAACAAAACAAACAAATCACAAAGAAGAAAAGTCAATTGAAATAAGAAAAAGATGAGTGCTGATGATCCCAATGTTGTCGTTGCATAGTGCCGCACAAGCCAAGACAGAAATTGGATTGGTGTGAAGCGATTATTTCCGCACAAAGATGCAGCCTGATCCGCCATAACCTAGCAAAAGTCAATTCATGGTCTCAGTTCCTGAGAGAGCCGAGTAAAATGGACTTTTTCAGTTATAAATCTCTGTTCTCAGTCAAACAGGACGATAAAATCCGAGCTACTTTAGGCACCGATTCATTGACCCACAGAGAGAGAGAGAGAGAGAGAGAGAGAGAGAGAGAGAGAGAGAGAGAGAGAGAGAGAGAGAGAGAGAGAGAGAGAGAGAGAGAGAGAGAGAGAGAGAGAGAGAGAGAGAGAGAGAGAGAGAGAGAGAGAGAGAGAGGGAAGAGAGAGAGAGAGAGAGAGAGAGAGAGAGAGAGAGAGAGAGAGAGAGAGAGAGAGAGAGAGAGAGAGAGAGAGCGAGAGATAGAAGAAAGAAAGAAAGAAAGAGAGAAAGAGAGAAAGAGAGAGAGAGAGAGCTTCTAAAACGATAAAGACGGGGAAAACGATAACTGACTGGATTCATGTAAAGAGCATGGACAGCCAATATCAGTTGCGTGCAATTGATTTCTGAGCACGGATATCTGAGCATCCGCCATTCGCTAAATGCGAAGGATAAGATAGACTGACCATATTCGATGTAAAAGTTTTCCCTCAATCAGTTATGGAATTCGGTTCAAATTGTTTGAAGAACGTGTTTATGGTAAATTTGCTGGTATTGCTGTTATTATTGTGACGCTATAATTTAAGACCAATTTCAGATTTTCCTAATCAAGTGTAAACTAATGCTTAAAAGAATGACAAATAAGCTTATTGTTATGCTCTGCAATCATAAAGACCTAACAGAAATTAAACGTCCTATGGTAATGGTTTAGAATGATAAAATTGGCGCTAACAATCGTGGCCATTTCTAAAAAAGGACTGAACTTCACTATTTTTCCATCAGATCTCATCAAATTTTTTTATGAAGGTCCTTCTGTTTGCAATAATGACTAATCGCCTATTGGCTTTACGCATTCTGAAAATAAATACACGTCACCTTTAATTACTGAAATCGCATATATAAAGAACAGTCGATTGGAAGAACGATATCATTCCGAAATCGGTCTCGCCTTCAAATCACCGTTACCTATTGGTTGAGACAACCGCTTATCATAATGCACATATTCAATACGATAAAATTACAACATATACCAGATTTATTTTATATTTGACACGCGTGGGTAGAAATTTTGGTGCACCGAAGCGTTTTGTTTGCCCTTGGCCTCATTGTGTGGAAAGGAATAAAGGGCTGAACTTTGTAAAAGGGAAACAAATATTAGCGGGATGCACCTAATTTACCTGCCAGGTCTATAAGTTACGACGCATTGACTGTAGGGTGAATAATGACCACTTCATATCAACAAGTGTTGTTTTTTAACCATTACGCCGCATTGATTTTCACCAATGCATTAACACCATTAGCATTATCTTTTCACGGTGCATCACGTGATTCTTCATATTGATCGTGTAAGCGCCTACCATTTTGCACGCATCTTAAGTCTACAAGGCATGCATAGACTATAACATACCGAGTGGTCTCTTTTAGGTTTCTGATTTTGCCTGAATAACGGCACATATTACATTAGGATACTCGTGGTGCGAAACCACAACAATGGCCGCGCTTTAAGAAATCTTAACATGACGGGGTCTTATTATTAATGATGAACAGTCTCATCGACCAGCGACAGTCTTCCTGTTTGTCAAACGTTGTGTTCTCCTGTCACTATGAAATTAACACGACATTGTGTTGAAAAAATATAGATCTTGTCAATCAATGGCACTGCTAGTAAAGTATCTGTTTTCCTGTACATTGATCTTGAGTTGTCCTGGAAAACGCTCGTCGGAATACAGATAATATCGATGAAAGAGGCTCCTGCATCTATCAATGGATAAAAACATATCATTTTGAGATTGCTGTATGCTGAATGCAACATAGAATGGTGCATGGTATCTGGTTCTTAAGCCGATTATTATATTTCAGTCGCATTGTTATATTGTTTGACATACAATTACTCCAACTAACTATACGATGAGTATGTTATTGAGTTAACAGCACGCCAGGCGGCGCTGCCATTGAACCGACAAAAGCACATTGCACTGTTGATCTGACGTCTTGGGGATTTGCCCATAGCGGCTTATGTTGAAGATATGGAGCCTTCTGATCCGCCGAGGCGACCATGCCCCTAAACAGGGCAGAGGTATGACTGGGCCCTCTTAGCGTAGCTATAAGCCTTTTGATTAAAAAGGCAAACTGGACCAGGTTTATGTTTTACCGACGTCTATTATTTTCACAACGTTGCTTGGTATGTAGCTGATCTGAAACAAACGTGTTACATGCGTCGAATCTGATTCAGCGCTCGGATATAGGGAGCAAGCGTTTTTGTATTAATTAGATATTACTTTTTCACGCAGACATTGTCACCAATGCAAACCCGGATTATTTTTTATTCACAGCCAAACTTTTACATTGACACATCCTACGACTATCATCATTAATTGCCTGCTTGTGGTTGCTATGGTTATTGGTATTTGAATGTGATGTTAGTCAGCATTAACGCCTTGTAACAATAGAATTGCTGTTTGCGTACCTTCCTTAGCCCGCCTCGCAAACAGATCTATGCCTGTAATAACATTCAATTTATTGTGCAAAACACTGTTTAACGGCCTGTTAATATTCGGTTGGATTATATTTTGAATTGCCCCTTTCCCACTTAAGCCAGCATAATAACCGATGCTTGCAAATCCCATCTGAATTCGATCCTCAGTTTTAAATAATAAACAGTTCTGCATTTATCGTCTGGCATATACAACGTGATCCTCCAGCATCATCTAAATTGTCTTTGCTTACTTTTTTTGACTGCGTTTCTCAATGAAAAATAGCACATTATTATGTCAGCTATAAATTATTACCTCATAAAATAGAGCAGCCCATTCGACTTAGCCGTTTCAACCGTACGTATTCCAAATGTACAAAACTAGAACATAATGAAATGCTCTATGCTTATATTTGTCCTAAATACTACGATTCTAGATGTTACATTGCTTATTTATCCCGAAAAACCTACCTCATGGCTTATGTATTACTTTACGCGTTGGTGTCATCTTCTTGTGAACGCGATATTGTGAAAGCGTACGGGTACATTTTATCTCTTAGGGACATTTGGGTAAACACCATGTTGAGAATTATACCAGGAATAACATTATATGAGCTATTGTAACCTGGTAATATTGATATCAGAATAGAGGCGTGACTTGGTATGACTGTCCAAATGCAAAAGAGTAATCGTACATCACGGCAACATCATAAATTATCCTCTGCACTACCTGGTGTCAAAGTTTGTTTAGAGCTTGATAGAAAAATCAGACCAAACCATGGCAGTGAATAGATTTATAGCTGTGCACTGGATTCGACACGCATATATCATGTTTCTGCCTAGCTAATTGTCTGGTTTATATAATCTTTATTGTTAACCCGCTGATTTGATGCAACAATGGACAGATGTTGACGGGATTTGCGTATTATGTGACTACAATGCCGATTGTTTTCAGCCATAGGCAGATGGGAACGTATAATGCATGGCTACAGGTATCTTGATATTATGACTCAACTTATAAATAATTATAAATAAACCTGGAGACAAGTTTACAAAACAAATCTATTCCCGCACTCTTTTCTCTTTGATAGTTAGCTGAGTCAACCCAACTCAGAGACTGGAACGTCAACTGAAATAGCTGTCAGAGAGTAAGATTTGCAACTATAATTGATTTCTTATTATCACAAATACACGAAACCATGGTGAATAATTTTCAATCCACAACGTGTCAAATATATGTGTTCCAGTAAGCACACGACTCAATCTCGCGGCACCATATTCTATTTTGGATCAATAATTGGTCGATTTTTATGAAAGCGGAGATGAATTACACACGCAAAAGAGAATTGGGCCAGACGCACCATTACATTTGCTGTGAAAGATTGGCCACGATCTGATACAAATATAGATGCTAGAAAGGATAGGAAATCTTTTGATGCCATAAAAATACCATCATGATCGTTGCTTACCTAACAGGGGGCCAATGAATATAATTTACAGAGATGCCAGCTATTAGGATCGCGTATTTAAGTTCCGTCCATATAGTACGTGTCTAAACAGTACAACAGGGTATTATTGAAGCGAAATATCTCACGTTAACACAATCTATTTGCATCGTTTGTGTTTGAAATCACCCATAAAAAAGCTATTACGTGACATCATGCTATGGTAATGTAGCTTGGCACACTAACAGCCCAACAGTGCTGAGCAGGATACGATAATAAATATATATTTTGACACTAAAAGGAGCTGCCTGCTCATTGAGTGTTGTGGTTTTTTGACTAAGGACAAGAGCAAAATATTTTCGGTTCGGCTTAACCATGATAGGTAGCAAACAAAAAGGATAATTATATTCACTTTGCCAGCCATATGAGTCGAGACTATAAAAACGTAATTGATTTAATCCGCTGTTTGCGCGCGTTAATGATTATTAGTTACGACACTATGTAAGTTCATGATTACAACGGCATGCAATCACATTTTGTGTTGCTATGATTATGTAGCCCTTATTCCCGCAAATGATGCAAACGTCAGCTGCTTCCATGATATTAGCCAATATGCAATATAATGCAATATAATGTTAATTTAGGTATAAGTGATGTACCTGACAACATTTGATAAATGGAAGTAATCAAACAGGGCTGCTGGTATTTTGCGTAACACAAAGATGTCTAGAAATTCCGCGATATTTGGACGCATGAGCAGAACAAGAGTTAGGTACTGAGACTTATATCGCCGAAACAGTATCATGGGAGTCAGAACCACGCAATTAACCATTTTAGTCATCAGATATTTGAATACGAATATGGGTCTTTATTGCCTCTGAGGGTTTAAGGCTTCCTGTAAATCAAAGACAAAGAGGCTGACTCGGATTCATCGTTTGGCGAACACATAAATACCTTGCTTTTGTTTACAATGTTACAACACAGCAAAGCTCACCCATCATTTAGAACACTGTTCGCCAATTGCTATTACAACAGGGCAGCTGGGTTAATTGTTTACTGTCTTACAACAATTGGTCAACATTAAAAAATCAGGCACAGATGGGATTTAACCCTGCTCTTCGCCGAAAAAATAAAGACACAACGAAGGCTTCAACTTCCCTGTTGCGCCTTTTTACAACGACGTTAATACCTTAATGCCAATTAATTGAATTGAAGTCACCCTGGGTATGATTGCGCTGACTCAGCCATATTTATCTACAGTGATAAGAAATAATGAGCCATCAATTGCCATGGATTGAATTTTCAAATTTATCTATCACAGGATAGCTCAACTGTATTGTATATGCTACTAATACAATTGGTAACACTCATACTTCATTTTATACTACGGCTGCTTCATGTCCATCAAATGAATAATTATCGTTTAACATAAATCCCGTTAATTATTTTGTAATGTATCTTGCATGTCGTTAACATCTTTAATATTGCCACTATATTTGAACAGTCTAGTCAATGTATACAATAACCGGCAGCATTTATCACAAACGGTCATGACATTGGCTGGTGTTTGTAGCCGATTTGTGTACTATGTAGTAAGCATACTATTATAATCTTCCGACCGAGCATTTACTAGCATTAAGTATTAGTAAAATGCTAACTCTTCGATCTTTCTGTTTATACCAGCATGAAATATTGCCATAGCTAAACATTACACCACGTTGTCATCTCGTTGTAAACATTCTGACATATAACATATCATTCCGATAGTTCGTCATATGGGTTATATATTGACCACGCATCATATAATTCATTCAAGTAAAGAATAAACTGCTGCGAGTCGTGATATTCACGAGCATGACCATTCATTCCAATTATGCTAATTTTCCAATAGCAAAACTGCCTTATGAACATGTAGCAAGAGCCGTATATTTGAATTAGCATTTCTGTTCGACTAACCTTTCGGCGAATGATGATCGCACAAATGTTTGTATCATAGATATGATAGATTCTATATTAACATTAAGTTGCCGTCAAATTGCCCTGGTTACGGAGCTATGCATCATTAAGTCTTATAATTATCTATCAGTTCATCTTATTATAATATAATACTCGGGGTTTTATTAGAGTAGTCATAGTTACAAGAGGGTAGGAATGACAAAGGCTGTAGCTTATTTCTGTAGCGCTTAAACTTAAGCAATCCATTCCTCTAAGGCCCCTCTGTAAATGTACAGGTTTGCAGGATTATTAAAATGCGGTGCGTGACAAATGGGAACGTTTCTGGATTGCGTCATGGTAATGTAATAAAGCCATGTAACCGAGAACAAGCATAAGTGAATATTGTCGATGAAGTCTAGATGTTGGTTTCAAGTAATACGGGGACAATCTAAATAACATACCATATACTTGCATTGGTGTGGAACACGTCTACTGGCCCTAAAGATCAACGGAAGCTCGTGTTAATAAGGAATGTAATTACGAACCACATCAAGAAAGACCTTTGACATATGAAGCCGTCGGTATTGTTAATGTTTTGTTCCATATTTGATTGTTATAACTTTATATAAAAAAAAGCTTTGTGGTGGATATGACATCTGAATCATATCACAGTCTTCGTAGCATTATTGGAACATAAATAAGTCCCCAAACTGTCAACACAATAACCTCTCAGTTCTAGCAACATAGTGTTAAGTGAAATTGCTCGACCGCTTTGCCAATATGCTGTAACATCCAACTGTTCCGTTACCGTGAAGCGCCACATGTCGTGCAGTTATTTACAAATTCAACCAGACCAAAAACCTGCATTATACACAAATTTAAAATTTCAAAACATGTATACTGTGAATTAATGTTTTAGGTAAATCACTTGATTCACACCAATGTACTGCCGACAGTGTCTTTATTGTTGTGGTTATGAATGACAGGAGAGAGAAATCGATGTAGACAGAGGTACGTAAATAATTGCGTTGAGAGTGGTTTCTAAGTAAGTTTATGTGTTACGCGTCGATTGTGGTGAGAAAATGGCTACTGGTTTCATTTTTATAAATGGGTCGTAAGATAGATTAAAAGATTTCATGCACTTGGTGGAGTGCAATCATTTACAAAGCACAGCTGTCAATTGATTGCCCGATCAACCAACAAATAAAGTAAGATTATTCCGGAGCATCTACGCTATCCACCAATTTGAAATAACCATAATATCATTGTTGGCATGATGAAATATACTTTTAAGCGGTACGTCTGGCACAATTTCTGAACGTGTAACCATTTAGTTGCAGGATCTTGTGTTCACCAATATGGTCAAAAAGTGACATCACAGAAAACAGAGGGCGAATGAAACAAGTTTTTTTCTCATTTGGGTCAAAACCTCGGCTTTTACTGGACACGAACAACGCCGTCGGATGCAAGATGAGTCAGGATTACATCATAAGATTTATATTTCACATACTGGGAGGATATATTTCAAATACGGGAGCATGAGTTGAGAGTTGGGATATATATTGCTGAATGCAACGAACAGGCTGGGAAAATGGACATATTCTCCCAACAAACGACTTTCAGTATTTACCTCCACCCATCCCCATAATGCTCAATTTTTACATTGGGATGATAGAAACGGGAGCGCGAGAGACAAGCAAATAGCTCGGACACACAGAGAGGCACCCATATCAAATGACAACACAAACATATATATATATATAAATATATATATATATATATATATATATATATATATATATATATATATATATATATATATATATATATATATATATATATATATATATATATATATATATATATATATATATATATAAATATATATGTATATATATAAATATATATGTATATATATATATTTATATATATATATATATAAATATATAACAGACCCAACCCATTACCTGATGATCTCAGTCCATACTCTCTTTGGTGAGGTCCCTAATCGACCCGAATTTGTGGCCTGATATTAGAAATAAGTATTGTCTTCCCAAAAATATGGTTATGGTATAGCACCTTACCCATGACTGATCGTGAAAGTAAAGATTAATTAACTACGATTTAGTCTATTTAACTAATGGCTGATGCACCATACCAGGGTGTACGCTTGATGCATATGTCAATAGAATATTGTTGTCAGTGATGAATATGTAAAGGACGACTACTTAATGTATCATAATCGAGCTTCCCATTTGAAAGCTTAGACGCCCGGAAATGTCAGGCGTCACGAGTGTAGCGCACAAATGTAAATCCACACTTGCAAGTGTTGTATATGATTATAGATTGATAGCAACTACATCGGATAAAAACCGATCTCGTCGGACTCTCGGACACAAATCAGGCACCAGATGAATACAGCATCAGCCCTCTTGCAACCAAAACACAACCCTTGCATAATTTTCGCCAGAGTAGCTTGATAAACAAGGCGATCTTTTGCGTGTGAAGTTGCGCTTGATTATCGCGAGGAGGTGCCACTGTGATAAGTATGTTATCGCATGGTCATGCGGATGATATGGGGAAACACCCATATCACTAACATTTGGTGGCACTTAATAATGAAACCTTGTTTTAAGTGCCGTTATATCAATAATTATAAATTATTAAAAATGTTCTCTCTTTTTTGGGGGGGGCCAAATTGCTTTACCATTGGCAGATGATAGGTTATTGCCTTTGTCGAAACACAAATATCTTATTGCAAAAGTTACGCATTAATTAGTGGGGGGGGATAACACATTTGAGCATCTTACAATACTCAAATAGTCTAGCCTGATGCTCTGGATTAAATGACCATGGATGGAGGCTTATATGGGTCTATGAAATGTTTTGAACATCAAACGCAGCACAGCACAAACCAGAGAATTAGCTGAACTAATAGGTAAGATACAGTTGTCATATAAAGTTGATGCAATGCGGTTATTTTATGCGATCTATTTGGTGCCAAAATGTGATGATAAATTCCCCTACCCATCAACATTGCTACCAACAGTTCACTTCGATGGTGTAGTCGACAGCTGACTTTGATATGAAGCTAAATTGAACGCTGACAGGAGGCCACAAAAAGAGACCGTTGTTAATGATATTGTCGCGATTCTTCGTCAATCTTGTTAAAGAAGTCTGCCATGCGACTATCCCGAAAAAAGATAAAATTAACTTTTGCAATTTGATAGTTTCTCTATTAAAAGACTTGTTTGAGGATAGAATTCAGATTAGGATCGTAAGCATCTCATTAGTTAATTAATTTGTGATGGTGGGTGAGAGGGTGGGAACGGGTATAAAAATAATGCATACCCATTTAAACATGCGAAGAGCTGTTTTTATGGCGGATGGTAAAATGGTATTCTGTAATTGCATGTTAATCGTTTGATCAATATATCCTTCATAATACCTGGTAAGCTTTTTATCTTTTGTGAGTACCAATTATCATCACACTCAACATTCACATTAGTGCATGATTTAAAATGGTTGCGCTCTGAAATTGCAACCACACACGATTTACGTTGAACAGTAGTTTTAAACAAATTTTTTATATTGTTGAAAAACGTCTGTATATCACGAATCATTCCACCCTTTGCCAGTTTAAGTCAGCCGAATCGATCTTCATGACTGTTCATTATTATAGACGTGTCGCAGTCTCTGAATCGCTTTGTAAAATTGCAATATGATTCATTCACAGGCTTCTAGTCAACTAAACTTTGATGTGTGTGTCAGTTAAGGTTGATGAACGCATCACATGGGACATATTATCTGTTCTATTATAGATGCCGAAACCATTGGTTTAAAGGATGGTGTCATTGATTGAGGTATCATTATAATATTTAAGCATGTTATATAACAAATTACCTCTAATGCATTGCATATGGAAATATCACACATACATTATACCGGAAAGCTATACACAACCAAAAATATAGTGCGCATCAGTATTTTCTTTAACGCCTGTTAAAACCAGTGCAATATATTCACCATTCTGTAATGTTAATTTCATCAAGTAAATTAAATACATCCGGCGTTTCTTGTTAATTTTATGTTCGATAAATATGTGATTGCATTAAAGGTATGATCTAGAACAAGCAACTTTTTCGATGAATACTACGATCTCAATAAATACATCTTTCTGCTCATCTTTCTGCTGTTTGCCTATTTTAAACGAAAATATATTTGGCATTACTATGGTCAATAGGAAAGACGGACAATTGCGGTCAATGCTTAATGTTCCTGCTCTAAAAATATCAGGTATGAAATAAGGTATACTCACCGCCAATACTAGCCGTTGGCTTCTGTCACCAACAAGGGCACGAAAGCGACATAAACATTGATTAATAAACTCCCATGAAATTATTTTACTCTGTAATATAATGCTCACAAATATATTTTATGTGAATGACTAGTTTCGCGAGAAATAAGGCTTTTGCTACGTAGGCAGCAGGGTACAGACCGACGAGGGACATAAATCAATGGATCATTAACAATAACCTATGTCAATCATCAAAGCCACACGCGTCTTTTCGACCAAACCACATATAAGCTCTTAAACATAGTCGGAAAAGTGAAAACACTTGCTGCGAAACACTTCATAACGAAATGACAACGTTGCATTATGCAACATAAGTTGGGTCGGTACAACATCTTGTAGACTAATCAAGCTGTGACCGACAATCAAATCCGACCTGTCAATTGCAGACGGCCGTCGTTTGGCAGTTAAAACGCTCTTTGGTCACTAAGACGGAGCCGTGGTTATTGTATGAAGCTCAATCAAAACCCAAACCGCGTGTCTATAACTTTCTGTCAAACTGCCTCTAATGGGGTGTTTCTTACATCATCATTCATTAACAATTTTATGTTGGTAAGTAAATTGCACGCCGATAGGGATAGAGTCGATGGCTGCCTGTTTTTAAGGGGTCTGTCGCTGAAATAGGTGCACATTTTGCGTTTTTTATCAGTGATGAAGTCAGCAATGAAAGCTCGAGATCTCCTTCTTTTTTGAATTGTCACAAGTTATATAAAAGTAAAGATGCAGCCTACATATTAATAAGAGCAGATTTGGCCATGTACCACAATCATAAAATGCCGTGTACAAATAACATAATATGACTTGATGCGGTTCAGGCAAAAGTAGGTTTCTAGACGCTATTTTTTGGATCGGATAAGCAGACACCGGAAGTCATATTATAAGTATTGTGCTCTAATAAAACAAAGCGGCAAGAATAGCAGTAATGTCACATATGTATCCCATTAACGGCAGAAAATCGAGACCAATTGATTGGTGGAGTGTTACATGCTCATGATGAATATCTTGACAGAGGAAATTATGTAACACCATTACAGTTCATGTGACACGGTGATATTGCATGCTTGTTGCGAAAGCCTGCATTGCAATATGAGAAGAATTACGTAAGCAACGAGGAGCAGAAGGAATCATGATCAACTCAAGAAGTTATTATAGTGTCTTCATTCCGCTATTGAATAGGGGTGCGATTTATCATTACTATACAACTTAAGTCTGGATTACATTTTATTGCTTGACAAAAACAGCCTCTCTTCGGCTATTAGCTACGAGCACATATGGTAAATATAGGCAAAACTACTGAGGCATTTTTGGGGATGTCATATCAAAATTAATGAAGTTCATCCTCATCATGAAATAAGCAAATGCTGGATCGATGTTAAAATATGTTCACTCTTTATATCTATGAGTAAGAAGTTTGCGAATACCTCAGGCATAGTTTAGACATGCGTATCTTACGATTAGATTACGTCATTTGATATGGCTGACTGACTGGCAACATTCTACGATAGATTTGCAGATATTTCACGCCTGTGCTTAGCATATTGGTTGATATTGTTGTATATTCGATGAGAGAGTGGTGCAGCTTGACGTTCTAACCCCTCTTTACACAAATGTAGTAATATCTAGCCAGACAGGATGTTGTCACATTCTTTTCATACTCGACCTCCTAAAATGATTGGCTTCAACAGAAACCATGTAAAACAGTAAAATGCATTGTAATACGATTTTTATAATTCTAACATCTAACTGCAAAACAAGGTATAAGACTTTGTGGGTTTGATGGGCGAATTCTTTTAAAAACTGCTCATACAACATAATTCAATATTTTGAACGCATACATATAAGTATTTATTTAGACCTGATTTATGAATCAAAATAAATACTATGCACGTCTTGATTGGTCAGAAGGACTTTTGCATTCGATACTGACAGGGGTTAAACAACGGATGAGAGATGTTATGGCATCTCCAACCACTTGCGATGTTCATCACAATTTGCTAATTTACTTGAAAAGGAATCCTCGTTAATCGCACGACATCAACCAGCCATTCAAGCAAATAGTTATGGGCTCTTCAGCTCCCAAAGAAGCGTTTCAAGGATACATGCGAGTGGTTTCTGATGTGATGACCAATGGGCCTCTCTGACGTTACTGTGGTTAGAAGTACAATGTAAGATTACATGATGCGTTCAATGAACTTTGCGTTTGTTTTCTGAGGGGGTATATTTGCTTTCATGAATATGAAACATGGAAATTAATGAGCCATTCAAATCAAAACTGGAGCTGAGGTTAAACATGCTACACTATGTAAATCTGTTTGGCAATAGTCTGCAACACTATACCCATGACGAAAGGTTGCTTTGGTAACAAACGAAACACTTTGAATTCATCAAGTATCCATGAATGCTTGCCCGACGCGGTGGTTAGATATTTATATCATCCATGTGAGCTGGAAAAATTATACATTTTGCTACAAATAAATGACTGTAATATGCAAACGGACGAAACGTTTGTACAGTACTAATTTGCAGTGAAGGTTATGGGGAAACACCATATGTCAGGTAAATGTTGCTATTGCGTTGCTGTTGACTCTCAATGCTACCGCTTATAGAAGTACAACTACCAATTGCAGTGATAGCAATATGTTGAGGGCGCCGGGTTTGGATGGCGTGTGGCTGCTCACTTGAACATATGCATTATCCGCTGTCGGAGCCGGAGAGTGACTGTATGGCAGATGTTCATTACTTTTGCAGACCGGAATAATTCGTATGTCAGTCACTCGTTTTCACAGCGTTGCACACACAACATTATTGGGTAAAGGTTTGGATCTAGTTCTGCTTGACTTCAAAACGCCTGACACACACAGCATAAACGAATATTATGTGTAAATAACTAACCTGGGTGCGTATCTTTGTCATATTGAGTACACAAAATCTATAATTTCCTGAGTAGCGTGGTAATTTCGAACAAATTGCCAGCAAATCGTCTAAATGATCAAAGAAGTGTTTATACTGCAGCAATGCTCGAATCTAAATATCAGTTTCGGTTTTGACTTATGAGCTGGAGAGAATAACGTGCTACAATGATTTGAGCAACGGATGTTTTCATTTAGGCAAGCCATGACTCTTGACCATTAAAGCGTCCGCTTTCGTTGCTACAAATAGGGAATAGACCTTTGCTGTGTGTTGCCTTTGTTTGATAGTTTTGTTGAATCCTTCTGTCTTCGTTTATTTACATATATCGTTCACATTCCTGTTAAACAAAGGTCGACAGTGAGATTTAACTATTTTTGTTACCCTCTCCTTTACCAAAAAAGGGTGGAAGCAAGTGTTACAGCTGAATGCGTCACGCACCCACGCAATGGACGGGACACAGGTGTTTACCACAAGAGGCTATTTCGAGAGCACTTATCCTAAATAGATCACTTCTTTTTTACCATGAAAGTTATAAACATTAGAATTTTTTTCAATTCATCCTTTGTAAACTAATGTGCTTACATATGGATGCTAAATAGTCGTTGCTACGGTATTAACCAGGAAAGGAGGGGGAGGCGATTGCTTAACAGATGTACATTGAAACCGGTTGAAGACATCATTAATGAATCATCAATGCATATTAATACAACGATCTGTTTTTTTGTGTTCTTTCAGCTGACAGTAACAATGATTGGCTTCATATCTGCTACAGTTATTGATGTTCATCTCAGCGCCTGTCATGTATCGCTAAACCAATCACATACTCAACTAGGTAACCTAGTTTGTTATATTTCAAACTATAAGGTAATACACTACCGTTGCACATGGCAGACAAAATTTAAATAGAAAGGACAAATAGGATTTTATCGTCTACAATTACCATAGACAGCAGAGGCTTTGCAATAAAAAGATGAAAAGCTTCTCAATGGCGACACGGAGGTATCTCACGAACAATATATTGTTATTAAAGTAAAGCAGTCGGTTCGGCTAAGCCGTGTCGATCGTAGGCATTATTCAATCTTCTCAAAGAAAACATATCAAAATTCGTAACACTCGACGTTAATGTTTTATGTTTACTTTTTAACTTTATAACATGACTCTGGATTTTACCTAACGTCACTGACCCTGAAAACCATTCATCATCGCCTCTTCATAACCAAATGTGTTGAAGACATATTCGTTTAAGCGAGACATTGTGAAATTGCACGATTACATTTTACCACAGGATAGTCGCATAAATTTAGAATTTAAATGGCATTACATGAGGCTTCAGTTTCAGAAAATAGTGATAGTATAACAAAGATATGCGATTCCCGACATCATTTTTGTCTTTGCTCTGCTCATCTTCATGCCGGGAAATGTTAGCCTTTCGAACTACCTGTCTATTGCAAGCTGGAGCTGCTCTGCTGTATTGTGTCCGATTACAATATCATCCGCGTAGATAGCGTGTTGTCCTCTGTCCACGGGACACGGCTTGCTGATGTAGTCTAGCAGTACGATGAAAATTAGAGGACTCAGTGCTGATCGCTGGTGTAATGCCACCTTCACATTAAAACTCGTTGTAGTGCCGAAGTACGTTCTCATTCGAGTCCTTCTGCCACTACGAACTGCCGTGGCATAGATGGTATCATGCCTCTATTGATCTTGTCGTATTCCTTCTCTAGGTCTAAAAACGCCCCGCAGCTATCTCCTTTCCCTCTATCATCTGCCGCACTATGAATATCGCCTCTGTTGTTCCCTTTCCCTCTCTGAACCTAAACGGCTCTACAGTCTCCCGAATTCTCGCATCCACTGTTCTTTCCAAGCACTTCATCTGTTAAGATGGAAACTTGATTCCTCTGTAGTTGCCACATTCGTGGATGTTACCTTTGTTCTTGAAAATCGGAACCAGTATGGATTCTAGCCAGTCATCTGCTTATAGCCGCACGTTCCTTCCTAGCCGCACGTTTCCTTTCGATTGCTTTCTGAATGTTGTCTGTCCATCGCCACTCTTCTCTATCTAAAATGTCCCACTTCTTTTCAGCTGTCCTCACATCCTCCACTCTCGGTGCTTTCTTTAGTTCCTTACTTCGATATATATCTGCCACCGCTTCCATCAGCTTCCCACTTCTTATTCTGGTCACGTTCTAACTGAGCTCCTTTTTGGTAAAGCTTCAACGTAGCCACCACCGGCTTGGGCTGCTGTGCCACAAGCTAACTCGGGATCACTTTCGTATCGATCGCAAAATTTACCTGTGCCTTCCCCATGATGATCATGTGGATCTGAGTTTGTCATTCTCCGCTATAGTTGGCATACAGCTGGCTGTACTTTTTCTGGAACCACGTGGTTGCTACCATTCAACCATTCAGGCTGCATGTCAGGCTGAGTCTCGCATGTATAAATATAAATATATAAATACATATATGCATATTTATATAAATATATGTTTATAGATATATGTTTATACGTGCATTATGCATATTATATACACATAGTTAGATGTATATATGCATATATTTGTATGTATATATATTTATAGATATATATATATATATTTGCATTTGTATATAAATTCAGATATGCATCTATATATATATATATATATATATATATATATATATATCAGAGTACATATATATATATACATATATATATATATATATATATATATATATACATATGTATATATATACATATGTATGTATTTATATATATATATATATATACATGCATTATGCGTATTTAATGTATATATATTCCAATGTATATATACATACATATTTGTACACATATTATATAAATTCAGATACGCATCATATATATATATATATATATTATATATATATATATCAGTTCGCATATATATTATATATACACATATATATATATATATATGTATTTAAATGTATATATAAATTCAGATATGTATATATAAACATATTCAGTATCTGTATATATATATGTATATATACCTATGTTTATTTATATGTATGTATATATAGATATAAATATATCTCTATATCTATATAGGTATATATATATTAATTGCTATGTCTACATATGTTTGTATATATATATATTTCCATATATTCATATATTTCTAAATATATATATATATATATATATATATATATGTATATATATATCTATGTATATGTATGTATATATGTACATATATATATATATATATATATATATATATATATATATATATACACAAATGTATATAAAAAAATATATATATATATATATAAATATATATACATATTGGCAAGTTGTGATATGTGACGTGAATCTATTGAATGCTAGAACATTTGAAGTATATAACTGGTCTTTGTATCCGGTTAGTAGGAAAAACTATATTAGATGCGGCATCGGCGCTGTGAAACTTTCGTCATTTCTCATATCAGTGAATGACGCATTGCAACTCAATTTTTTTGAAAAGGTTGTTTGCGCTCTATTCATGGCATGAAGAGACAATATCTATTGGACGATTGCAGGCCAAAAGTTGAAATATCTCAGACATATATTGATCCGTGTATTGACTTTAGGGGAAGACGCCTTAGGGGGTTGATCTGGGGTATCTTCCATGCGTTAACGACAGTTTGAATATAAAACACAGCAATTTCTATCAGCAGGCGTGTAATCAAAGGTAAGAGGCTGACAAGGGATGGAATGATTATAATATGCTCTACCTACCAGTAAATGCCTGCTAGTAATAGCGCAAAAAAGGGATTTCATTTAACTTTTTTTTGAAACGTCAAGCAATTGTTTATGATGGAATATTGTGGTAGGATAAAACATATTTCATAATAAAACAATTTCATGCAAAATAACAACTTATAGACCACAATGGGCCGCTGACGTACGCTCTTCTTGCACTCGCGTATAGATGCCGCCGTTCAAAAAACCGTCCCAAATAATAGAATGTAAGACTCATTACACCATGATCTGTTAGCGGCGCGAATAAACACTATTCGAACCTACAACGGCATCCCTTAAGAAAATCCTAAGCATGCTAAGGTCTCTTTGTCTAAATGCTCGTATAGACATCTTCTCTGCCCGACGTAGTCTGAATTAATCCCCCACCTACCGTATAGAGCAATCTGCTTGTATCATTTTTACATTGAGTAATCACTAACAGCGTATCAAATAGGGAATGGCATATATTCGATTGGAATAATGTTGATAGTAGAATCAAGTGGGGCTTGTTCAATATTTGATTTGACGCCCTGGAACCCTAAATACAAGTCTGAAGCCAATCGTCAATTGTTCTGAGCGCATTGTAAACAATTGAACTCCTAGCGCATAGCGGATTTTTTTCTACTTTAGATTGCTGTCTGAAAAATGTAAGTACTTACCCATCAATCGTTAGACCATTGGCTGAATTTGTTTTGTGTGTCTATATGATTTTAGATAAAGGAAAAGCCGTTAACACAAAGGGAATGGGTGTGTAGATAGAAATAACTAGTTACAATCGTCAATCGTCAAAGCTTTGACTTTCTGCAATGCTGCAATTTAACTTTAAGGATTTCATGATAGCGTCTGTTGCATGTTCATAATTTGCTTGCCCCCGAACATATCAGTGTAGTCTTTTGGCATAACTTTTTCATAGGTAAACAAGTGTCTTCATGCAGTTATCTCCTCTTTTGGATTCTAAACGTACAGAACCACCACTTTGCGGAAACTAATCAACGGGAAACAACTTATTTCTGTCATCGTCTAAAGTGTCACGGTTGATATGTCTTTTTGTGATTTGTTCAAAAAGAATTCAAATAAATTTTAGACTTTCTTCTCTTTGTTGATTCTCTCACGCCAGTGGTGTCTCGATTGTGCTTGTAACATACAATAATCTTTTATCTATGGTTTATCACTCATGTTGTTAATCGCGTTGATAGGTTTAATGCTCAAGACAGCAATATCACAAGCATACTCGTTAATATTATAGAATAATGCAATTATAGTGCTTTACGACTGTAAATATGCCAAATTTGCACAATGCAGATACATAACTTTCTGTTGAGTGCAGTATGACACATCGTGTCAGCTATTGGCATTTTAGTGGATTCTGACACACACATGAATAACATCTTGTTTACAGCTGCTAATATACTATTGCATGCCTAATGTGTCATTTAACCGAATCTCTAAAGTAGCAATTGCAATATCTATGTTGAAGGATGTGTGCCTGTAATGGAGTTCCTACTCTCCACAAATTGTTTACTCTTCAACGTCAATATCGATTAATCGCCTTGACTCATTCAGACACAGACCATACCCAGGAAACATGTTTTGGTAACCGTCGGAGGGTTTCAGGAACCCATTGTGCATATGAATTGGATTTGAGGCTGCACAACGATCTATAGCGCCTCGCATGGGGTGTGCAAATGTGACGTGGGCGTTCTATAATGTCATTCAAACAGTGCAAACTGTTGTCGCATCGGTTTAACGTTTCGTTGATCTGTATATTAAAGGAAAAGTACACCCGTGTTTTCTTTTAAAAACAACTTGCAAATTATTGCAGATCGGTTTCAAATTTTGGCTTATTCAACTGTCAACAGCATTTCTTCTATTTAATCATAACAATGAATATCAGAGATCTTTTACTCACATACGAATTAACATGGCTTTTTGCTGACAGTGGCGAATATAGTTGTCATGACTTCACTGATAGGCAAAGCTGGCGTTATTAGAGTTATGCAACGCGTGATCCATGGCAGTCATATCGCGTACCACATTATTGTCATAGAAAACAGTCATGCTCTATGTACAGATGTCTCGTCATGCTAAATTGGTTAGTCCATATGAACAAATGTATATAAAAAATATATATATATTATGTATAAATATATATACATATTGGCAAGTTGTGATATGTGACGTGAATCTATTGAATGCTAGAACATTTGAAGTATATAACTGGTCTTTGTATATATCCGCTTAGTAGGAAACACTATTTTAGATGCGGCATCGGCGCTGTGAAACTTTCGTCATTTCTCATATCAGTGAATGACGCATTGCAACTGTATATATACCTATGTTTATTTATATGTATGTATATATAGATATAAATATATCTCTATATCTATATAGGTATATATATATTAATTGCTATGTCTACATATGTTTGTATATATATATATTCCATATATTCATATATTTTTAATGATATATATATATATATATATATATATGTATATATATATATCTAGGTATATGTATGTATATATGTACATATATATATATATATATATATATATATATATATATATATATATATATATATATATATACACATATGTATATATATATAAAATATATATATATGTATAAATATATATACATATTGGCAAGTTGTGATTGATGTGACGTGAATCTATTGAATGCTAGAACATTTGAAGTATATAACTGGTCTTTTGTATCCGCTTAGTAGGAAACACTATTTTAGATGCGGCATCGGCGCTGTGAAACTTTCGTCATTTCTCATATCAGTGAATGACGCATTGCAACTGTATATATACCTATGTTTATTTATATGTATGTATATATAGATATAAATATATCTCTATATCTATATAGGTATATATATATTAATTGCTATGTCTACATATGTTTGTATATATATATATTTCCATATATTCATATATTTTTAAATATATATATATATATATATATGTATATATATATATCTATAGTATATGTATGTATATATGTACATATATATATATATATATATATATATATATATATATATATATATATATATATATATATATATATACACAAATGTATATAAAAAAATATATATATATGTATAAATATATATACATATTGGCAAGTTGTGATATGTGACGTGAATCTATTGAATGCTAGAACATTTGAAGTATATAACTGGTCTTTGTATCCGCTTAGTAGGAAACACTATTTTAGATGCGGCATCGGCGCTGTGAAACTTTCGTCATTTCTCATATCAGTGAATGACGCATTGCAACTCAATTTTTTTGAAAAGGTTGTTTGCGCTCTATTCATGGCATGAAGAGACAATATCTATTGGACGATTGCAGGCCAAAAGTTGAAATATCTCAGACATATATTGATCCGTGTATTGACTTTAGGGGAAGACGCCTTAGGGGGTTGATCTGGGGTATCTTCCATGCGTTAACGACAGTTTGAATATAAAACACAGCAATTTCTGTCAGCAGGCGTGTAATCAAAGGTAAGAGGCTGACAAGGGATGGAATGATTATAATATGCTCTACCTACCAGTAAATGCCTGCTAGTAATAGCGCAAAAAAGGGATTTCATTTAACTTTTTTTTGAAACGTCAAGCAATTGTTTATGATGGAATATTGTGGTAGGATAAAACATATTTCATAATAAAACAATTTCATGCAAAATAACAACTTATAGACCACAATGGGCCGCTGACGTACGCTCTTCTTGCACTCGCGTATAGATGCCGCCGTTCAAAAAACCGTCCCAAATAATAGAATGTAAGACTCATTACACCATGATCTGTTAGCGGCGCGAATAAACACTATTCGAACCTACAACGGCATCCCTTAAGAAAATCCTAAGCATGCTAAGGTCTCTTTGTCTAAATGCTCGTATAGACATCTTCTCTGCCCGACGTAGTCTGAATTAATCCCCCACCTACCGTATAGAGCAATCTGCTTGTATCATTTTTACATTGAGTAATCACTAACAGCGTATCAAACCCAAAGGAATGGCATATATTCGATTGGAATAATGTTGATAGTAGAATCAAGTGGGGCTTGTTCAATATTTGATTTGACGCCCTGGAACCCTAAATACAAGTCTGAAGCCAATCGTCAATTGTTCTGAGCGCATTGTAAACAATTGAACTCCTAGCGCATAGCGGATTTTTGTCTGAAAAATGTAAGTACTTACCCATCAATCGTTAGACCATTGGCTGAATTTGTTTTGTGTGTCTATATGATTTTAGATAAAGGAAAAGCCGTTAACACAAAGGGAATGGGTGTGTAGATAGAAATAACTAGTTACAATCGTCAATCGTCAAAGCTTTGACTTTCTGCAATGCTGCAATTTAACTTTAAGGATTTCATGATAGCGTCTGTTGTATGTTCATAATTTGCTTGCCCCCGAACACATCAGTGTAGTCTTTTGGCATAACTTTTTTATAGGTAAACAAGTGTTTTCATGCAGTTATCTCCTCTTTTGGATTCTAAACGTACAGAACCACCACTTTGCGGAAACTAATCAACGGGAAACAACTTATTTCTGTCATCGTCTAAAGTGTCACGGTTGATATGTCTTTTTGTGATTTGTTCAAAAAGAATTCAAATAAATTTTAGACTTTCTTCTCTTTGTTGATTCTCTCACGCCAGTGGTGTCTCGATTGTGCTTGTAACATACAATAATCTTTTATCTATGGTTTATCACTCATGTTGTTAATCGCGTTGCTAGGTTTAATGCTCAAGACAGCAATATCACAAGCATACTCGTTAATATTATAGAATAATGCAATTATAGTGCTTTACGACTGTAAATATGCCAAATTTGCACTATGCAGATACATAACTTTCTGTTGAGTGCAGTATGACACATCGTGTCAGCTATTGGCATTTTAGTGGATTCTGACACACACATGAATAACATCTTGTTTACAGCTGC
>CM067350.1:44628021-44753021 GCA_034190875.2 Urechis unicinctus | reverse complement strand
TACAATCAAGGTTTGTCAAACCCGCAATTAACAGAACTTGGCCAGCTTTATTCAATGAATTTGATAAAATATATCAAATTAAATGTCACTCTATCATACATTCGACCGGCGTTGAGGAGAACGTCCCGTGCGCCAAAAAGTTCTCATCCCATGTAGCTTCATGGCATCACATTTACGGGTCTATTATATGTGCGCAGACATTTATTGCTTAAGTGGTGGGGAATCAAATGCATTACACCCATTTGCGAAAGGCAGACAAAAACACAAACCGGTTGCATTTCTAAAACTCTAAGTTACAGCGCATTGGGTTAATAAAGACCGCTACATATCAGCGAGTGTTGTTTTTATAATCATAGCGCCTCATTCACTTCAACAAATGCATTAACACTATGTGCCGATGAGAAAGGATGAAACAAAGAAAAATCAAATCACTGCATTAGAGTTACTCATAGTATACTGTAATGTAGGGAATTCTATCATCAGCAGGAGCAGACAAATACCGACGAACCGGCTGTGCGGTGCAGCGTCATACCTTTCCCATAAATACTGTATATATATCGTGAAACCAAACGGTCTTGTGTAGAGTTCGAGATTGAGATGATATATCGACTGTGATGGATGAGGACGGTTGTGGTAACGCTATCTTTGCATCAGGACCAACTCATTGTTTAAATGTATGTTAGTAAGAAAATAACAGTGCTCTCGGCATAACCAACGACAAACTGGGGCCATGACAGGGTCTAGTTAAGCTATTACAGCAGGTTGTCACTAGATAACAAACACGATCTTAGGATAGTCACGTATGAATTCCGGCACATAGAGCTAAAACGGCCACATATATATGTTAATCTACCAAATCCAGTGACTGCATACTAACCATTGCTTAAACAATTTTGGACGAACGCCTAGACACAAAGAGCCTTAAACACTGTTTCCTTGTACAGAGCCCTAAAACACTTTTTTTTGCTCAGTGACTTGTAGTTTTCTTGGTAATGGCTGGTAAGAATACAGAAAATATCTATAAAGGAGGATTATCCATGTATTAACTAATTGAAGCACGTTATGTTGCGATTATTGTATAATAAATGCTACTTAGAAAAGCTATTTAGTTAGCCGTCTTTAAATGCTGCTCCCAGTGTTAGAGAAAGCTTAACCAGGCTTGTTTTGCCGGTATCCGCAAGCTTGATATGGAAGCAGGTGATACGTCAATCATGTGACAATCCTCAAATCTGATTTAGCACTTGGACATTGCGAGTAAGTGATTTTAGACTGATCAAAAAAGTGATTGAATCTGTATTGCCTTTCTGCGTTCGATGCCTGTAGACCGCAACACTTGAGTGTAATCATTTGTGTCTCAGTGACTGTTATGAAGAAATGCATTTAAGCCAATCACCCGATAGGCTAAATAAATACCAATTCGTACGAATAAGGTAAACTGCATCAAAACACCAAACTGTTTGTGTTTGACGGCAGAAATCAACACCACTGCTAACTAAGAATGCAATTACTTAGTAACCATTAAGTTTAGAATGACAAAATCAACGATGATTTGTAGTCATTACTTTTGGTTGTGATGGTCAATGGTATTTAGAAAATTCATACTGGGTGTCTAGGTTGTTATGTTTGTCAGTGTTAATTCCTCACTGCAACATAATTGTTGTTCTGCGCATGTTTGATGCATGGATCTTTGATATGGGATCACTCGAATATAACTATTTACATATGTTTATTTACAAAAATTAATAGCCTATATTAAGCTGAAGCCATGCTCACAATATATTCAAAGCTCAGTTTCGGCTCTTGAGACAGCCAGTTGCATGGACTCAGCTGTGAGTTTGCTAGAGAGCTCTAAAGATTGATGTCAAACCATAATATCGTCAGCAAAATGTACATGCTTTGATATCAATAGCTCCAATTATGTTTCAAGAATAGACGAAAGCATAAGCAGTCATTTGCAATCAATTGCTCGTTAGCTGTTATGTTTCATTTAACAGTACAGCTGTCCAACATTGTCTGTGATCAGCGTCAAAATCGAATGCTTGTTAGGAAATGAAATCTTACATAGAAATACGGAAATCAGCATGTTTAATTCTTACATAGCAAATAACCTAGATAAGTCGAAGAAGATCATTGACACAGATGCTGACTCTCGTTGTCTTATTTGTAGGTTATATTGACGCAGCACGCCAGAATAGCAGGACATTATTGAACCACAATATCGCATTTTAATGCTCATCATGCCGCTAGTCATCATCTCTTTGCAAAATGATGCTTTTTTTCTGCTTTACTCTCTGCGAGAAAATCGGTTACATCGCAGCCTGCATCGGTAATGCGATTTTACACACTAGCAGAGCAACAGCTTTATCGAGGAGCAACGAACATAGGTAATGACACTGAAAAGCAATCCCATTATTGAGTGCTATTCGTTTTCAATTATTATTGTCACACTCAACACATACCCTACCTAGATATTAGTTTTTGACTCACAATTAGGGCTGAAAGGTTTTTTTGATCTTATTGTAATTGAGAATTCATCTTACTTTACTTGCAGGACCTGGCAGGATGATAATGAAAATAAACTTGCATTTCTGAGCTTTTTGATTGTCTTGGTAATGACTATTTAAGACGATTTACAAGTTAATGTTTTATTCAGAAAGCGCTCATAATATCCGCTTCTATGCTTGAATTGTTCTCTTATTTGTAGCTGATATGTGCGTCACTGATGCGTTCAGAATATGGTTGCATTCGTTATTTCTGTGTTTAGCCGATACGTAAAGATTTAATGCTAATGACATAGATATTGCAATTTTGTAGGCACCATGAATGAGGAGACATTTGATAACTGAAAATATCTACCTACGCAGCTACCAATAATTTTAGAAAATTGTACAACCAATAGCTAATTAAGGCCAGACAGATGCCTCACTTGAGTAAAGTTTTACAACTATTGGTCATCAGAAAATGGGCGCGTATGAAAAAAGCTCTGATCAGCACAGAATAACAATTGCTCCGACTAAATCAATGTTACTAACAAAGATAATGAATTATTACGTTTATGCCATAAATTGACTCAGATCGCATGTTTGATAGTATTTCTTGGTATACTTGACCTTGTTGCTTATGATTTTATTAAAAAAAGCGCGCAAGTCAATAGCTTCATAAGCTGCACATGAATGAACTATGAATTTTATTATTCTAATGAAATTGGTTCCACACTATTGCATGAATTACAACAAAGCCACGCTCCCTCAAACTGCATCATGCATATCACATATCAAATGATTTAATATAAAATCTGTGAATCATATAGTACTCTAGTGTGGAGTATCTAAACATGATATTCTTGATCAATTGTTGCATATCTATTGCACACATAAGTACTCCACCCAACAAGTTCATCAACGAATGAATATTTCCTGATATAATTTTGTAAAGGGTAGTGAACATGAGAAATCTTCTACTGGAATATTTACTAAAATTATGCGGGGTATTCTAATAGAACGATATCACTTATATTTTCTTGTGTGTACTAGCCTGAAATATCTGCGAATCATGATTAATGCATACAAGAAGTAAATACAAGCTTGGATATACACAAACAGCGAGCTGCGATATCTACAAGCATGGCAACTCACGTATGACAGGTTATGTTCGATGGCCAATAACATGACTCACCAGTGAACTTAAAGCCACAGTTATCAGAAGTTGATGCAATTTCAACCAACATTTCAACAGTGTGAGTGGAGGTAATTTGAATGAAAAATACAAATATTATTGATTATTTTGGCCATTTTCTAAGTGGTGACGAAAAATGGGGCGATTTGGTATTCGGCGATTATGGGCGTGAGCAGGCTTCTTTTTATACAAAATCTGCAATGTTTGTGCATATCATCGGCATTGTATATTGATGCTTCGTGAGCGAACAATGATTCTTTGTGATAACATTCTGAAGAATTTGTTGACAAGCGACACCCCTTTAATTTGAAGATCAGGTTACGAGGCGCACCCATGTCCTGTGCACTACATATCGCAAACACAAATTGCATGATCATAGCGACAGATGATGAACGACTGGTTTATGTTGATATGCAATTACCAGTCTCACATGAAGGACACAGCGATCAAACATATTGCGTTATAAAATTCAAACGTACACGAGTCTTACAAAGTCAAAAACTATTCATTGAACTTAATTTTGCACTCGCCTGCCGTGTTGGTGGAGGTTGAGTGCTATCCTGTGTCCAATATTCTATTTGAAATCAAGCCCTCTTGCAGATGGCGTTAAGCCGAAATTTATTGACTGAGCTAATGAAATGAGTGTCTCTGCTTCGAGATCCAAATGTTTCATTAACAGCGTCTACATTTCAATGCTGCGTGCACGTCATAGGCTGTGACATGTGACAATCTCACACCATGTATTACCATTTGCTTCATTTAGGCATGTAAACATTTGAGGCATCATAACATTGACATGTGTATTTGTGAATCATGCTCGTCCTGACATAGCAGATTAAACGATAAGACAGGTAAAACTGTACAAACGCAGTTACTTTTGACGAATAAGAACGACTAAAGATCAGATATTCCCAATGTTTATGTCTGAAAAAAGGCAAATATATCTGCAGGAGTCAGTTTTCAATTCAACGTACAGTTTTGCTTTAGTGTAGATTGTGGGTGTATTCGGTCTCAATCAAATACCATGATACTAGCAGTAGTGTGGAAGTGTCTCCTACCCCGACTGATTCATAAAAAACCAATGTCAAGTTATTGCTAATGCCTCTTTAATTTCGAGGGTTTGCGTTCTTTGTGAAACGTGGAATTCCATCCATCTCAAATGAAACTAATTTCGCTGAAGAACTACGGTATTGTCATCGATTTGATCGATATAGCGTCATGAACAAGTATTCCGGTGTATGTGGCGACTTCTGATGAATGTAACTCTCTTCATGGTATTATTATGACATATATAGGCCCTCAAACTATCGACATGATAACCCGTATGCCATAGGAACTGAGCGTTAAGTATGTTGCTCAACTTTTGTGCCGACTTGAGGCAACTGCCCGTTGCTTTGCCATTGCAAAGGGCTTTGCATGATATATCAATTCACAAATTTAATTCCTAGTACATGTATTATGTACACAATCGCCATGGCATTTTAATATAGAATCATGTTTCTCACAACAAATGTAGTTTTTAGTGGCACCAGCAGGCGTTGGTAAATCTCTTTGCAAGCACAAGCTAATATTTTAAAAAGAGCGTTTAGTATTTTACATATATTCATGAAGTCAAAAAGGAAAAAACCGAACGTACGCTATCAACTGCGCTTACAACTTTTCTTGTCTTATGTTCGATTTGTAATGCCCGCAATAATCATTTTCACACACAGCGTTGTATAATTTCAGATATTTACGCCATAAAATCAGAGAGGGAATAGCTTTTCTAAGAAGGTTCACTTCGAGTGCTCTGGGATGGTCACTTTGCTAATTATAATACACTGCAATCGTTAGGTGGCGCTACCATGATATAAACAAAAGCACATAGGATTATTGGCCTGACGTCAGTGCGATTGATAAACGTGGGAAAAATGTTGCTTCGCAGAGCCTTTCAACTGCCAAAACGCTCACAGGCTCAAAAATAGCAGAATCAACAACTACAATATGAAATGAAAGTCAACTTCACAAATTGCCCGGGAAGATCATTCAAAAACGCCTCTTATAGTGTGCGCGCCGCTTGCTATTCTCGATCTTTCATGTTATATCAGATTGTCAACAATCTTTTAGCGCGAGGGAGCTTGCCGGACGTAGACTCTGACATTTGTTGGCTTGCCAGGGACATGTGAAGATCTCGAGCATGGAGGTTATAGATTCGCTAAGCTGTGTGGGGATTAAGATATTTCATGGAATCAACAAAAGCACATGCGTTTGTTGATCCGTCGTCTTGAGGTCGGCGTCTGTTAAAGACATGGAGTCATCTGATTGGTCGAGGCTTCCACGGCTCCGAATCAATCAGAGAATTCCAAGTGCTTTTTTAGGGACGCCATGACACTCAATGCCAGGCATCTAACAGGTGGCGTCTTCACATTATTTCTCGGGCTGAGGCTTGAATGAGCGCTCTTATTAAAGCTATACTCTCTTTGATAAAACTATCTACAGAAGTCGTGTGCAGTGTAACCGCTGTTGCATTCTACATAACAAAAGAAATAAAATTGAAACACTGCAGACGACCTCTCTGCTCTATAATCATGAAATAAGAGTTGCCACTAATCCTTGCATAACAATCATAAAACATAACAATCATTAAATTGCAGTGTAAGCAGATAAATAGAAAGAAATGCAATTAGCCTTATGGCTAAACGATATACTGTTGAACATTAACTTTATCTATGCTGATATTTTGATTATTGCCAACGGCACCGTTATTGAGGCATTGTAGTGAGTGACACTCCCCGTCGACGTCGTTGTGGACGATCGATGTGCAATTCGCTGCTTGAACCCTTTGTATACATGAATCCTATCATATGTTATCAACAGATTGCGCCCTCTTACGATGATACATTATCAAACAGACCCACCATCAAGTATTGTTTTACGAGAAAGTATGACTGACCGATCAAAGCCACCGATATAGGCGCGGGTAACAAAGCTATACATGCATTGTTATATAGCATGGTTAGCTGGGTAAGCTTAAGTGCTGCGTCAATAGATGAGGTATGATTGCTAAATGGTTTATGTTTATTAGGGCTTTAATGGTAGTTTAAACAATAGCAGACAATCATTATTGCATCACAAAAGTCAATTATTTGTCTGTATGTCAACCATATACAAAATTACACTTGTTACATCTTTAGCACTACCCTTTTAACGGTACAAAATGTAGGCTTTCTGGGCCTACGATACAAGGTCGTTTTTGGTGACACGGTTCCATATACTCCTGAGCGTTAGTATACCAAATACGTGGATGTGTCTTCTTTTTATTTGAATTGCGGAGGCATGTCGTAATATGAGCATGGCTGCTTCTTTATCTATAACATCAATAGGACTTGGTTGTGTTGACTTAATGTTGCGACATTTCGATACTCGCATTTAAATGAATATTTCCTGATTGCATGTTGTTTGTTAATGACATTAAAATCATGTAACCGCATGTCAATTTTCTTCAGTTTTAAAATTTTTACAATTTTTTTTTCGATTTTTCGTATTGAACAGAGCATCAGAAAGATAAAAGAACCAGATAAAAAATATTTAACTCTTTAATGAATCAATTTACGACGATACGACCCTATCAAAAATACTGGTCGTTTGATTGATCGTGTTTTCAATTGTTTGAAATCATAGATTGTATAGCCAAGCAAAATGTAGCTTTCATGTATGTTTTACGGTCAATGGCCATGTAGCAATTAATTTTCCGATCAAGACGCATATCCACCTAATTTCGGGATCAAAAGAGGCTACAGCATCAGTGGGCGCAAGAATGTGTGATATTTTGTGAACAATGCATGCTCTTTGGTAGTGATGCATCACACTGGTCGGATATATTTGTGAGCGGTATAATAACAAAAGTGCATAAATTCCAATATTCCTTTTCAGATGTGAAGGCTGTTAGTGCATATCTATCATATTTCGGAACATAAGCTCAATTTACCTTTATGAAAAATTGTTCAGCATATTTACTCTATAGACGTCATAAGTGGTGAATTATGCCAATTTATGCGCTGTATCTTGAAGCGTAGGCATGCAATTTGCAATAGAGAAAGAGTTTGGTTTGACGCAAATTAGGCTCAGTCAATATTATTCCTTTTTACTCAATATTGCCTGCGGTGTGCGGTTGATCCATATTATTGGAACCAATTGTAAAAAAATACTAAATTATGCATTAGCAGCATACAAGGCCATTATTCTAAATATTCTGCGCAGACACATTTGGCCTCATATCATTTCATCAAAATCATGACCTTCACCGCCGACCATGACAATAAATCATACTAGGGTGGAGAACATCGCGAAAAAACCCAATGTGTATTGTTATTGCTTTATGCTTCGATACAAATTCGATTACTGGCCTCACACAATTGCAGACACAATCGACAGATATTCTTCGGGCTTTTTGCGTGTAACAAAAAAGAAAGAAATTTATTAGTGGTCTTGGTCAAATTGGTATACTTTTGAGACTTTGGAATGAGGATTAGAGAGGTGATGTTTTCTTCACATAATATTCTTCATCAATAAAAGACAACACATCGTTTTCAACGACAAGACGATAATACGATAAAGATTGTGGATTATGTGTCATTAGCATCATGTCTTCATATCCTCAGGTCTGTTGTTAGCGTAGACAGTTAACAAAATTGTTATTCCAACAATAATGAGTATGAATAATGACTAAGCACGCTGAGTTCCGAGCATGGTCTACCATGCTGAGTTATGTTATGTCATGTAACCAGACTACGTACCAGAATAGATGCGTAATCATTGCATATACTCGTGCTAAACAGTGGACAGTCGGTACATCGTCCAAAAGGCTTTTGCGATCTTTACATTTGGCACATACTCTTGTTCATGGACAGGACAGAGAGTAATTTATTCGTAACGTCCGTTTATGTTAAAGTTATATGCCCTCGGCCGTTATGTGGTGACGCCATGCCTTGCATCCGAGCGTACCTAAGCCAATTTGTGCATGGCGCGATAAGCTTGATGAGTTTTATCAATGAAAGCAATGGAATATATATAGTCGCAAAACATCCTTTTGTTTTTCTAACATAAGGTTTTCTAACATTACAGAACCTTTCGTTTGTTCCTGAAGCCATTTCCGTCCACAAAGCAAATCATTATAATTTCTATTGTTGCTCGTGTGACGTTTTTGATGGGTGTATATATGTGTCAAAACATTTCCTTTTGTGTTTCCATGAGCAAATGGAAATGGTTTTGTTTGCATGCCAAGAACGCTGTTATCGGCCAAACAAGATATAATGAGGACGAATCTGTGGTTGTCTTTAGCATATATGCATTGTTACCATCAAGAATAACAATGCCGAAACGACTACACCCTAACGAAAATACTAGCTACTAGAATATCGCAGATTGAGTTCTACGTATTGTTCAATTGATCATGTTTTCAATTGTTTGAATTCATAACCATCAGTTTACTAACTGACATATCAAGAGTCATATCATAGGTTAGATGACCGTTAATTGGTGCTACAATAATTAACCTGTGGGGCTTTGAGTTTTTTTTTATGACGAAACGGCAGGTTTTTTTCTGTCAACAGGGAGGTGACTGAAAAGTGATCATTTGATTATCATATGTTATACTTAACATCAAATGAATATTATTCGTAGTAAATTTATGTTGCATGTTCAATCTTGAAACAAATATTATTTCCCGTAAAATAACAAATAATTGACCAGAAATGAAACCGCATGACTGCTGACGAACATTGTCCCTTTGAAGAATATGCCCAAAAAATTTTCGGTTTTGGCGCGAATGAGCACCATACGATTCTACTCCGCTTGAAATCACCAACATTTGTCCATCTAAAGCACGTAATCTCTCATCGATCGTTATTACAGTCTACTTGTACCTCTGCTCTAGTACCGATAAGCTAACACTGACAAAGGCATTTGAACGAAACCTATCGATCAAGAAATATTCGTCGGAAAAGAAATGTTCATGCTGTGCCCAAGTAGAGTTTGTTCAAATATAGGGGTTTGATTTATAATCAGTGCATTTTCAAACACTGAAATCATCAGCTTATGCACGATTACGATTATTGCTCTTGTATTCGCTTAAATAGTGCTTATATGATTGTGTGCAATATAATGGATGGTAATTTTACTCAATTCCTAGTTCTTTTTTCGGTTGCTGTGATATGTCTTCCCTGACAAAAATGTTTCGAACAATTGCTATATTCGTTGTATTTCAAAAGGTTCATGAGTAATAAATTGGTGTGGCTTCGTGGATGATAATATCACATTGGCTTTAGTTAAACAGGAGTTCGATGTCACTGACGCACTATTCAAACTAATGTTCTGCTGCGATCGATGATCATTATACACCCTAAATCCGACACTGAGTTTAACACTGACGTAAAACATGTCGAACGCGGCCATTGTGTTGGAAATTTAATTTGATGAAATGCTACATTATCATGACACTTGCACACTTTTCCGAAACAAACCAATACAAATGCGACATTTGTAAACCAGTTTTAATATTAAATGTGCACGCATTCACGAGCTATTTTGTTTTTCTCATGGAGCAAATGACATTCATTGACTTTTATGATAAATACCTTAGCAAAATCTGATGAAAATGCCGTTTGACCTGAGGCGAATATTTTACCTTACTCGGTGTTGACATCTCAGGTGCAACAATATCATGGGAGGTAATTGTGCCGTATTAGATAGCTCCTGTCAATGTACAATTATTTCGTGTTTAGTATTTGAATTGTTGTTTCTTAATCGCCTTTTTAGAATCCCACTTGTTAACAGAATCATACTTTCTCGATCAAAATAGGGTTTGCGCTTTAAGCCAGAAACAATGTCTGTGTAATCGTACAAGATGAATGCGGCATGTCATGTATTACAATTAGTGTATACCAGTAATAAGGCACAATGGATTCTCTAGCAAGCAAAGGTTGGCGGTTCGATTTAAAGACATAACAACTTGACTGGTTGGGTCACGATCAGCAGCCTTGGTATTCCAGTGCAGTCAAGGTATCGGTTTTAAGCTTTTAAAAAGCTTTTATCAAGTTGATTTTTCCATAGATTTGTCATCGACTTTATTGCGCAGAATATAAGAGATAAATCACTAGCATGATGAATGAAATAACAAAGCAATAGAGCTCGTTTTTTATGCTACATAAACGAAAAATATAGAGCTGCTTATATTGCTTACGATAGAAACGATCAAAACCAAGGCTCATGTAAAGCTTTAAAGGAAATGATTGCTAAACAATGTTTATCCTCAATAAATGCAACATACTGCAAACAGGTCAGGCAAAAACAGATAATGCATACCAAATGAGTGATTAAAAGAATATAAGATGGAATAATCAACGATGATTTACTAGTCAAATAGATGAGCCTTATCTACAATATGCAAAACAGGCGTGATCTGCATGCCTTTAAAGTAATATAGGCATTTAAGGAAGTTGCTCGTCGACGGTGTTTGCAGTTGATGGAACAAAATATATAATATATTCAATTGATTTGATCAATTAAGTGACCCGGAGTACGTCCGTGAACACTTTGAAAACAAAGGCAAAGCTCGTACTAAAACATTTTTTTACATCTAATTGGGATCTGAGGAGAAGCTTATCTGCCTTCTAAGTCAATGCAAAGACACGCCAGTTTCAATACCTAGTATTGTATAACAATATATAACATGTGTTCTGTAACATGTGTTCGAAACGACCTATTTGGCCATGCCAACCATCGCCCAATTGTTTTCGATGGTTAAATCTCTGTATCATCGAATGCTACTTTTGACAACCGATAAAAGAAATAAAACTACTTCTAAAAGATTTCAATAAAACAAAAATTGGTTGTTTGGCACTTATTTGTTTTTGTTTGCATATTATATCGTTACCTTCAAATGTCATGCAATTGCGCTGATAACTACTTCAATTCGAACGGCTGTAACGTCATGTTGTACGAGAGTTTTCATTGACATATTTGCACGATGGCTTGTTTAACTTATTGTTAGCAAATCTTACGCAGATATATTTCGTGTTCAAGGGTAAGCAGTACTATCAGACTGAAATAACCGTCATAGACACAATTTGACCGCAAACATATATTGCCAAATGCATAAAGGACAAATAATTAGAAATACATGTAGTACATGCGCTTCGGCCGCATTGCTTTTTGGGAAATAAGCGCGAACTTAGTTATTCAAACCTATCTGCAAGCAGTAAGGGATTCGGGCATTAAATATTCCCTACAGACACGACCGTACGATACACCTTTACCAGTAGCTATTGTCCTATAAATTGCATCACTTTGTACACATTGGCGACCATAGTAGAGGATTTTGTTTCCTAGTAGCTGTTATGGCAAAATACGATTTGTTTGTTTTTGTAAAAGATATGTTTGAATCAAAATTCTAAAGTTTTAATCACATAAGTTGCTCATAGATATGCTGATCGTGTTTGTACCTACAATGTTCTTGTATATTCATTTCAACGAAGCAATTACCAGCCGTACATTTTGTTATATCCTTGTAGTGTTTATTACACGTTGCAGCGTGTTGCATCGGACTATTACGGATTATATATATCCCAGGAAGTTTATAATATTATTTTAGATGCATAATGATGCGTACTACCAGTTGTTGAATGAAGATACTCACAAGAATGTTGAATGACTCTTTGATATCGGTGAGCTTCATATTCCAGAAAATTACTGATTTTATGGTGCAAGTGGACATTTTTACTACATTGCAATCATTGGATCATGAACAAAAATCAATACGCAAGTGTTAGTCGTCGTTGAATAACCTAATCGTTATTGACAAACCGTGTTGCATAGGTCCAAAATATATAAACTCGTTAAGTGATATTTGTGTGTGTGTGTGTGTGTGTGTGTGTGTGGGGGGGGGTGATGAAAATTATCTCAAGTCGATATTACGCTAATATGATTATCTATTCCTCAGTAATACTGGTTGTAACAGCTACAACGGTGTTTTCGGCACCGTATGAAATAACCACAGAGATACATAGTTACCTAACCCCCAACCCCCATCCCCGGCCAAATCACCGCATTATGACACAGACAATTTCATTGCAATCAGGAGGAGTGTTACCCCTTCTGCTCCCCCATCAAACATCATACATTTACTGAGCGATTACTAACATCTGAATGAATGCATATTCACATATGATGCTTAAAGCGTCTGTTAGAACACCCAGTTCCAAAGGAACCGATCAAATTCTATATTGAACAATATTACGAAGGTGTTGATGATATGTCACCGCAGTTATTAGCCGGTCATCGATAGCGCTTATCCGTGATGTCAGTAAAAACAGTCATTATGAGGATCATGTTGCGACTTTACAACCAATGTATATCTAGCATGCCGATGACTACTAATGTTACATATAACACTAGAAATCGCTTCAGTTCCCCTATAATACCAGCCACACAGCGTTTCTTTCTGCCATCAACGATCATATTTTTGAGAATATTAGTCCGACAGAACCGCCACGCTCAAATGGGATAAATATTGTTTTTTAAATGTTTTCCTGATTCGTTCATTCTTAAGACGAAATATTATGATACTTGTAACATATCAATACATGTGTATGTAAGAAAAAATAAATCCTTCGTTCAAGGTACAGACCGTTTTAGCATATTCTATTAAAAGATTAGACGTCATGTGCGCGATAAGACAAATCAGATCTGAAAGTCGCTAATTCGAAAACTTACACTCATTCTTAAGTCTCTTTTGATGCAAAATAAAATTTTGAAATTTACGAAAATGAAGCGTTTGTTGAGCCTATTTTGACACCGATGGTATGTAATATTTGGACTTAAATGAACCAAATTGTACCGCAAATATGTCCATTAAGTTTAAATTAATAAATGCTGCAAAATTGATGCGTGTTTTTATATCCATTTCATTATTACTGTTTATATGCGTAGCACATTCACCCGAATTCGCAAATGGTATGATTACGGAATTATGTAACTTCTGATAATTTTTCTACGTCACTGGATATCAGGGAATATACAAAGCTATTTTTACAAGTCTCAAGCAAAAACTTTAATCCCAGAAGGTTGCGTGATTGATATCCTGAAATAAGCAACGAACTATGTATGCATTAAATCATGTTTTTTAAGCGCGGTGTCAAATTGCTTTACTATAGTCAACCGTTACATCATCAAAAAACAGAACATGCGTTGTATTGTAACGGAGTGGCTGCTGGCGCATAAGTGGATTGCGTTTTCCGAGTCAATGTCCACCCTAACAACGTAAACTCGTGGAGAACCCGTCGATTGTTTTCTGTTAATTGTTACACAGAGTCGGTCGCATCTTCAATAATATATCTTGTCTAAAATAACACCCCAATATAAGATCGGATCAGTTTTCACAGACGTGCAACCAATTGAATCACAACGGAGCCCACCACTTTACAACAGTGGCACTTGTCACAGTTTTAAATGACAATGAATGGCCTGTCGATAGTGCATCCGGCGATTGATCTGCTGTTTTACTAATTACACTTGCAGTTCTGCTCTAGACACAAGCTCTAACACCTCATGAGATATAGGTAATAATGCATACCGTGTGTAGGATTGCGTGTAAGTAGGATTTTGTCATACAGCCAACGAGCGTTATTAACTGTCAATTACCATTTAAGATGCTCGAACTTGGACCTAAGTAAACCATTGTATCAGTGTTTGGATGTGTGCCCCAAACAAGTAATTCCAAATACAAACATCGACAGAAACAATCATCTGACAATCAAGTAATTTGTAAGTGTGATCTAAATCAACAGGTTATTACATCGATATACGCAATGGTCGATTGAACATTTAATTTTACAAATTCTACAATAAGTTAGCCATTTTATAGGTACACAAGATCAAGCTATGCGTTGAAGTATTTACACACACACATATATATATATATATATATATATATATATATATATATATATATATATATATATATATATATGCTTATATACGTATATATATGTATTTATCTATGTATATATACAGGTATATATATGCATACACATATATATAAATATGTATTTATATAGCTATATACATATACATATTCATATATATATATATATATGTATATACACATATATATATATATGTATATATACATATATATGTACATATATTTATAAATATATTTATATATATATATATATATATATATATATATATATATATATATATATATAAATATATATATATATATATATATATATATATATATATATATATATGTATATATATATATATATAAATATATACGTTATCACGATGATCCCTAATGGAAAATAACAATTAAAAAACTGATAGCCAGTTTGACCATTTATACTACACGTCTTAATCTGTTCGTTTAGATGACGAATGCTTTCTTCAGTAAGAACGATTTTAGCAAGCACAACGTAAGTAAGACATGGAGTGATGCATCGCGTTGACAAACCCATTAGAGAGATACTATCTTGGTAGTGGTTTCGGTGATAGTGAAACAAAAGTGATTGTATAAAATTTTCTACCCTAGCCAACACCAACGGACAAATCACACTGTTCCACTTAGAAAGTAGTGTGGGTCTTAATTCGCCAAATTTCATGCAATGCATCAAGCAATATGTTTGAGTCACCTATTGTCTTGTGTGCAACAAGACGGTGAATACAGTATTTTTTTATAAATCCTTAAATCAAACGAGAGCCACAATTGGGTGTGGAACAGCGTATACAAGTTGGTAACGGCTTGAGTGCTGCATGAAGAAAGCAACCGCATGCAGGATCTTGCCATGTGTAAATGAACGTGTTTTTTATGTTGGTAATCGACAGAAAATGATTGATGACGGAAAAGTTGACCCTAACATTTTGGCTTGAAAAAATGGCGGTTGGCCTCGAATGAATGTCATCAAAGAGCTCAAATGAACCACAGCTGACGCCGTAGTGAAAAGCTACCAAAGAGATACTTCTTATGTTTGGGAAACTGTGAAAATGTTTATGGCAATAGACTGCAGTACCTAAGCGCATACAAGTCAATGCTGTCGAGAATGGGGGATTACTCATACCACCAGGGGCCCGTTATATCCTCAAGGAATTGGCTTGATTGAAAGATATCGTCCAGGAATGTCACCCATCTGCCAGTGAAATTGATGTAGCTCTCATGAACGTAAGAACAACGCCGCTCGGCAACGTCCTATCAAGCCCTAATCTTCAACCGCTAGATGTCGACAAACCAGCGCACCGCCGTACCCAAGGTATATCGCAACCACATCTGAAACTGATCGTCAAAATATGTCAGGCATGTGCCAGTGAAAGTGATATGCTCATGAACGTGAGAACGATGACTACGAAACGTCCAATAAAGCCCAGTACAGATAATGTTCAAGCTCCAGCTCCCGATGAACCAACGCATTGCTGTACTTAATGTGCATCGCATTCGCACCACTCGGGTATGACCACTACGCTGAAGACGTTTACACCCCATTTACTTTGACCAGCCAGTCTGAATGTGGGGTGGAGACAGGCATCGAGCGGACATATTTGGTGATAACTGAACAGTAACCAAAGACGCGAGAAACTGTTCAGCCAATAACAGCTACAAGTACATTAGGCACACGCGTGACTCTACAAATGAAAGCTGAACATGTCAATCTGTTGTTCAATTCAAAGGCATCCTCAAATCGGAAAGCCTGCAATCCACCACCCGGTCGGGCAGAGTTGTCGGTCCCTAAGTTCGTTTCATGGACAATTGATACGCAAAGAATGCTTACGCGTTCATATACGATGGAATTATGACTGTAGACAAGAATAATGTCACCTAGCACTATTAATGTAATCTATTTAAACAAGTGGGATGTTGTAATATGTGTATTCGTATATAATCGGTTTACCATACCATCGCGTAGGAATGCTGTCTTCGAATAAATAGTTCTTCTTCTTTGCCAGTCGTTCGTCTCCATCCAAGTACACAGAAGTCCCAAATATAATTCAAATTATAGATAAAATGGTTAGTTAGAAAGTAATTGGCATAAGTTAGCAGTACTTATTGCCCTTATTTTACTATGCGCTGTTTGTATAGAATTATCATGAGCAGATGCGGACTGGCCACATATTGACATTTATGATGCCCGGTGGGCTCGAACAGCTGAGTATAAATGAGGCTACTATGAGATGAGTTTTAAAGTTCAGTCCGCGAATAATCATGGGAAAGGTCATAGCTTCTGGGTCGCTTTGAAGTCATGCAAACGTCACATCGGTCATTTTTGAAGGAATGGTTGGTGGTTGAAATTCGGCCTGTAGTTAGAATGGATTATCTTCGTCCATTAAGTTCATTACCTCACTAAACCCTAGAAGCTTCAGAACGCAATATTGTTCACAAATCTCAAGTCATTGAGCATTGTTTGTGTGAATGATAACACATTCAGTCGTATTGTGATAACAAAACATGAATTTGTAATTGTTGCTTGATGTTAATGTTTGGGCAGGTTCAACTGGGTGTAGAATTAAAAACAAACCCAGCTCAGTGGCCAATTTGTAGGCTCTTGTGAGCACTTACAACCAGGCATTTATTATAGATGCGGTGATATATCACAATGAGTTAATGGTCCTAACGTTGCTTATGTATGAAAGGGATGCATTCATTTTCCGATGAATCACGAAATGTGGGTGCGGTTGCAGTTTAGTATGGATATATTCGGTTCCTCAACTATGCCAGAAAAACACTGGGGCTCGAGCAATGGGTATTTACCTTTTTGTGGCCAACTATCAATCTGCAAGTGTCTATGCTTATGTGGTTTTACAAAACAGCCTTATCGGAATGGAAAGTTGAACTATTTAAACATAAGGAGACTCACCAAGACCTAATACTTTCATGATATTGTCCAGCTGATAATTGTCATTCCCATTGAACAACTGCGGTTTTTTATCAAGTAGGCTAACCCAAACGAAACGCGATATTTTAAATCCGATGCCGGTTGATAGATAATCAGCACATATAACAACCAACATGAGAGCAAAAAGATGTGGATCTGAGGAGTAGTCTCTTAATCATGTAAAGGCAGCTACAAATGCAAACAAATTGTGTGAATTGCAATGCCTCTTATTTATGATATCGCTTCTGTTGGTCAAAGGCAAAGTCAGACAGTGCTGACAGCAAAATATTCAGGAGACATTTCTTTGCTTATGCTAAATATAAGGGTTTCTGAAAGCCCAGTGGTGCAAGGGACTTGTAGGTGTCGATAATAGAAACGGAGATAGATCCCACGTTTATACGATCATATACCTTTATGGTGATACACCACGCATCCACCACATATCTGTGCCAAATGGGTGTCCCTCTGAGAAAAAAACCTCTACAACCATGCAACCCAACACCACCCACAACCCAGGGTGCTCACGACCAACAATGATGAGGCTTCGATGTAGTAGTGGAATAAGGCGCTTATGACTTTTCAGCGATTTCTCAGCATTGCTCACTCAGAAGCTTATCCTGTTTTGCCTTACTAGATAAGGTGCCCTTCCGCTCTGCAGTAACCTTTTAAGTGTTTTTTAGTGGGTTTACTAGTCACCCTCTCCGCCGGATTCGTTCCCTCTGCTGAATTCGTTGTTTTTACTGGGTTTGTTGCCTCCGAGCTAAGAACATGTCATAGCAGTGATACATCTCGCAAGTAGCAGCGCTCAGTGTGTGCCCAACAAACAGATCGGCAATTAGCTTTTGCTGGTGTTCAAGTGGAATCGGGAGAAATATACACGCAACACCTGAGTACAGCTGAAGAACTGCCTAATCTAGAGTGCGCGTCATACTAGCTCCCAACCCAGCCTCATATATCACATACAGCTTAGTGATCTCTCCGTCAGATATTAATTCAACCTGGTCAATTGTCAGACGTTGCGCACCCAGATACTGAGGGGCCTGACCCCCCTCCCCCCCATCTATGACCCACAGGGCGCTACAGCTTAGATCAATTATGCTATCAGGATCCATATTGCGTGCTGTTTCTAATTAATACTGCCTATGACTAATATATTGGCATACTACCCAGAGAATAATAACTAACCCGGCAACCTATGACACAGCCGTGGTAAGGAGCAAAGTCAAATACGGTAGGTTGATCAGTCTTCAGCAGCAGTTTTGCGTGATTGCTCTCTGCAAGTAGCTGGCGTACAGCAACACTTTTCTTCCTTGTCGGTTTCACATCATTTTGACGCAGGGCGTCGTCTAATGAGTCACGGTCCTTTGTGTGAAAGATCACGTACTGATGGGTCTGCTCACGTAGGTCCTTCAGCACAGAGTTCTACTTTTGTGTCAGTACCCAGACACCTACACAAGGCGGCCGTTTAAAGCCAACACTGAGAGCATGTCTTTTTTCATGGTCAGTGCTTTTGTGGCCGAGCAATCGTCAGTAATATACAGAGTGGGCTCACCCTGAAACCGCTTGTACAAATAACTTAAGTAGTCATGGATGAGATCCCCACAAGGTTTCTTAAAGTTGTGGGGTCCCGATACAATAACCACGAACATCGCTAATCCTGTCTCAAAACAAGCAAAACTGTGCACGGGTTGAATGATCAATTAGGTAAAGGCATCGCAATATTATCCACACCTCTCGAGTTGATTATATGTGACCAAATCAGTTTCAGGAATGCTTTCCAGGCACCTAGGTCAGTAGTTTCACTGCTTATTGAACTTGTACTTTAACCATATAGTTATGAAGACACCAACCACATCCATTGTTTACCCAGGGTTGCCCTCCACCAATAATAATCCAGTTCACTCCTATCAGTAGAATGAGAACAGCTCCAAGAAGCGAAAAGAGATTGAAATATATTGTGCAATGTACAAGAAACTTAGTCCAGTTAACTTTGCTTTAGTAACTGTTGGTATGTGTCATAGCGTAGGTGGCGTAGGTGTAATGTCTACAGTAGTTGCCATTCCTATTGCCACTGTATTGGTTGTTACTGGGGCCACGTGTGGGCTACTTTGAATCGCTGGATAATTTATCAGTCGCCGACTGACCGTCAAGGCAAACAAACATGATCAGATCCGCGTTCTGGCACAGAGCAAATTGAATACCGTTGCTAACATTGTATCGACAGCACTTGAAGATGGCAATATCTTGAATGATGAGGTTAAGCTCGTCGTAGCTGAGGTCACAAAATACACCCAAATGAAGGGGGGAATTAGGACTAGCTCTGTATAAGCACACCAGGCTGTTTCAATCGATAAATAACGGCCCTGATCCAACGTGGGAAAGACGAAGCATTAGAATACATCAGAAACAAATTGGGTGCTGCTGCTTCTACACCAGCGAGAATGATATCGACCCACCTCAATACACAGAGTGATTTTTATTGTCCAGAGTTCAAACAGAGTGCACAGACTTTTTACGTGCTGTATATACCTTGCCTTTCGGTCTATTGAATAAACGAACGTGTAAGGTATAGAAATGAACACTGAAGACACCCCACAAAAAAACGTAGTTCTGAGATTGAAGGTTGTATAAAACAGTTGAAAGAAGATGTAGATTATCTGATAGAAGAGGAAATAGATCATTGACACTCAGTCAACGTCAACATTTTAAATTATCATTTTGACGCCAGCAGCCATCGCCACCCTGTAAAATCGTTATCCGTTCCACCAAAGTTATTATAACTTGCACGACGTGTATTCATCTGTCATAACCCTTTCCATTGGTGCTTTCTTAAGCAAACGATAATGCTTGTATTTGTGCTTGTATGTCAAGAACGCTTGCATCAACAAAAATACCGCACATGACGTTTTGTGTGAATATACGCATGTTTTCTACTGCTAAATTCAGTTTCAACACGCATAACAACCATGAGATGGTAATATGCGTGGAAACAAAAAGTTGGAAATCAAATCATGTGTCAGCCTTGAAATTGACCTTTTAATCAATACAGTCAAAAATGCCAATAGCTAACTAACCGACTAATCACGATGATTGCGAGGAAGACATTATTTTTTATTTTGACATTATTTTATGTAAAAATACTAAGAGATATCAATTTGGTAGCTAGATTAGTCGATTATACCATTGGATGCATGTAAAAGAGGGCTCTAAATTAAATCTATGCGACAGCCGACTTGCACGAACCTAACGGATTGTGGTGTATTACTCTTACCCACTTACTTTTATTGATATGTCAGGCCGGTAAGCATGCGTCTGCTTGGTTGAAGTTAGCCCACAACTCAAGTGAAGATTTGATGACATTTCGTAACCTCAGCGAACGAATTCATGGCAGTAGAGAGTTAGTGGGCGCGTGGAATGATTTACAGCCACCATTCATTCGGTTCTCTATTTTAGGGTTTAAGTAAAAGAAAATAATGTTGAAAATTTATCAGCATAAAAAGATGGCACTATTCAGTTGCTGCATAAATCGTGATAATGTAGAAACAAAATGATCCTTGATTGCCTTACATGGGGCCGTTACCCCTCTGTAAGTTCGCGCAGGGGATTGAATAAATAACTTATTCTACCGCGGCTATTGTTCTATTAATCACAACTATCGTCCGTCTTAGCATAGGATGTCAGCCAGTATCATAACACACAACCCATCTTTGCCCTACAAAGCCAAAAATAATCAGTGTATTTAGGGCATTCTTGGAAATGTTTGGATTAAAGTCGTCTTCAGCTGTGGTAATTTGGAGTTGTTTGCAATTGAGTTGTATTAAATAGCTGATGCCATGCGTGTGTTAATCGGTTACTTGAGTGATCCTTATCACTTATCGTGGCAAGCGTTCAATTATTTCATCTCCCGAGGTGATTGTTGTTTCGTTGAATCCATGTGATGACTTTTGTAATATAGTAACGCTGTCGTTCCATCATATAAGTAATGTGCAAAGGGTAAGACACTTTGCTGTTGTTGGGGTCATGTTATTTCGATTGATAATGTCAGTTTATCCAATCAAGACACTGAGTAGTGTAACGCGCGGCTTATTCGGCGTTACAATGGTACTTCCCTTCCACAACCCAACATGGTATGGAGAACAATTTATTGGTACATATGCACGATGACACGATGATGATTGAACATCTGCACAATGCTAAAGGCTACAGCTTATAATTTATTTTTGTCACTCATGTGAAAGGTATTGCTATCTGAAACGATCCGCTTCGAAAATATTTTCGTGGTATTAGATTTGTCTCAACCCCTGAGACTCAAGAGCATAATGCAGAAAGGATCGTCTACATATCCATAAGGTATGATCTTACTGTGATTACATTAAAGGCGTCAAAGACAATATACCTTATCAAGCAGTACATGCTGACATATCAGCAGATGTTTTCAAACAAATGAATTCACACTTTGTACAGGGGTTGCGTTCAATATGTTGTAAGACATTCATTAACTTATGTAACAGGGAACAACTCAAAAAATGATGTTGACACGGATTCAAACATTCACTGTGTAGGTTGTTAATAATCTGTCAAACCCACTGATAGCGCCGGCTACTCCTATCAGCGACGTCACGAAAACACTCATGGCGGCGATTATGGTGAAAAATTTCAGAAAATGTATACGTAAAAATCATTTCTGTCAAAACGATGGCTTTGCTTAACAAACCTATTAAGGAATTGTTGAAAATCAATTGGATCAAGAATCAGTTTTGCCAATGAAATCACCACCACACCCGAATGGGGTGAATGAGGCTTCAAGAACTTACTTCGTCGTCGTTTATCTTGAAAATGGAGAATTCACAGTCCAATATCGATATATGTGGTATGTCAAAAAATGAAAGCTTTGGGTGACAATATAAACCAGTAAAGCGAATTGAATTTAGTGTCGTTTGAACAAAAGACTAAATTAGATCTTATACTCGTATGTACGTATCAGATTACCATTTTTCTAGCAAAAGTTAATCTTTATCAAGAACACCTCGATTGATGAACAGGGAGCTCAACAGAAACAGATCTCACAGATACTGAAAAGCGCTTAACACAAGGATCCAAGACCAGCTCCTGGAAGTGAGAGAGGTGAAAATATAGAAAATGCTCAGGTAGAGGAAGCAGTGCAAGACACCTAGACGTTCTCTGAAATTACAACAAGTTGCTCAGACCGTTTTGCAGCAGTAGCAGGCTTCTCTGTGGGATCCCACTACCCTGGCTGTGTCTTGGATTTCGAAGCTGGCTCATTGATGTACCTTGGCGTAATATATTGGTTTTTAGAAGCTATAATTTCCAAAAACTTTGAGGTTTATTTTCGTGGGACACACTTCAAAGGTATGTAACTATATGGTGGCGCTCAGTTATGTTGGCCAAATTTGTTGCATAGTTAAAGAACTATCGTTCGATTCCTGCTGTGTATACACAGGCCAGCCATGACTCTCGATCATACCCCAAAGAAAGACATCCTCAGTGGATGAGGCATCGGTCTATGTCTCAATAAGCTCCTTATGGTATTAACTGTAAAACGCATAACTTAAGGTAAGGTGGTTACTGCAGATGCTCCGCAGAATGTTACGACACGGGTGAGCTTCAAATGAGAGCAGAATAGACGTCATTAGGTACATGCGGTTATTTTCGTAATACAGCTATATCCACATGTATTGGATGTTGACAATACACACATACAACGCACAAATATCGACAGTCATTAAATTAAGTATTCGATTAATGTCAACCAATCATCTCTGCTAAGGTCCAAAGTGCATTTCACATTTCAGTCACAAATTGTATTCCGGGTAATGATGTAAATTCAATATTCATTACGCCGATATGTATATATATATATATACATATAGGTTGAAAGCATTTATTATATATATATATATATATATATATATATATATATATAAAACTGCTTTCAACCTATACAGATATATATATATATATATATATATATATATATATATATATATATATATATATATATATATATATATATATATATATATATATATATATATATATATTATAGCCTATATATAGTTGTGCATATAAATCTATATATACAGTCTGAAGAGAAAGCACAGACTGAGTAGTAAGTGTTGTCAATATTACAATATTGTCGTATTTAAAACCAAATCGATTCACAAATGGCCAGTCAAGTTGTCAAACATTGGAATGTCCAACCCTCTGATTTGTTACACGAGTTACTCGCATATATATTGAACTTACTTAATATTGTATTATGTTTTGTGTCGTGCATGTGATACACCATCATATATATATTCACACATATATATGAAATGTATGCAAAATGTATGCAAATATATATTCTACAATATGTTTATATACCTGTTATATATTTCTTATATATATGCGCTATTAATGAAATATCAGTCATGATAGTGTCACCCCGGGCTGGTAGCGTGTGGATATTTGTTGCCGGCCCCCTGCCCCCGCCCCGTTCAGTAGTTGTGGTGAATCAACAATGATTCTCACTTGAATGCATTGGAGTGTCACTAGCATCGTTATCGTAAGACTGGATTTGTTGTTGATGTGTTTGTTTGCAATCAGTATCGATGAGTTGCCGTTGCTGCAAGTAAATAAATTCTATTCTATTCTATTCCTGTTGGCAGTAACCCATTGCTGGTTGGTGGAAAACTACATTCAGTTTCTGCCACTGTAATGTGAGCGGAAAGAGGACCAACAAAAGATGCATGCGATTTAATGCTGTGCTAAAGCCTTCGCTATTTTCCTACGTTGAAGGTACATTTAGTGAAAGAAAACTGTTGAGTACATTTCGCGTTGCAACAACCATTACCTACTGCCATCGCTTAATAATGCAGTTACAACAATTAAAGACAAAACAATATACTTAATGAAGCTGTATGAATTTTCTAGAAGGGCATGTTTGTAAGCATCATCAATGTGAAACATATACGTCACTGTAACCTTCACATCTGAACAGCTGAAGAGGAGTTTAAGTTGAACATGCCATAATATTTTGGCTGCAGTTGTGACATCACCCTACCTCAAATCCTCAGTTCGTTGTTGCTCTGTGTTTACTACTGAACAAGCATGACGTTCGTGGCAGTACATTCCTATATTAACGTTTTTTATATTCATTAACATTGACGAATGCATCACATGGGACCTATCACCACATATTCTATTATTGATGCGCGCTAGTTGCTTGTTAGGCTTCCTGTTGACGTTGATACGTAATGTGCGTTTTTGGTAACATGCAAAAGGTAATACTGAATATAATGACGACGACAACGACGACGACAACGACGACGATGATTATGATGATGATAATGATGATGATGATGATGATGATGATGATGATGATGATGATGATGATGATGATGACAACATAACAATGACACAGAGTGCAAGCAAAGTATTAACCTGTTAAGCATCATATATTTGTTCACATTTCCTCGAAGTACAATAGCTTGCGAAGCATCTTTAAGCAACATCAAAGTATCTTTTAGCACATTCTGCAGTGGATGATGCATTATGATATAAATGATACCAGTTGCTGACGCATTCATACGGACAATCGTCTCTTTTTATGCGATTGTGAAAGACCCTTTGTTTTCCTGAGCCAAGATATTTGGTTTCAGATGTAAGCTGCCATTACAACACAAGGCTACTCTTAGCAACTGAAAGGTTAAAAAGAGGATTGACAATCGGATTATATTATTTCGGAAAACCTAGTATTGCTACATGAATGGTAAGGTGGATTTGTTCCAAAGGAGATCACTGCATCAACGACAGCATGATGATAGCATTAGTAACGCAAACATCGACGTTAAGCTCCTTTCGACGGAACAGATAATCAGTGATTGGTAAGACTGCTTCGATTTTTCTTTAGAAGCCTCCGTGAGTTACAATACTACATGAAGTTATGATTTTCGTTTATCGTAGATGTTTGTACTGATCTCGGTCGATGGCAGAGATATGTGCTTTGAACAGAAACAAACTTGCCGTTTTATCAGGGCAATGATCAAGCAGTGTTTGTTTTGTTTAATGCATTGGCGACAATAATGCACCGTCGCCAACCAACTTCAGATGATGCCAAGTATCAAGCACGGACAAGCCTCAGAGGCCGACTAAGTGTGACACTTCAAATAATTGATACGTGCAATAATACTTAGGAACTATGGGGAATATATCATCTCTGGGTGAAACTTGTCACAGTCTTAAATGACTGTGGACAGCCTATCAATATATTGACCGTGACTGTTTTATAGAGCGCTTATACTGATAAGTCTGTTGTTTTAAAAATTACATTAGCAAATTCTGCTCTATGCACATGCGTCTAAGACCATGTAAGGAAATCTTCAATAATAAATTCTGTGCTTGAGGATTGCATTTTCTAATGATGTTAAATGTCAATGACCGGACATTCATTTGTTATTATAAGTCCACTAAATACTTTTTAATGACATGAACCAAATGAGTTGACTTGACATAAATTTATCGGCAACTTTTCAAAGAGTGTTTTTTTTTTAAAATAGGCAGTAACATATGTTCAGACAAATGTATACTGCTGTCTGGTGATCCGGAAATTTGCTAATGTTGTTCAAATCAACAGGTTATTACATATTTTGACATTGCATTGGTAAGTTAACTTCATGAACAGATCTCGCCGCCTGATTCGCCTTTTTATTTATAACCATTGACTATCGTGAAAGGGGGAGACGGATTTATTAAGCAAATGAGCACGTGGTTTACTGGGAAGCTTAGTGTATCAATTATTATTAATGAGAAACGGACTCCTTTTACTAGTTAAACATTTGACGCTGTTGTAAAGGCAATAAATTTTACTTTAAAATTACTTCGATTGCCTTGCCATTGTAGTAGTCACGAGACAATGCCGTTTCGTGTTCCGATAGATATATCCATTTCTATAATTCATAAGCTTTATCCACTGACCAGTGCAAACCTGTGACAGCTTGCGATAATTGAATCATTAGCGCATCTATTGCAATATCTTTCTATACCATCTTATCATCCCAATAATGTATTTTGTCCCCATATTCATACCCCCAGAGCAGACGTGCTTGCTTCAGATAGTAAAACTTGGTTTGATATCCCATATATGTTAAAATTGCCTAGTTGAAACGGTTGATAAATATCAGATGTTATTTGAACAGTAGCATTCACGTATTGTTTTGTACAAATTCACATTTTCAGTGTACATTAACCCGTCGCGTGATAATGCAAAGAAATGTGCTGTGGCGGCAGTTGGATGATCAGTCATTACTATGTCAATAACGTAATTACTTAACGAATACAATATGATGACAGCATCCGCATCATGAATAACACATCAACCTCTTAAATAGTAACACAGAGCTGAGGAGTATATAATCATCAACATAATCCACATTTTTTAAAGATAACATGGCACAGTTCAATAAGCCTACATTGCCATAATATAACCAGCTGATAACCAGCATTGGATAAAATCAACGACACGGACAATCATCATTAACGAATATATCCACGGGTGTCAGGCAATACATATGGGAAATGCGCATTACCACAAAAACAAGTTATAATGCCATCACTGATTTGCAGCTACATCCTAAATTAAGGTTAGTTTTTTTATGGAAGGCCATGAATTTTCAAGCAATTATTTGTGTGTTCGTATTACGTTGCTTTACTGTGTCACCCTCATTCACCAATTTATGCCGGCGATTTATTGCCATCACAGTCAGCATGTGAATCACAGAAGTTAGATTCACAGCGTATGGTACAGTCAAGTCAGAAATTACTGGAAATTGTATACTCTATGTGGACAGCATCGTTGACATTGCAGATGTACACAAAAAATTCAAATTATTATTATCATTCTAAAATATACCCCTTACATCGAAAATATACACCGTGCAAAACAATTTTCCTTTTGTTGCAAATAATCGCAAACATAATATATGCAGTGTGTTTTACTATTAATTAGACCTTGGCTTTGACGTCATTTAGAAACTAATGGATAATACTTTTTTCAGGTTATTGCCAAATGACTGCACAGCCTTGCTCACAGGCGCCATTTAACGTTTACGATGCATATAGCAATTAGAGAGGATCTTTCTAACACATTTGAGATATGGCATCATCATCATCATCATCATGTTAGTGACGCTGCTATTGCTCTTTGACCATGTATTCAACGACAGATTATTCGATCTAGTATGTCACGATATAAATTGGACGAATTTTTATCAATATGTATCTGAGCTTCAAGAGTTTGCAAACTTTACTCTTATAGGCTAAATGAAGCCAGGGGATGCCCCATAAAACTGACCCGGATTCAGTTGTACTGATTACAGGAAATGCCCCATATAATTAACCCAGATTCCATAGTGTCAGCCTGTTTACAGCGTCAATGGGTTTTATGTACATATATACATATATATGTATGCATATATATATTTATATATATATGAAATATATTTATATGTATATATATACTTACATATATATACTTATATATATATATATATATAGACATATATAGAGATATATATATATATATATATATATATATGTTTAAAAATATATAGATATATATATTTACATATATATATATAAATATAGAATCTATATATAATATATCTATCTCTCTATATAGATATCTCTCTATAGATCTATATATATCTCTCTATATATATCTCTCTATCTATCTCTATATCTCTCTCTATATCTCTATCTCTCTATATCTATATATATATATATCTATATCTATATATATATATATATATATATAAACAACGAACGACAGCGGACAGTAACCTTTGAAGAGGGTAACGCTTTTACTTGCAATATTTGATGACGAACAACATAATTCATCACCTTTTATTCTATGTTAATATTTGAGATTCACGAAAGGTTGTCCACGAAATGTCAAGACACATTTATCACGTAGCGATCCATCATTTTGAGCAAATGTATACTTGCAGATTAAACTGAACACAGACTGCGCCTTTACAGATATGCATAACTCCACTATCTCGTATTGGCCAATGGCGTTCTTTGTAATTCCTTTGTCAAATATTCCAAATCCGAGTACCTGCATTAATTCTATCCCTTCCCTCTCTGGAATATGATATATTCCACATGCGATGGTAGGTTCCAATGTTTAGACCTGGGTGCTTTGAAAAACTACAATAGTGAAAGCCAATTCTAGTGTGGCAAAGACTTGTAATGTATCCAAAGAGAGTAGCAGACGCTAGCCTCAAACCAGCTCTTATCACACAGCCAGCTGGTTGACATTATTTTGACCGATAGGGTTGTATTGTCTTCGTTATTCAATCGATTGCGTGAAACTTTTGATGAGTTATTTGCTGTTTGGTGTTAAATATTGTTTGCTAACATTTAGTGACATATATGTTTCAGATGATCCACAGTTATTGCTGCATGTTGCATGCCACATTTAATGATGCATTCACATACACATTGTACAAACCAAACTACTACGAAAGCCATCGGCTATTGTGTATGTCGAAGCATTGAGCTTATAAAAGGGTGTGATATTTTGACGTATATTTGCGAACGATAATTTGTATTTATACATACGAAAATATTTGGACCCAATTTCCGGGGTCCTACTGAAAGTGTTATGCTATTAACATAGTCGCACTAAGCCATGTATGTACGTTGTAAACTATAAAATCTATTTACACCGAGATTTGCGTCAGAAATCTTGGTGATACGTAAGTTAATAAGGTGTATTATATACCTCAGAATGGGCGTTCATGTTCAATCACAGCACAACTTAAAGAAAGTCACCAAACGTTTATATGTTCTGGATATTCTTTCTTTGACTTAAGATTGGTTAGCCTTTTGTTAAGTTCTTAACAAGCAATTGTTACACACCAGCGTGATGAAATTTCTAGCGGTTTTTTTACACTATTGACACCAGTTGTGTCCAGTTTATCGGTAATCTCCACAAAATTAAAAAGCGACAACTTACACACTTCAGACGACCTCTCTATTTAGCGAAAACGTAACGGAACTTGATTGAACCCGAACTAATTGTTTTCTATTTGAGATATCGTGCGTACAGAGAAGCAGAACTCTAGTCAAAAACAATTTCCTTAGAATCACATATGAACCTCATGGAAATTTATGGCCATCATATCATGAAACATTGCCTGCTAATCATTTCCATTACCTGCTTTTATATAAGGGGACAATTATAAGCAAAAGACAAAATGTGATTGATGGAGCACCGCTCTTGCAAAGTAGAAGCTTGGTAGAAAGATTAACTGCGTAATGTTTTAGTACTATTCATAATGCCGCCTCACTCTATTGTCACTGTAGAATGCCACGATGGTCTTATGTTAATTAGTGACAAGATGAAACGTTCAATAAATCGTGAAGCTGCTCGCAGCAAAAGATGCTGGTGCACGAATAGTCAATAATTGTTACATAACAGACATGATTTTAAAACCTTTCTTCCTTTCTCGGCTCTCAATAGCAAACTGAATCCTTGTATTCTAGAAAATCACAACAAATGAATACATATTTCCGATGTTGCAATATAAACATTTCGAGAGTTTGCGCGTTGGACTAGTCGCTATATCCCTTTCTTTGTAAACATTTACAAGTCTCAAATTACTAAAATGGATTTTGGTCGTATAAAACAAAACACAATGTCTGTATTATGTTGTGTGATTATTAATTCAGAGCAACTAAAACACTTCAAGCTTTTGGTGTGCTTAGCCGTTTTAAATATCTTTTTAGACCAAATGAAAGAGATTTTCCAGCAAGGCGCCACCTCGAGACTCATATTTTACAATATTTACAGAATGCAAATAGCAGCGGATAACACAAATGGATGATTGTCTATATGGTCGGCAGTCTATTGCGAGCCAGCTACCTTAAACCATCATTGTAACACATGATTTGTGAACATGATATATATTTCAACAAAAATGTAATAATAACATTTGGTAATGAACGGTCAAAGTCGATCAAGGAATGTACAAGAAATTAATAAAGTGTCTGTTAGTACGTGCATTTGGGCAAGGGGCGCTGGTGTGATGCCTACAATAGTTGCCATCTGGCCTTTAAAGAAAACATGATCAGATCTGCATTCTGGCTCAGTGTAATTTGATTATCTTTACCGACTTCGTGTCTACAGCACTGGGGGAAGGCAATATCTCGGATCATGAATTCCGATTCACGGCATATCGGCAGTTGGTACAGTGGTGCTGGGGGTATCTAGGCAGACACCACAGGGAGCCACTGCCAGCCTGTGCTGTACTAAAAATAAGAGAAGTTTTTCCCAAAGACGAATCAGTTTATGTTGGTTTCAAACTGCCAGCATTGAAATGATAAAGGGACAAAACAGCATAACATGTTTTATTCTGTTATTTGCATTAAGCTTTGCTGAACAATATTAGAACCTATAGATGATACTACACATTGAATTTATTATACCATATGCATAAAATGATAGCAAGCATCTATTCTAAAATCATGACATACTTGCAGAACATATGCATCTTTGTCCTGTATCTCGTACAAAAAATGTTGTATCACACAAATAACGGTATGTTAACAGTCATTCAATATGTTTTGCAGGATATTTTATCCATCCTGTGTCATTACACAGCAATCATCATGATTGAATATATACACCTGTCCAACATATATATTTACAAGATTAGTTCTCAGTGTTTGAGTTTCACCGCAGCTTAGCTTACCTTAGACCCATTTAACACTCAAATTAAGACTTTAAGCCATACACATGCTGGATGATTTGAAAATAGAAATGGTTAATATTGTTGTTTAACATCATTTTCAACCTCAGAGGTCATATCGTGACGGAAACCTTACCAATGATGTTTGAGATGATGGGCCGACAGCTGTGATCTAGCAGCGTTGGTGTTTGTGTATTTGCCCAAATGTGGCAAGTTCAAATCCCACTGTGTGCTATGCAGGGTGGTGCCATTTGGGCGATAGTTAATTAAACTCCAATATATCTTCGTCATCACACATCACCAGTTTAAAATGATGTTGAAAGTGAATTTCAAACCCAATATGTACCATTTATTTTTTAAGTATGATGATAAGAAATAGTTATGTCCTTGTGCACCAACCACCAATATAATGCTTTTACCACCCCCATCAACTCCATCACTACCCCTCCTCTACGCCTATAACCACCACCACCACCACCATTATTCAACACCTTTAGAGACCTTACTACATGACTATCTAAAGAAGAGACTTCTCCATGTGCTGTCTCTCAGCCTCCTCCTTGACAGGGTAGTCATACATTTTAGTGTTCCTGGTTCATTGGCCCGGAGTTCTGCAATGGAATTCTTGAGCAGGGTAGGACTAGCTGAGTATTGTTCAAGAAGGCTCTGCATCATTCCCTCTACATATCCTGCATAAACATAAACATAATACTTTGGAGAAAAAAATACTCACTATGTCCTGTTAAATGGCAATTATTGCAGTACTGGGCCTCACATATACGCACCATGATGATACAGTCTGGAAGACATAAGGGTAAAGTTATATGAAGCAAATTTGACAGTAGGTCAGGGCTGAGAACTGGGTAGCGTCCGATGATTGTCTAGGACAAGTGCAAGCTACTGTCAGGCAAGCAAACATCTACATATGGCAGCCTGACGAGACAAATGTTATATGTGGAACACCTTATAAAACTTGCACCGCCCCACACTGATCACTATCGATAGGCTACCGATATGTAAATGACTTAATTTTCTACGAGGGAGGATTATTGCTTAAAACCCATTTTCCATATATTCCATCACAGATGAAACGTTTCGAAAGGCTGCATTCCACCGCTGCGACAATTATCACATTTTGTTTTCAAAGTCAACACAGAAACATAACTAATGAATTCTAATTCGACTTTCATATGGGAAATGTAAGGATGGGTATACTTTCAGATTCTCAAGAAACCGTGGATAATTAAAAAACGCTGATGAGTGTCTGTTAATAGCGATAAATTAGTATGACAGCTAGTTCGCAAATAGAAACAGCGTCCGTGGCAACATCTTCTTGTGACATATGACGTCACAGCGCCTTCGTTCATCTTCGGTGTGTGGTCGGGTTCCGAAATGTGTTGTTTGATTTTGCTTATTTCTTGTTTACTACGTGTCGGATCGAGAGCAAAAACTACAAATTATTGATAGGAAAATCGCGTTTTTTATATTATCCCGAAAATTCATATTTTAGCCAGTACTTGCCCTTTAATAAGACAAGTTCTATGTCAATACCAACAACAACATTGACAGGTTTCATTCAGTTGGAAAAAATCCATCTGCTGGACGAAAGAGACGAATATTGGTCAAATTCACAAACTACATCACCAAGTCATGCATAATGAAAGACCGATATCGACTAAAAGCAACAGGTATCTACATCAATGACGGTTTGACCAAGAAACGAAACGAAATGGCTCAAAGCTGCAGATCTCTCACTTGGGTTCGAGATAGAAATATCTTCGTGAAACTTATGAACTGCTCAATCAAGAAGATTTCATCTCCTGACGAAATTGACAAGTTGAATTTGTCAATATCTTGGGATCAACCAGTACCCCTTCAGGGGGATATTAACTTCGGAATGACAAAGGCATCGTCACCAGCCTCGCCTGCAAAACGCTATTACATGATCTCGACAATATGACCGTCTTCAAAGCACACAAAAACATGAGGTACGTCAGCAACTTCAAATGGTGGATTTAGCAGACTGTTCTGTCAACCAGTTTGGAGATTGTGGTGAACTGGAATTTTTGAATGAACGTCTTCTGCATTCCAATTGAATGTATTATGAACCAGATGATTTTCGGAAACTAACTGAAAAACATACAAATGGAATATCGTACTTCAATATAAACTGCCGAGGACTGGTATCACATTGGGAACAATTCACAGAACTGGTAAGGAGTCTGTCTTCTGATGTATTTTCATTTGACTTTATTCGTTTAACTGACCTAATAAAAGTTCAATGCGAAAGTTTTTTTTAAAATCTTCCCAACTATCACCATTTTTTTGCAAATAAATAGTGATAACCCAAGAGGTGGCGTTGCCCTTTTTATCAAAGATCGTATTAAATGTTGTAGAGATGATTTATTGGTCTTCATACCTTATGTTATCGAAACATCGTTAAAAGAATATGAAACCAGATCGAAATCCAAACGTATTGTTGGAATAGTTTATCGATCAAACACGACACCTCTTGCTGATATCGGCGTATTCTCAACCACTATCTTAAATACAATATACAAGATAAACAGAGAGAAAAAAAAATTGTATATAGGGAGATATGAATCTCTTTTTTGTTTCAAGTTCAAATTGCATATTAAAACTGACTTGAGAATTTCTTTGTAAACAGGTTTGTTCCAATTATCACGCAACCCACAAGGGTGAGAAATACATCAGCCACACGCATTGACCACTTATTTATCAATGACCTAACGCACGCTACATCTTGCATTATCATCACTGACATTTCAGACCACTCCGTCACATTCTACATAACACGTACAGAACAAACAAGACCTAGATATAAGTCAAAATGCTGTCATTGAGGCGCTCAACACCGGGCTAGGGTGTTCTTGGTTCAGAGATGGTCTTGTGATGACACACTGCAGCCTGTATTCGCACACCATGCTGCATCGGCTTAGAGGCCCAGGCTTGCACTGTCCTGTCAGCAGTTACAAATGGCATTGTATGACAAATAAATGCCTCAGGAAAGTTTGCAGTGAATGTACCTTTGCTGACAACGACTCGAATGCTTTGTTACATTAAGCCATTTGCCGTCATCTTGACTGAATTGTACGGGATAAGAGTAGACCAGCTTTGAAAAACCCAATGAAATGTAAACCTGTATTCTTACATCAATGCACAACTACCACTTACATTTTATACAGGTGCAAGTGCAGTCATGGTCCTCGAGTATTCCGCGTCTATTTTGTTCGACGGATGATCACTTTGTTTACCTCCTTTATTTGTATATTGCTCACCCCAACGTATTTATTTCAGAAGCTGTCCCAAATCGCTTCGAGGCATATCAGTAGCCCTTTAAGCCTAGCCCCTGACTAAGGCGTTTTCAATGCCTTCCCATCAGTGGGACATTTGTGTATTCAGGATAACCTCTTTCTATTGACTGTGTGATATCTCGTTGAAGCGTGCTGGCGCATTCTGTTGCTGTATCAGTAGGCGAATACCCACTAGGAAGACATTGATGACCTTGGTGTACATCTATTTGACAACCTCGTAGAAATTAATCATTTACCTAAGGTCCAGTTTGGACAGTTCCAAAACCTCTTTCGCATGGTTTACATAAAACTGAAGTCTTCTAGTCTTTGTATTACTTAGTTAAAATGATTTGTGAATTTTAAAGTATTCCCCAACACCGACAAAGTGACTGCGCAGTATATAAAGCGGTTATTTACACCCTGAATGTTCTAGATATCAATCGTAGTATATCAATATATCCGTGTAGTATTTGTGGTTATGCAGTGTATTGAATTGATTGATATTGTTCCTGAATATCATTGGTTTTGGGGAGTGCTATGACAATGTTATGTATTTCAAATGGCATGCATTGCATATCTTATGCTGATGGTTTATGCTCTGCAGCGTACACAACGATGTGCTCAATATATCGACGTACGACGTAGACATTGGTGTCTAGTGGAAGTATATAACTAAAAACAAAGTGTTCCACATCGCGTTGTGGCTTGCGGAACATTGCTACAGCCATGACAGCTCGTGCCAGTTTGCGATATCAGCTAAATAGAAAAAGTAAGGGTTCAATCGAAAAGTATAATACAATAATGGGACGGATATGAAAATTCTACAGCAATAAACTTAAACTGATTTACTATACGTATTTCAATGTGTGCAGTGATCAAGTGAACACCGACAACTTGGTGCGCCTAGTATCATCGGCGTGCCTCATTCATGAATAAAGTGATGGCAGAGTCAAAGAGTTGATAAGTGAATCAGTAACTGATATTGTGTTTATTTGTCAAAGGGGGCCCAAAGACGAGACGTTGGCTTTCCACTATCCACCCATCGCCAAACAGTGTTGGATAGTTTCATTTGCAAAACTGATTTACATTTCGTGGAGGTTTATGCTTGCGCTTTTGTGTTCATGTGAGCAAAGCAGGTATCGTCTACTTAGGGTGTGAGGAGAGTGCAAATGTATATGCGATCGCTTTTCTGTTTATGCTATGTTATTATAACACTTATATGATTTTAACAAGCTAACATACATTTAAGCTTTGGGAAAGATTTATATATTGATGAGTATTTTGCGTATTGACACCTTAGTTATATTATACATGAGACATAGACAAATTATGAGACTATGTGACAAACCTTTGAGCAACTACAAATGTTTTATTATTGCCTATCAGCAATAAAATATTCCTGGAAGTTTTGGGCCGTGACACTGTCGTATTTCTAATAATAATAATAAATTCATCAGATAGCTGTGACGTTTCATGTGTGTGTCAATCGAAAATTAAGTAAAGTGTGAATAACAAGTTTGAGTACACATCTCCTATTGCCATCGCCATATAATCCAGTGAAAGCATGAAACGACAAAATTAAACTGTGCGAGTGTGTGAGCCTCTATGTTGTGTCTACCTCCTACCGCCCACCACCCGCCAGTCAAAATAAGTCCAATTACTAATTAAGAAATCGTGGTATGTTAAATTAAGTTGTGGTGAACTTTGAGGAAGGGCATATTCGTTGACATCAGGAATATGAAACATCAACGTAACTGTGTTCTATGTTAAATGAAGTCGGTTCATGGAGCATGAACTGGCCCTAAATGTCATGACTGAACACAGTGGAATAACAGAATGTTTTACTATTTCTATATAAAGCCACCACCAGATATTTTAATGGGGAAACTAGGCATGGAATGGGGGAAATGTTAGCATTCTGTTTGCATTGTCGTTACCACATGGTGAATATGTTTGTTTTGCTTGCAATCAAATACAGAGTCAAAGATAATCTGTGCTTGGAGCTATGAATTTTGCTAATCAATATTCCACTCCTGATTTACGTTGCTGACATATAACACAGTTTATAATTATTGTAGAAATTGTAATAATGCAGTGCTGTAATGCATCGCCTGGTCTACTTGTGTCCCATGGCGTATAGCTTTACACAAGAGCATATTAACTATCCGCCTCCATAGTCGTTCACATTCCACATACAGGACGCATTACCTTTCCTGCTATGCTAAGAATCCACACAGAGATTGTTAGTCGGATAAAATATGTCTTACGGTGTAAGTGAAGTATGTAAAAATGCTTACTTCATATATATATATAAATCTTCAATGCTCACCCGAAGAGCATCAAACTTCGTGGCTATAGAATGTTGGACAACATTTAATATCTTTGTGTATCATCAAAGCATATATTAACGGATACTGCAGTAGCTGGTATACGGTATATTGAATGGCTCGTAATAGAAGAAGTATATCGACAATTTTGAAGCGACAATCAATATTCAACATTCTTCATTCGAAGACTGCATCCAAATGAGTCGCGTCAATACAGGTTGGCCCAATGCCAATGCATGGATTACAGATAAAAGCTTGCATTGCACCGCTCAGTTAGACGCATAGTGTGATGTTACTTCGTGTATTACTCCACTAACATCATTTATGCCGGGTCGCAAATTTGTAACGATTATTGAAGTTTATCTCAAAGCAGGTCTGCCATAGCTAGCTCAATCACTTACTGCACTCCTTACGTCCAGTCATTATAATGAAATAACCCACCACAAATTGCAAAAGAATTTATTTTATCACTATTTACCTCACAAAAGCCCTTAGAAAAACATATCAAGAGCCTTTAACAACCAAAGTATTGGAGCATTGTCCAATTTTTATAATCCAATAATTATGCAATAACATATTTACCCTGAAGTAAAAACATCAAAAGTCTATCAAAACCAAAGTATCGGAACATTGATCAATTTTTATAATCCAATAATAATGCAAAAGCATATTCACATTGAAGTAAAAGCACGTTGAATACACCCAAAAAATGCGGCTAATTTATTCAGATTGTAATCAGTGTTTTATAGATATTATGTTTATTTTTATGTACCTACAAAATTAACCGTTGTGAAATAACAAGATGTATAATTTACATCATTTTGTTGTTAAAATGTTTGATGGAAAAATAAAAGATGGTTGGCATTTGTTTGCATAAAATCACATCACTTAAATTTTGATGGCAGCATATGTCTCCTGATGGAATTCATCATTGTTTCTAAATACTGAAGAATATGGCACGGAAAAAATGCACAACACTCATTTGCGAAGAAAGACCAAGCAGTCACCTTGAACAACAGTAATGCAGTAAATATCCTAGAGTCGGTGATTCACATAAATCTCCAGTGTCTCTTTCACAGACTGGTGACCGTGGGAATAAGAAAATGATAACCTGCGCTTCAACAATATTGTATTTAGATACATTATGATACCCGATAATAGAAAACATGAAATGTGCGACATTTGATGTATAATACGACATCACATGCTTCCTAAGGGCATAATATCACTAATTCCTCCGTTAGTTGCCTTATTGGAATATACTTGCTCTTGTCAGTCAATGATTGTTTTTAAATAGTTGACCGATTGAATTTTATTACTGCCCACAGATGTTGCACAGTCATATCCTGTTGTGCCGAGTAAATAGCTATAAGCCTGTTGGATTGGGAAAGGAAGTCCACGTAGTCCATTTAGATGATTCATCCTTGCAAAACCAACTTCACCATTGCATCAGCCAGCGTATTTTTTTCACGTCATAAGTTAATCGAATCGTTAATATCTATCGGCAAATCTTTACACAGCTCGTTTTACTAATAAATATTTGAATAATAGCAATGGAAGTATTATTGTCAGTGCAGTTTAAAATTACGAGCAGCTCTTCGAATACCGTTGAAAGAAATATAACAGAAAGTTATTGTAATTATCCAAAACGGTTTTGTTATAAGATTATGTTTCAGGCAAACATCCCTGATACGCAAAAGCTTCCCACAAACGTCACACTCTTCATAAGCATTCCAACTACCCAACACTGCAATCCTCTGCGATTGATAATTCGCCTATCACTGTCCGTCATAGCGGTATTCATTTTCTTCATATTGTAAATAGTTGATGATTCACAATCACTGCCTCTGTACATCATTATCTTGTTAATTTATTTATCAGCATTTGCTTTACTTTTCCGTACATTCTTGAACGCCTTTTTATTATTTGATTAGTATGACGTCTCTGACTTTTTAATAACCAATGGTTGGTACGTATGTTGGACGACCCTGTTAAAAATCCCTTGATCCGTGTTTGGTGTATGCGCCTCATGAGTCTTTTTTTGCCTACATTGAAATTGACTTATTCCTTATAGCATTGTAATTAAATGTATTAGATATATTTGTGAGTAATATGATAGCAAGTGTAACAGTTACAGTAGAGCCATAAATATTTATGGTGCTTTTATATTCTTGTAAGCGACCGTGCCTTTATGGCTCGCGAGCATAATGTATTTCATACATGTGAAATTATGCAACAGTATCATATGTGGACAAATGTAGCTCGAGCAGTTATTGTCATAACTTATCAAGTAGAAGAAATTCACTCTCAATATTTTTTGTGACAAAAAAGGCGCAGGCGTAAAAATCGTTTATCTAAATGTATACTACAATTCAATTAAGTTTTGTCTTTCCTGAAAATTCCAGTATTATGCCTTATTGACAGGATATGATTGATCATATTTTATCTCATCGCATCATAGATTTTGACAGGATTTGACGAGAGCTTTTGGTGCGCCATACAGTTGTGTTCACATAGCTTAACGAAATTATATCTTACTATTCTATCTTATTTGTGCGGACATATATTGACTACGCAGAGGGGAATTAACGGCGGAGCAAATATAACACAGACACGCCGTATCGATTTTGTCTTGAACGGCTTATTTGTAAATACATTAACATTAATGTCAGATGCAAACAAAAGTGGACAATCGAATTATATTTTAATACACTGATTTTGGTTGAACAATATGCGTAGGAACCATTATTCGCGCTTGATAAATATGCAGATTCGCATCTTCGTGTTGTCTGACTACTACTTCTATAATTACCACTAAGTTTTACCAGCATAATAACAGCGGAAACACAACTGCAGTAAAGCCGATTCAATTGCAAATATTGCAAACATGAACTACAGCGAAATAAAATAAAAGGCACGGTCGCTGACCGATTATCTGCGACCGTAGTGAGGGTGTGGATTTTAATCGGTTTTGGTTTGTACCAGTAGTGGAAAGCAGAAGGCATCTGCTCCAATGGCATGGCACTTCTCTGTCCGTCATATCCAACCAACCCTGTCCGTAGTTGGTAGGTGGTCATCTGGTAGTGGTGCAGCATCCTAGCCACATGTGGTTCTGATCTCGGCAATCCTTTTTCTGGCAGAGAGCATCGTACACGTGTTAGAGTCCTTGTTGTAGCATCGAATAGGCAAGAATTCATTGCCGTGGTGCTGCAAGAATGTGTACACGAAATATTGGACAACAACAAAAACCCCAGCGCTCTTGGGCAAACCAGGCAACAAATATTTCTCTTTGTGGGCGGTTGGTTCGAACCAGGTTCCTATTGAATGCTGCAGCAATGTCTGTCCCTTGTTTTCTCGGACACTGAACTACGAATAATTTTCTCTCTGATGAAGAAACAAGGTCTGATGACATGCACAACAGCATTTGTTGTCTCTTCCAAAAGTTGTGTAAATGCATACCAGGATATCTCTATGCGAGTAGAGCCTCTAGCATGAACATCTAAATTGGTGGAACGTTCTTTGTAGGCGTTGGTTTGGGCAGTCGACGTAGTCACCTATGTTTTCTCGTACTTGTTGTATAACTTTGTGCGCACCGTGTACCCTTCCAATTTATGCTTATTTTCTTTCCACACAAGTCGCATTCATATGCTGGAGTGCTACATAAGTTGTGTCACTGTAGGTTGGATGTTTTCCATATATTCGACCACATTGGTTGCATACTATTTCTATTCGCGATTTCTATCTACTATTGGCTGCTGATTATATATATATGGCAACTAAGCATCCTGGCAATATCTATTCTGCTTTGATACAAAAAAGTAGCCAACATCGTGGTAGCCCTGGCCGATAATACCCTCTTGTAAGACGTATTAACTACCGCTGTATATTGCCATCTGGTAGGCAGTAACATTTTGGTCTTCTGGCGAATACAAGCATAGATCCATAGACATTACATAGTTATCTCACTTTACCCGTCTACAACCAACACATACTGTATCATAGTGCTACATACTTTGCGAAGAATGTCAATCGACCATAAATGTATATTAGCGTCATACATATTCAAGAGATATAGTTCGAGTTTTTCAATAACAATGGCGAACATCATATTAGTTAAACTGTCGGGTCGATATCGCCGAAACGTGGACAGCAGCGTGCAAAGTGTTCCATTTGTAGCCAGAGCCAATGACTATTCTCATCAAGCAATGGCTATGTTTCGAGGTTCACTAGAAACCGTAATGTATCGGATCAAATGCCTATAAAAATCGACTTGTCTATAGTCAATGTGACACACAGTCACTACTTACACTGTTGTGCATTTGTGTCACACGTTCTGGCAGCTAATACCTATGTTATTAGCATATCAAGTCTGTAATCTAAAACCACCGCCTGACTATGTAAGGTAATGCGCAGTCTTTGATACGAACATTGCTCACTAAAAGTTGCTTGATCAGTGAGTAATATGGCAAGCGCGCCATTAGCGCTATTACAAAATGAACACAAAATGAAGATAGCATCCCGATCGAGGTTAACACACCAACTCTCATAGATTGAAACACGGAGCATAGACGTATATTCTTATTACAGCCACCCATATTATTCTGCACTACTTACACTGTAGCCCCACTGCTGTAAGACTACTAGCGATTACGAGCCATGGCTATAATCAACAGCTTCAACTAAGGACTAATCACTACTCAAGAACACATTCACTTATATCTGTAGGTGACAGAAATGAGCTCTACCACAGAATAGGGTGGCATCATATATTCAATCGAAGTAACTTAACACATAATGGGTCTACTGGTGGGATGTGTCGTTGCATTATCATCACTATATGGATATAAATCGAAAACTATTCCATCGGCATTGCATTCACGGTGGATGGCCAATGGGCACAGACAACGTTTTAGGTGTCATATGAACTTTAATTGTGACTTCTGACCATAATCACCTTGGAATATACGGACGAGGCTTTATTGCTTCACACAGGATCTATGGGCAAAGATGATTATAAAATCTTTCGAATTAATAAATGAGATTACCATAAACACATCTTGGTTTCCTTGCATTTTTTAGATATGCAATGCAAAAGCAACGTGAGGCAGTATACAAAATTGCAAATATTTAGGATTATTTTTGGTTTGTACATTACATAAAAATTTACTTATCATTAGTTCTGTCATGTTCAATACCTGGGTTACTTAGTGTAAGTAATGATACGGCATTGTGAGCAGCAGAGTAGATATATTATATATATTTATCATTCATGAGTGATAAGATAGTAGTGTCTGGTTACAGTACAACAACTTCAATATTGATAAGCCTTGGTTGAAAAGAAAAATGCGGAACCCCACAAAAGTTTTAAAAACGGATCAAGACAAGATTCTATAAGTGATAATCTAACAATTGATGATGATTCCTTTATGGCATTGAGTATGGCTTTAGACACGTATAATACGGTTTAATCAACATGCATGTTACTCGGTTTCCACCATCGTTATCGACATCATTTGCACATGTTTTGTGTTTACAAGCTACTATCAACTCAATCTTTATCTATGAAACAGTGACTCAACGCTCACACTCGCGAGTACACGCACATACAGCTACAATATCATACATAGTGCTGTGTGATAAGCCAAGTTATATTACAAACTAACCGAGTCAAGGATAAAGCTTGAGTCAAAATACGATAGAGGCACAAAAGCACATTACTTTATCGTACCATTGTATTTAATAATATTTTATTTTTATACTTATTCGGTATATATTCTTAAAACATGCAGTTGACAAAATCATACAGTCGCGCACATAATGGCCAGGCAAAGTTAGCATGCATTTGCGCATTATGATTTCTTATCAGTTCATACAAAATATATTTGTCTATTTCATTGCCTATTATAGAAGAAATCCAATTGGTTTGTGATGGTATGTTTGGTAAGAATAGTACATTTATAAGTTACTATAGCCTAGCTTGAATGATTGATTTTGTAGCTTCAGTTGATTTTTTATACAAATTAAATGAGCAATTAACTTTGCTTGTGTGCGTGGTAAAGCATGAATTTCTACAATAAAAACGTTCCCGCTCAAACCTTCAAGAATTTATATACTGGCACATCATTATTTCCCGTAAGTGTCATAATAAATTCTACAGTAGCCTGAGGTTTGCGTTAACTAATTTCTGCGAGAAGGTAGTGTGTGCTATTCCACCCATGCCAAAATAGGGGTCGTCTATCATAATGAAAGGAGCTGTATTATTAATTGTTCAAACTTAATGTTCACATCTTTAAACATAACCAGTACTGACCTCTACAACTGATGCAGACTAACCTACTTTCCCTGACCTAAATCTTTGTATATCGAGTACCATAATTTAACATGATAATGATCACAAATAGCGAGAACAAAAATAAATTATCGCGCGGTGTTTGCACGTCAGCATTGGCAAATGTAAGTAGGACATGATGCCAGCAATAAGTAACACATTGTCTATAAACTAAGGTAAATTATTGTTAATATGGCTATTACATTCTGTACAACATCTAACGGAAAGAAATTGTTTGCAGAAAGTGCAATAGATAAGTAACATCTGAGTGATAGGCATTTTTATATTCACTTAACGGATATATTCACCCGTGGCGTGGTAAATGAAACTGGATCACCTTGTATTATCGGGATCAAAATGTTTCTACCTTTTTATATTGCTATTGTCACTTAGTCGTAAAAAAATTTTGGTTGCCGAATATTTATAGTAGGATTGGTTTGATTATTGGCAATTACCAATGTTTCACAATCAATGAAAGATGCAAGCAGATTACAGGTAGTTCCGGTCACTCACACGCATTATGCATGTCGCGATGTCATATTCATATCCGATATCATGCAGACATCAGAGACGGGATATTACCGTAAACCAGCATACCTTCGTTCATAGGCGCCCGGCTGCTGAAACCAGACTTTCGGGTGTCCAGTGGTCAGACCTCTTTTTGGTGATCAGCAAACGAAAACTGGAATTACCAGGCGTCTGAGCTTTCATGCCTCATAACCGCTGCTCGGTAAAGATATCCGTTGAACGTGTTAGGTGAATCATAGCGATTGGGTAACTAAATGACAGAAATAAACAAGGCGTTATATTCATGCTGAGTTCAACAAACTCTGGTTAGTGGTCATATTATCAATATTATGATAAACAGTCATAATGGTAATAATAAACAAATCCAAAAAGATTTGACCAGTGTAATATTTTCCTGGAAGAAGGATATGTGGATGTTCCTGTCGGCATGGTCACCGACATTTCATAAAAATGGTATTACGTATTGACCGAACATTCAAAATTAGTTCGTTGTTTCTCGGAAGCGAGTATTATACGCATCATTTTTCCTTTTTTTATTGATTTGCATCGGAGCATTCAAATATGTACCGGAAAGATCGTGCAACTTTTTACATCTTTGTTATTGAAATGTATCTTAGCATCAAAACATTTCCCTGAAAGATCGTGCAACATTTTCATTTTTATTGAAATGTATTTGTGCATCAAACTATTCCCCTGAAAGATCGTGCAAGATTTGCTGTTGGTAGCTAAATGAAGCCAAGAACGACCACATAAAAATTAACCTAGATTCCGATGCTCTATTTACATGAAGCCTGTAACGCGTGCTGATATCATCTATGATCCTGGTTATCATTCTTTGTTCTCCAGTATTGTCAGGCTAGACTTCATGGTTATATGACGACCTGTCGATTATACAACTGAGACCAAAACAATTGCAGATAACTACTTTTCTTTGTAATATCCTCTAGAATAGCCGGATGTGAAACATAAACTATATTCCATCACACATTCAAGCAATGTGTCAAGTTACATAGATTATGATCTTAATATTACCTCGCATTCGGTAGAACCGAACTGTATACATGGGTTCACAATTGTCTTCGTAAGTAACTAAGCACGTCAGCGTCACAAGATGCAAAACACCTGCTGTAACTGAAAGTCTTGTTGCTTATACCAAAGTTAAAAACGAGCACACGACATGTTAATAATCCTTCATAAACAAGTGGTGAATCTTCCAGCCCAGGCGGTCAAGTTCATGCTCAAGTATTTAAACATTGCCTATAGAGAAAGTAGTTGCCAATCGAAAGGAAAAGTACGAGGTGAATTTTGTTATTGTTTCTCATTTTGCCTGACAATCCGGACCACAATCAGTACATATGCTGAAACTATGGACATAGCGTTTCTGGTTATCAATAGGCTTGATATCATTTATTGCAGTTGCACAGTGACAAAAAGATTACTTGCACAATTGTTCTCCTCATAGACGGTTGACTTCATTGTATATATTTGTAGCTTGTTAGAAACTAAGGGCTACATTCTATAAAAAATATAGTGAGTATAAGTTTCCCATCGGATATATATTCCCATACATTTGTTGCTTTCAGTAGGAAATAGAATGTCGATTCACCATTATGAATCATTTTTTCATATGTAGACCATTGGCATTGTATTAACTCAAGCAGTGACTGTTTGGACGATAATGTTATGGCAATATAGAGACACATGGTGGGGGGACACTTTCCGCGTTAACGGATAGCATCGAGGTACAGTAGTTATCTGCAATTGTTTTTGTCAATGTTCGACATATCTATATTGCTTTTTAGTACAGTGATAATTGTAAATTGTACCAAAGCTGGCAGAATCAATTCAGGTCAACACTTAAATTGTGCCCCTTTTTGTACAAATACTAGTAGCCAAAACGACCGGAAGCACAGTCGCTAGACTGAATTCATTGGGATATTATAAGATAGAATGAACTGGCAGTGACATTTTAAATGACATATTGGTTAAACTTAACATCACGCGTCTTAAGTACAATGTGACAACCAATTGTGTCAAAAGAGGAGCAACATGAGCGACCAAGTATTATTCCACTGGATTGTTTTAACTCGTTTGATTGACATATATAGAGTAGTTGGCTTTTTATGTTTGTTTGTTGCATCACTATTGTATAACTAGAACATATTGATGTTTGCTGAATCAGTCATTCGATTATATATATCCTAAATCGATTGACGTTAATTATTCTATTTGAGCACAGTCATTTGATGTTTACAGAATTCTATCGGTATAGTGCTATGATAAATGTAAACTATATTTTGGGAGCTTTGGAATTTATAATATCAGACAACAGCTTCGGACCGAGAAGTGACTCGAGAGAGTATATAATGCAATAGTGCAAGGATGGGTTTGATCTTATCTGACATGTTATCAAATTACAGCAATGAAGTACTGGCATATAAAAACAGCCTCACGCACCGGACGTGTCCGCATCCCATTCTGCTACCATTTGTGGGGCATGAAGACGCATCAAGTGTCAATGTGTTAAACCTGGGACCTAATGGAATCCATTAACTTCATCTACTGAAGCATTTGGTTTTGAAGGCGAATATATAAAACCCTATCCGCCTCACAAAAACTCGAAACGAGAATTTCAAAATATCCCATATTGTATGTTCAGAGAAATGAAGAGAGCTTGTTGGAGTTTGTGCTTAAAAATTATCTTCTATAGCTCCTCTTGCAACTGATTTGGTTGTCGAGGTCACAATTACAGCTTCGTAATACACCGTAATCGGCCTAAAATCATATTTAATGAATTAAATTTGATAATGTTTAAAATATTATCTATTGCCTCACATGAGCTATTAGAAAGTACACCCAGTTCTACCAGTGCCACCGTTACTAGTGACGCAGCATCAATTTGGATACACTGAGGAAAATGCATTTGATATGAACTACGTATTGATGAATTTCCAGGTCTATGCATATATTTTTTTGCGGAGAACCCAATGAATTTCTCGTTGCTATATGAGTTTCTATATTTTATCAGGTAAAGAAATACTTTTACTACTTGCAATGATTAATATTATGGCCTGTTATACCAAAAATTAATACATAATCATAAATGTGCCATAAATGCCCTCTTTTAGTTCGTCATTACTCATGATACAAGGAATTCGTAAGTGAAGTGTAAAACAATACATTGTCAATTTCTCACGTAGAGCTCGGTTGCCAGATATACTGTCAACGATTTGCACCGGTGATCATCTACATCCAATAAAAAGGACATCCGTATATGTAAAATGAATACTACTCAGTTACATTCACTAATTCACAGAAATGAAACCTTTTGCTATTTGACCTTCTTCGACAGACTCAGTCTCTGAAGGAAAATTAATGATTATCATATGAAATGCCTCATCAAAGAGCATTATTCACATCCCTCTATTATATATCGCCATTGGACCAACATACCTTCTCGTATTTGTCAATTAAACAACGATCTCGGCGGACGTCCCATTATTAGGGATATGTCCCGGAGTCTAAATTCCGGATTTCCCACATTATCTATATCGCTGAATAGCACAGTAACTCTATTGACCAATGATCCACGATGTTCGTCTAAAATGTCATTATCAAATCACGCATAGATAAAGAAAAGACGTCTTAGATGTGAGTAAGACGGTCCCTGTGGTTTAACGATGAATTGCTTCGCATGTCTACTCTCTGCTGCTTGGTGCTTAGTCGGGAAATATGGAAAATCTGTATCGTGCGATGGACCGCATAAGCAGTGTGTTCTACATAGTGTTTAAGTTATGATTTATCATTATTGTAAATGCATCCATATAAATATGTTATAATACTATATCCCCTGTGCCTTCCTCATTCATTATCAGCACGATATGGCCCGCCAATAGCGTGGGTTGGTCAAAGTCCTCTGGGAAATCGAACTCCCAGAGCACGATGAGTCCAGCCTAGCATATCGTGTGGACCGGTCAAGGGTCACGGGAAAGCTAGTCACCTGACCCGCGGGACCCTTTATAAGGACCACAGATGGGTCAGTCACGGAGATCATTTAGTCAGGGACAGGATTAAGACCGCGAGATTCCAGGGTGCTTTATTGTTGAAATTTAATAAACCGAATAAGCATCTCTACTTCAGGACTCGTGTTATTCCTATAGCTAGTCCACACTCCAGCAACTACAGGCAGCAAATTAACATTACAAAAACGAAGGAGCATCAAAACAAGAAAAGCCTAGAAAATAAAGCTTATTAAATATACAATAATAGACTATATTGCTATGATATTGCTTGGCATCAAATTGTATGGGATGCATTTTTGTTCAGATGAGCACTCAGGTGAAAACTTGATGTAGCAGTTGTGAAATTATCATTCATCGCACAAATGCAAATATGGATTACATATAAGCAAACAGCTATAGATATTTTCCGTCGAGCAAAATTGGTCATGAATTGGGACAAAGTTACGATGATATGACTGTTATGATAGGCACTAGAATGATTAAGCAAAATTGGTTATCGATTGTTTTCTGTGCATCTGATCAATACTGTCATTTTGTTTCCTGGCGCTTGGTAGCAGATAATACGATATATCCAAATGCGTGAAATTTGGAGGCAAATGCAATCCACCGAGAAAAGAACAATAGAAAATGTAACCCAGACTTGGTGAGAAAGACCATAAAGTCTCAAATAGCGGATATGGTGTCTTTGCCAATTGGCTTAGCAGATTACTATTCTAAATGTGGGATCCATGAGAACGGGATAACCCATAATGCGGGGACGTTCTAAAAATCTAGTCTCTTGCAAAGGATCTGAAAATTTTGGACAATGCGGACGCTAGGTCTAAAGCTGATAAACCATTGGTCAATGCTCATGTATCAAATTATTTGATATTCAACTAACCCCGATAATCTTCAAACAATTATTGACCGAAATATACATAATAAAGATGAACAAATCAAATTCCTGGGTACAATGATTATGGATAAATCAAGGTAATGGGTGAGCATCTATCTAGTAGAAGTTAAGAAATAAAAAAAACATGTTTGTTTTACATGGGGGAAAAAGTATGCTGGACACTATATAGAAATCTAATCCAGCAACATTTGCTTTATCATTGTAAAATATTGAAGAATACCTAAAAAACCAGTAACTATGAACACACCAGCCGACAATTCTATCCCCGCAAAAACTGTCAAGTTACATTATTGTGTTTACCTAAAAACTATGCAAGTTTTGAATAGCCACCCTAAATGAATTGCCATAACATCTTCAGCCCTAATTTGTACGCATGGTTATTGCACAAGACAAAATTGCGTTTTTTAAATACTATGTTGTAACAGTACTGTGCAGTCCAGCGACTGGCGTTTTGCTGAACTTACCCGGTTTCACTCTCACTGTACTCATTGATGTCAAACAGCCTACTTCTCCGGAAACTCATGAATATTGGGTCCATTTTATTTTGATTTGCCGCAAAACTTCTCTCTTGACCATGACGAAATATAACTACACAATCATATCTGATTACTATCTCCACTAGCAAACAAGTGCAAAATGGCACCGCGCTATTCTTCGGCAGATATTTGTCTTCCAGAACTGAAGCAACATCCAGAAAACAATGGTGTTATTTTCGGTCGGGAGCTCAGGCTGGTTGAAAGTGGGATTCAGAATTAGGGTGCTGCAGTTATTAAAAAGTGGATAGGGTTAAGTGTGTGAAACAATTTAGTTTGTGAGTTTGTTCAATCATGGATGCCATACCAATTAAGGATGCCATACCCTTTAATTGTTGTTCTTTGGTAGCCGTATGATATATGTTACCCTCTTTACGGGGAGATCAAATGACTGTTTTTGCATTTTTTGTCTGATTAAGATATATTTTCTGGTTAATCTCGAAAATTCATTTGCACGTTGTGTGTGATCTATTAAATGACCAACTCATATAAAACTCGTAAAACCTATTCTGATGATTCACATTTGGTGGCGACAAAAGATGGAAAAACTATTTACAAAATGGTGAGTTTTTTAATTCATAGGTTGCTACTGAAGCGGATGGATTTTTGGTGAATAATATCAACAAAAGGCAGACGACTACTATTCAGTGAGGCGTTATGTTGGAATATGCCAATCAGTTGGTCTTAGCATGCTAATCGGCGCTAACCCAAATGATGTTACCTGAGACAATATAGAGATGAACATGATGTTAACGCCTTGTGTCGATAAGTGTCCCGAGAGGATATTTCGCATATAATTTAGAAGGGGATGGTTACTTTGTCGGCTATTTCCTCGGTACTCATTTATCACATATTATGTACCATTTTTAGGGCTTTTGTAATTAGCACTTCAATGATGTATGAATATATTATAATCCGTAATTAGACATGTTAATATCATCGTTCAAAGGGAACGCATTTCAACAATTTTCATTAAATATTGAAAGTGCCCCCTACATTTCCCCAAAATATTTTTGCTAGATAAGTGTAACACCTTTATACTTGAACAGTTAGAAATTCTGCGTGACAACTAAGTGGAGGGAAATGAAAAAATCCAATATAGCCGCAAAATAAAGAATATTTGCATATTTATTCTCTGACGAGTTTATGATAGAATGAGACGGTGCGCGGTATTGGTTGAATGCAATAAGCTGCAATCGTGAGTACAGATATGATGTACAAATAAATATTTAACGTGTAAACTAGATAACGTTCGTTTGTATCCGGAAGTCTCCAATGAAAATAAACATACCAGAAATCTGGGAATGTAAGGGTGCCCGTTTAGCATACTCAGCGCACAGATTATATAGAGCTCTGCTATACTGATCGCCTGCCTTGAACATATTCATGATGACAGATCTATCAAACATAACGAACGTCCCAGCAGGGAAATATATATGTATGTACAGATATATATATATATATATATATATATATATATATATATATATATATATATATATATATATATATATATATATATATATATATATATATATATATATATATATGTATGATATGTATATAAATATATACATATATATATATATATGTACAGATATGTATATATATATATGCGTATATATATATATATATATATATATATATATGTATATATATACATGTATGTATGTACAGATAGGTATATAAATGTATATATATATATATGTGCAGATATGTATATATATATATATATATATATATAAATATATATATATATATATATATATATATCTATATGTATATCTATATATATATATATATATATATATCTGTATATAGATATATATATATATATATATATATATATATAAACATATATACATATGCATATATTTATATATATTTAATATTTATATCTGTATATATATGTATATATATATATATATATATATATATATATATATATATATATATATATATATATATATATATATATATATATATATATATATATATATATATATATATATATATATATATATATATATGTTCTTCCTACTTATTGACGGGCGTTTGGCTTAATGTCTCCGTATTAACTGTTGTGAGTTGACAGCGATAAATGGACGCGTAATAACTCGTTGCAGTGTACACCCTGTGCATAGAGTCGGTTATTGTTTGATGTGACAACCAATCCGCCACCTTTTGTGTTGCAGTGAATGACGCCATTCTATTGCCAGATATATCAAACACTTGACGCCCACATGTTACAACGAAGACAATATTACACAGCTAAAAATGCGACCAGGCCACATTTCTTGATGATATGAAAAATTTCAATCCATTCACCCACAAGCATCAGTCATATGTCAAAGGAATGCCCTGTTACATGCGAAGAAAAATAAAAATCATAATAGAAACATTTATTCAACTCATTGTTCATCGACAATAGTTTCTCTTCATTGCCAATGATAACCGCGCTACTTATCTTCGTGATTATATTCAGGATCTGAAACAGCTCTTGTATGCTTCACTATAGGGAATGCAACGGCTATGGTTTTGGAAACAAATGCTCAATTGCCTTTGAGAGTTTTGGTCATTTACTTGTATATGGTGAAATATTGATTGATATATTGCCGCATATTCTAAAATCGGAAAGAATCTTAAGGATGGCTTAGCCTGAAATGTGTATGCATTGGATTAGTGGTTTTTTATGACGGGGCGGTCTTACATATAGTACGACGGGCCCTGATTGATTAATAAGACTGAGCTGCCATTAGCATTCCATACCTTGCGGCTTCCTATTATTAATGGGATCCCATAAAATGGCAGACTAAGAATTAGGTGCTGAGATCGATAGGGCGGGTGTATGCGCCTTCTAGCCTTCATACCGACTTGTTTGTGACCTACATATCGTGTCACGCATTGTTCAGGAAGCGCATAGCTTTTATTGATGTGGATCTAATGGAGTGATTGCTCTTATAAATGGCACTCACAATTTATGTTAATGTTTCTCTCCATCCATACAAGGCTCGACCCGATGGCTCAATAGTATTGCCTTGGAGTTGAGTTGTTAACGGGTTTGTGAACACAGAAAATCAAAAGCTGAAACTACTTTTGCATCGTAACTTAAGAGGTTTTCTCCACTTAACATTGGCTCGTGGCAATTGAGTCTTGCGTTGAGGGTTTCGCAATATCGAAAAATATTTCACTGATATATGTTGTGCCAGTAGACGTTAACTCTATTTCCTGAAATGCTATCAAATAAAATGATGGATGGCCGTTCGATCACGAATACAGGTACGACCTACAGTTTTTTCTTTGATTAACCAAATGGCCGATATTCTGGCGTTTACGCTCCCTCTGTCCATGTAAATTGATCAATTACAAATGAGTTAACTATATATTAAAGGAAAAATCAATTGCGCAATAATTATGTTGACGACCCCATTCGCGTGTGTTAGCATAGCCAATGAAACGCGGATGTATATCAGCATGTCGGAGCGATGTATGGCAGACTGTGTGGGTTGATGAGGATGGTACAACCATAGCAGGGATATTGATTACTTAAGTACTAATGTTCGAGCTCAATAGATCCCATGACATCGAACATGTAACTCACTGCGTAAATGTCTAGCTCTTCCGTTAGTTCACTCGTTGCACTTGTTGTTTTGGATCGGTGTTAGCGGGTAGAAATCATGGTCCTGTATCCATAAATCGATATATTGAAGGTGTAACTTGCCAGTAGAGTGCTATCATAAAACATGCTTTGCGTCGTGATAAATACTCAGATTAGATGCGATATACGTCATGCATGGACACTTGCATTAAGTTCGGATGATAATGAATAATTTTGCTATATATTACGTATTATTTGAGTTTGTTAAGGTAATGATCATTTAGAAATTCTGGGCACCAAGGCATACGCGCTGTGAACACGCTCAAAAAGAAAGGCACACGTTCCATTGCATATGCAAATAGATTGAGAATAACGTCCACAGGAATCCGGGTTTTGTATTATCATTAACTAAGTAATGTATGAATAGTGCTGTTATACGCAGACTCAGACGCAGTTAGAGCGCATTGCATTGGGCTTCTACAGAGATATCACCGACGACAAAGACTTCACCCGACACAACAAAACAAAGTTTTAGCAGGAAACATGCAGTGGTATATGCAGGCATCCCAATCCATAGCTCTTGGGCCAAATTCCGACTATGTACTTTCTCATACGATTCAACGAGGTTTAGATGAGCAAGGTTTTGGGAGTTTGTACACTCTGTCTGTATTGTGGCATCAATTCCCTTGAGCTGAATTTGTGTAGTGAGAATCTGAGACTTTCCGAGCGGATAAAGCAACCAACACAGATTTGGTCGTCCGACGTGTAGGAAGTGGTTTCGGCTCTGTGCCGCGAGAGGCGTTTATATTATCATCGAATGATGTATATTCTTGCACGCCCTTGTCTACATCTGTAGTCTATGTAGCGAGGTATTTGGAGTTCTGCTAAAGCCTTGTCTTGCTATTCGTCGCTTGGACCGACTGGCCAAATCTATTTGAGATGTTCAATAGCTCTACCATGGCAGGCACTCACGGTCGTCATTATTGGAACCTTGTACCCTTGCAAACAAAAAAATTAACTCAATGAATTCAGGGATTGAGTAAGTAGTCCCCAGCAGGCATTGTCACTAAGATAACGGCCTTTTTTTCGATCAATTGTCGAGGAGCAGACCTTTCATCACTAACGCATACTTAGCTTCCACGAATAGGACCGCTTAAGTAATCACTATAGAGGCCACCTTTGGGGTGTAATCAAGATATGGTGTGTAAGTCCCCGCCTAACTTCCTTCACCGACTCAACACCAGCCACGCCCTGTACCACCCCCTCCCTCTACTTCCCCACTCTCCAACATCGTTGTAATCAGTAGCATGTAGCCAACGGCGAGGTCGGAGGGTAATGCGAAATGGCAGATGGCATTAGCGATCATATTAGCTGCATTGTCAAGTCCCATATGCGATGTTTCCCGATCCATGCTACCTATTTCCATCATAAAGAGGAGCAGATACGTAATAGGCCCGAAGCCTCTCTTACATGTATTCTGTATAAATCGTCTGCATGGAAAATTAAGGCTAGATGTGTGGAAACGTATAAAACTGTTATGATCAATGAGAACCCCCAAAACTAGGCAGGAACGATTTAGTAGAATGATTCGAGTTCCGTTTGATTCAGCAGTATTGCTCGTTACGACTCACCCGACGTGAACCGTTAATCTGTTCGTACATTTATGAGATCCTGCACGCTGTAAAACTATCAAGGCACTTATTGAGTAGAATATTACACAGTAGTCGTCGATCAGATAATGTCCTCAAATATTGTTATATGTCTTCTTCCTAAAACAGTTAATAATCCTTCTTAAAAAAAATATAAACAATACGAAATGCGTAAGGAGTGGTATTGTCTTGTTGATGTCGTACGCAAATAAACATTACAACGATATTGTTGAGCATCGTCGTCTTGTCAAACATGATTTACATATTATTTCTATGCTGTCATATAAAGACAAGGAAATCTTAGTTTTAAGAACCTTTGTACAGACATTCAATAAATATATGCTTACATATGTCTTGCCGCGTGTAAGACGACAATAAAAGACCTGGCGACAAAAAATTTTTTTTTTTGGACAAACACTCGTTATTTAAGTCAGTTAGTACCCTTCAGTATCTAGATGACGGCTGATATATGAAAAATGAATATGAAAAAGATATTACTCATGGATGTCAAAATGTAGTTTAGTGCAACGGTATTGCTCTCAGCCATGTTTGGTGTATAGAAGCCGAATAAAATTGATTGTTATGAGCAAATGAGGTAACCGCAGTATTGGTACGAGGCGACCCGATCATAGTAGAATCTCTCCATCTTACGTCACAGATTTCACATTGCAAAATAACCCAATTGAGGCATTACTAACTGCCGATTGGATTGTATATTTTTAGAAGTCTATTTATTTGTTGTGGTAGATGGCATTTTGCTGCAGATTTTTCCTGTCGTAATGTGCCCAAATTATGATGCGATTTATGCATGGACGCCATGGTTATCCATATTTCGGGATTACCTATACCTCTAATACAGTCGACAGTATTTCTCGTCAGTTAATCTAAATATGTTAAAGACCGTGGTTGCACCTAAGGATTGTTAGCTAGCTTACCCAAAATGCACCTGAGCACGACAGTTGATTAACGCGATAATTGTTGACGTTAATTGACAATTACACGAGCAATGAGAGCTACAATCAGTCATGTGATTAATAGTAACCAGTGTTTACCCCTGATAAGTACGTCACTTAGCTGGTTACTGTTGAGTCATGTGCATAACAATAAATGCTAGGCAGTCCTTTAAATTAGAGAAAATGTCACATTTCATGTATATCGTAATTGGATACTGTCCATCAAATTTATAATGACTTGGCAAATCACAATCCATTAGCCTTGCAGCTTATGTTGCACTTAAATCTTGGAATAGTGAATTCAAACTACAGCAACTCTTTATATGGGTTCAACTACTGTGAAATGCCCCCTGGGTTAGTTTGACTGGTAACAGCAGAGCGAAATGCACTCTACTCCAATATTAATAGATGCTAACGCTCTTAGGCAAAGCATTAGAACAATGTTATAAATCACGACAGCGTGATAGCACTTGCTTGTCCAATACTTAAACTGTATAAAGATTTAGCGAATGTACCCACATTGCTTATTTCTGATGGGTTCAATTAAACCGCATATGGCAAATAGCACGATAAGTTCAAAACGTGGCGGAGTGGCAATGTTAACAGACAATGATTGTATCAATCATACGTTGTTATATTTCTGTAAGCAGTGATGTATGGAGGTTGTTTTCAAGTGCCGGTTTGATAATGTATAAATAATTCCAAATGCCATCGAGGGATCTTATCCACAAGTGAAACAAATTAATGGCTGCACCAAATCGCCGAAAATGTGAACTTTTTGAACAGGATGGACACGACAACGGGATGTCCAATGTGAAACAGGTATAGATTGCGAACGACGGGAGCTCTAACACAGAACAGTTCAGGTCAGAATTTCTATGCGGTGAGCTATCATCCATCATTATTAACCCCAACAATTATAGCTCTATCCAACTCCTATGTCAACAAGCGAGACGAATCTGGGATGAGACGGATGCCTCGTTGCCACAGGAAATGAAATGCAGTGCGTGGAAAAAGAATATTCCATGACTAAGGAGGCGTAGCAGAAAACATATGGGCTTCACTTATTCTTGACAGGTCAGCGAGGTTAACCAAGTGTGGAATAGTTCTGATACATTCCAACATATACATGATCAATGTTATGGCAAATGACGTTGATGAACTTCCGGAGTCCGACGCAATAATCCTATACAGTCAATTAACACGTAAGAGCCTAATTCACGCATAGCCACTCTAATTAGCGTCGTTCAATACATTCTAGATTAGTTAACAGATAATAGATCAAGCTGATCACAGTGTCGCACCCTGATATACTGATTCTCTATGACGCAAATAAAGTACGATTCACATACTTTAACTTACACTCTTCGCTCAGTATAGCTGTATTCAATGGCATGATCATTATCGGATGATCCAGCTCATAATAATAATTAACTCCATTAATCTTATCTTTGTAGATTTTTAACAAACATTACGAGAGGAAAATACTTTGAAGTGTCAATCAGATGTCATTCGGACTAACTGACTAGTTTAATGTCAACGAGCAGTATATTAATCTGGCTATAGGTTATTCCATATTGAAGCCTTTGATGCAAAACGGCAAGAGAACACGAGGCAAAATGTCCAATAGAGGGGAGGTAAAACAGTATTTGATTGCCTATCTGTTCAATTGCCGGCATCAGCTCAAGCAACTGAGCACCATTATCATGGATATTGACCTAAAGCCGGCGTTTGTAACCGGAATGCTGGTATTTCCACGCGGTTCAGTGCAAAAGCAGTGATCAGACAGGCAGCGGTAAAATAGTGCGTCTTTAAAGGATTCTTGCGGTGCACTATTGCACATACCTGCAATAATTCGATTAACCCATCAGCCCATGTTCTTAATGAGCAACAACACTTGCTTCATTGGCCGACTAATTGTGTGCACACAATATAATGCTTCTTGTTAGTTACTATTATGTAAGGTCGTTGATTGCTGCATTTGTGGTTGAGTGCCAAACCATGTCAACATATGAACAAAGAGGATAGCAATATGAAATAACAATGTTATGAAGGCAACGACAATTAACGACCCTGTAGCAGGATAGCATGTTCTCAATCAAATTTCGTATTTGGAGGTGATCAAGTTAAAGACAGAGGGTTTTACATTTGTAAACAGCATTATCAACTGGTAGAATTATTTCGCCAACTTAATTTGTTATGAAAGTGTGTTTGTAACTAGGCATTATACTCTCAGACGCACAAAAGCCTTGGAGAACACTTGTATATGTTCACCAACGCACAGTGCACTTCGTAAACTTATATATACATATATATATATATATATATATATATATATATATATATATATATATATATATATATATATACATATACATATATGTATATATATATATGTTATATATATATGCATATGTATATACATATATATATATATGTATATATATATATATATGCATATATATATGCATATATATATATATATATATATATATATATATATACACTGTCACAACTTTTTCCGAATTTGATTCAATCAAAACGAAAGGTCATATATTTGACGAAGGACATGCTTGCGTTAACAGGCAGTTCGTTTCACCTATCTGGAATGACCTGGCCCAGTCAATAGGCTGGTGTTGACTTGCCATAAGATAATCGTTCTCATTTCTTTATATATTTCCCAGCATCTTGTTCTTATTCAGTTTCATCTACATGGTTTTCCCTGTTTTCCCATTGATTCTTGAAGACAGCTGCTTAATTAGTTCAATCTCTTGTTTTAATTTAACTACTTATCTCTTCGAGCCTTTGTAGGCACCATATAACACTTGTTGGTGTGCCGTTTAATCTTAAGCTTACCTTACACTACCAAATCGGAATGATACTTCCGTCAATAAGTTTATTCACATGCCGAGGCGCCGTTTACATCAGCGAAATCAGTCCCCAGGAGGAGAATAACTGCACAATCCGCCAAAAGATCCATTTCTAAACGCAGTTGTTATTTTAGCTTCTCAAAAGCACGCCACTCTCCGTTTTTATACTCTTGTCTTCCAAGACATTTGCAACTTCAAAACACCACGTAGGCGCACGTAGGACATCAAACACCAATTAAGGCTTCAGGCATTATTAAATAAAAGTCAAATGCTACGACATGCTTCTGAAAGGGACCACATATCGTCAACACAACTTGAAACGCCTACAACAGGGTTATGAAACATACCCGATTATTCAAAAATCCGTTAACACAGTACGTTTAATAACTGGTAAATACGCAACAGGGTCAATCAATCACAAATGAAATATGTAACAATGTTACCTCGACTCGTGATATATTTAAACCGGTTTTTGATCTTGTGTACAACTGATTCGCATTGTTCTTCTGGTGCATTTGGCATATTCAGACGTGATACCTTTTCTTATGTCTTTATCTGCCAGCCTCAATCTGAATCTATTCCCATTGAATTAGGTCAGATGCACAGCGAATATGAAATTTATCTGTCGATGATGATATAATAAGTTTTGTCGGCCTTGAACCGTCGGAGATGCAGAAACCCATCAACACATTATTTTCATTTATTTGATAACAAATGTCAATAAGCAGGCTGATCAAGCGTGCTATGAATATTCATTCAGATTACATATTACTTGCGTCTCGCCATTTCGTTATGCGCACATATTTTGGGAAACTAGAATGACGAACATCTGCATTATATGTACACCAGATTCGCATATGAATATAGTGGATGTGCTCTTTTCTATGGATGAAATCATTGTACATACAATATTTCAAACCAATAATCGAGGTGCGAGTGTTAGCGTGTTGCTCGGTTAGCACAGATACACGCATTTGATATATCCCTCAACAGCACTAAAAGGACACTTTGGTTATTCATCCAAATACAGCCTTGAAGCTGGGGGGCTGGTGAATTATGCAACCAAGCTGAAATAGGAGTCATTTTCGTGACTATTACGAATTCATGAATTAGATAATCCTAAGCACGGATTCTGGATCGTGTACTAAATGAATACCACAGCATTATTTGTCGACCATAAATATAACATGAAAATAGTACTATATGCGCATGTCCACAAAAGAGGTGTTTCTATCCGCCTCTGCTATATTCTTTTTTGAATATCAAAGCATGGCCCGCTCCCTAGATGTTGACATACTGGCAGTTTAGCGTTGCTGTGGTTATGACTGCTCCACTGTACATTGATGGACCATAGCTCCGTCTCATAATCCGTACTTTTATGAGTGAAATACCAGAACATGAGAAGGCCTTATAAAAGCAATTCTGCCATGTAGCTGCGACATTGCCACGACTGCAGAGTGAATTGCACTTGCTATTATTGTGTTACAAACGCATTAGAACCCATTTAGTCGTGGTCAGGTGCTTGACAAGACTGGAGGTTCCAGGTGTAACACCCTGACTTGTCGCACTGAATCCCATGAGACTGGGATGATCTCGTTAAGTGGTGGTTACATCTCTGTAAGTAAATACATCCGACCCATCGGCTCGATGGTATCGTCCAAGCGATGCGGTGTATGCAACCCGGTCTTGACAACGGGTTTTGGTCACTTAACGTCCACGCATCACATTGATCAACACCCATCACCGTCGCGCTATCAACAGTCTTTTGGAAGTTTCGTACAACCGAAGTATTTCATTTCCTCATCCATTAAATTCCCTAACAGGACATGATAGGTTATTTTATAATTGAGCGTTCTTAGTGCGTTCTAGCCAATTTGTATCAAAATGTTGCACTTGAGTTCATTAATTGACTGCTTTTACGAGTTATAATGTGTCGGTAATTCAGACTTCAGTTATAATGTATATCTGATGTTATTTACGTTCGGTGGCCTTCATCATCATCGCATATATTTAGAACTTATGGCGACCGTGTGGATTGAAATGATGACGACAGAAAACCAGACACATATTATCATGTCACAAAATTTTGTTTCTTTGCAACATTGTTGCATCGACGACGACCGTTATGAACGTAGAGTTGCAATATGATATGTCCGAAAGTATTACAATTAATTGTTATAGACTATACATGATAAGTACTACCACTACCAAAGAATAAATAGAAACAAAATTGTAGTAATGTGAATTGCTATACCTAACATAACAGTAGATAGTGTGGGGTGTTTTCGCGTTTCGAAACATAAAATAATCCGATGCAACGGGTAGATTGAATAATTGGTGAAGGGACGTTGAAAAGCTTGGATCCCTAAAAATATCTTATGCAATTGGGACATTCTTGGCAGAGCATGTTTGATCCTGTCGCGCAAAGACGTTGTCAGATAATGTCGTTATGGCATACAACAAGTACCGATTGGAGAGGGCTTCCTTAATTAACGTAACTTACAACAAAGCTAATATGATTTTATAAAGCTACACAGTCACGTAAACCAAATGTCAGTTACAACTTTACAGGTCAATTGTGAATGCCGCGTGCAATATCTGAGCAAAGTAATCCCCATCAAATGTCTTAAAATTATTAAGGCGTATATGTGAGCGAATGGGTTCATTGATACATTGATTGTTATATATCCATCTTGCAAAAGCTTCATTGCTATTGCTGGGATGCACACTAAACTTCTCGCATATAATTATAATGGCATGCTTGTATGTAGATTTCTCTCATATGACAAACCCTGCTTTAAATAAATAAATAAAAGGTGAATGTAGAACCAAATAAACAGCTTGTTTGGGGCAAATTAATGTCCAGATAAAAGTATAGCTTTGATGCAGTCTTTACGAAGCAGACGGGCAGCAATTGTGCCGGTTTGAGTATGTGCTACTAAAGTGTTTCGAAGAATATACCCAGCATCGTGCTAATAATTTTTGGGCAGGTTATATTTGGATGGTAGGGAAATGACATTAAAAGAACTGGATATGTCACTGTTGTAAGTACAGATTGTGCGTTTTTATGGTCCGAGACTATCAGCTACACTGTGGCGTTTGTTGTGGAAGCATTTCAAATTTGGACTACGTGCACTGACAATAATGATGGTGCCTTGATGTCCCTATCATTGCATAATCAATCAATACAATGATCAATCAGGATTTCATACATTCACAAGCCCTTCAGATTGTACCTCTGCTTAAGAACGGGTATTTGTTCTGCATGGAAAGGTACAAATATACGACCACCCCACCACCAGGTGATATAGCATGTATCAATAACGTCCAAAAGGATAGTTGGCGATATCCAATTGATTCGGTTTAGATTCACAAAATTTGTTTTACAAATATGTGCTTAAACCGTATCTGATATTCCACTATACGTGTTTGACTGTAGTCTACATTCATTCTCATAATGTATCTAACTTAATGTAACTACAAACTCCTGACATAATAATAGCAACTCGTATATAAACTTAAGATGTAAACATATATCACCTGTACCAGAATCGGTATAGGTTACGAATTAAATTGATTAGGTATTATATCCGAATGGCAACATGGTAAAGCAATGAAAAAAGGGGCATTTTGGTGTGACTGTCGATTGGATTAAGAAAAAGTAGTGATATTTTTGATAAAGACGGCCGATTGTTTTATTTGTTTTATCTATAAGAGCAAACTAAACAAAAATAATTTATCCACGATGCATCATATGTTTTGAAGTGACAACTATTGTTTGTGAAAGATATAACCGGCAACCGCACTATTGTGCATGCTGGGCAGTATGCTGTTTGTGACTATTGTTTGGTGGTGTTGCAAATGCAGCGGATGCTGAATACAATTCTTCTGTATTCAGCAGGCCCTGATGTTGATATCATGCTTATTTATACCAATCCACGAATCTGCCTTGCCTCTAAGAATTCAACAAGCTAATGACCTATAGATTGTGGGTCATTTCAATAGACACAATGTGATTGTCATATGCAGATGTCGCCCAGCTCTCTTCCTTTCATTATCTCCTGTCACCGCTACTTTTCCATGCGCACTACTGACACTGACACTCCCACACCTTATTGTTTATCTGCTTTGTTGTCTCCAAACGGAGCTCAGCACCTCAGGTAACTTCATATAATAGCAGCACAGAGCAATTAGCGTGTTATGTGAGAGTTATTACGTGTTTCAAGTTACCTGCGGATGATGATTTTTGGGGCATCCATTTCAACCAGCCAGGGGAGTTTAATCTTATTTGCATTGCATTACGCGTTATATCATGATGATGAGACCACCTACGAGCGAACGTGTTTGTTTAAGCAGTTACATCCATACATCTTCTGCTATACCCTAACAGTCATCTGCTCATTAAGAATAAATGGAACTCGAACCATCAGTATGTACATTGCATGAGCAGTGACAGTAATATCATGATTAATGTTGATCTACTATTTAACGATTAGTACCTTTATCACGGAGTTACTTATCGTCTTCACAGCAGTCTGAGAAAAGGTGTCATAGACAGCTTTATGTATGACAGAGATTTAGCCAGATAGACTGCCACTTTAACCGTATCCATCTGGGCATTATGGCACCAATTTTCTCTAGTTATCTGTTGTCGTTCGAATATTCCTATACTTCGACACCGTAGTACTAATTGGTCTGCATGGGTCCTCTGTAGTAATATCGGGACATCCATCCACACGAAATGGCGTACAACCTTTGGGGCAATATCCCTGTAACGTTTGTTCTAATGGGGTGAGCTCTCGGGGAAGGGAGGAGATTCACACTTTTTATGCTAGGGTTCTGTTCACTGTCCATCACCTCAAACGACCGAAAAATTTTAACCTTTCGGGCAAGATGCAGTAATATTCCTCAACAACAACGAGGTCTATCGTATTGTTCCAAATGGTGTCGAGAGAATAAAGCAATTACGCCCAGCATTCCAAATCAAATAATGATGAGCAGGATATGTGATTTCAGCGCGCAGAATTCGCTCATACACGCGTCTATAAATCTGCCCCACTGTGTTGCGTCCGGAAGGAGAACCATGCACAGTGCAGCTTTCCATTGTTTTTCGGCTCAATACAATCCTCTGTTTGCGATTGTGTGGTGGTGTTAGAACGTCCGCAGATTTCATATTAAGTGGATGTTTTTGCTACTTTATGATAGGGTCACAGGCATTAAGTGCATAATGACTTGCATCGAAACACAAAATCAAAATCATATATATAGATATATATAGATATATATATATATATATATATATAGAGAGATATATATAGAGAGAGGGAGAGAGATATATATATATATATATTAGAGAGAGAGGGAGATATAGAGAGAGATATATATATGTAGAGAGAGATAGATAGAGAGAGAGAGAGAGAGAGAGAGAGAAGAGAGAGAGAGAGAGAGATAGAGAGATAGAGGAGAGAGAGAGATATATATCTATCATATCTATATATATATCTCTCTATCTCTCTCTCTATATATCTCTCTCTCTAGATCTATCTCTCTCTAGATCTATATATATCTCTATCTCTCTATCTCTCTATCTATATCTCTCTCTCTCTCTCTCTATCTATATATCTATCTCTCTATATCTCTCTATCTCTATATATATATATATATATATATATATATATATATATATATATCTATATGCGCAGCCTCCATGGCAGCCTGATGTGGAGACTGCGTCGTTGGGCTATTGTCGAAGAATATGAAACTGAGTGGTGGTATTGACGCGCACTTCCCCATCCACTTCGCGGGTCATTGTTCGTTAGGACTGGTTGTGTATGCGCTATAAGCTCACATTTACATATAACACGGCATGTATTTTGCAGGTAGATATGGTTATAGCTTCATATAACGTTCTTTTACATAAGGGATAATTGATCCATACCTATTCATTATTCTGTTGCCAATTCCTGGATGGCAACATGCGTTGCATAAGAAGCTGGCCGGGCGAGTCATTTTCCATGCCTTTCATCTATGACAAACTAGGTCGTCAAGTAAGCGTCTTGCCAGCATTTCTATTTACACGTAAAAAGCCAATCGTTACGTTCGCTGATTGCTTAACCGTTTTTGAAGCGCAAAGCCCCGATTATAACAGGCTCTAAATAAGATCCATATCTATAGTCGGATCAGTTCATAGAAATCGACCTTGTGTACAATTGTTCAATAGGTTGTACAAACACACATTATAGAAAGCACCGTTTGTTACTTGGGATCAATTCTATCCATCCTCGGCAAAATCAAAAGAAGAGAAGAGTAGCGCGAATAACAAACAGAACTTTTTAATTACATTTCATCCTTCTTGACTACGCATAGCTAAATAAGCAATGTCACAACAGTAGGTGGCATTAATACATATGTACAAGACAGGAAATGTAATAAATACAGAGGAGAAAATGTTTTCAGGTAGTGTTAATGTTGAGGTCGGTACCTTGGACCTTCTTAGTCACGAATCACCTTGCATCCCATAGCTGTACGCATGAACGCGCAACATGAGACGTTCCGAGGGAATCGATTAGAGTTCGTCAATATATAATCGTGAGTTTTCAAAACGAACAAATACATGTAAAATTTTGTATACCTAAAAGAAGTGACGCAGTGCAAAGATTACAACTTGGCAAGATGGCTGCCCCGATGTTGTATGACACACGACTTGGTAAGCGGTCCGTATCGACTGCTACATTGCCAGCAATTACGTCAATTGGTACTCGTGTTGAATATTCAATAGCTGTACGTCTAGATTTTCTGTGCTCAGCGTTCCGCGTGCTTGTTAGCTTCAACGCATATCCGGACTCAGAGTAAATAGCCTAATGAGGCCACCAAATTTAGAATGGTCATGCGAAACTAATAAAAGATTCCACAAAGAACTGTTAGTGCAAATTAGACTTGAGAAGGTGCGGCCCTGGCGATAAAATCGGTGGATAGGCGAGGGAGGCAGTTGTTATTAGTCGCGTTAAGCAGACTCATCCAAGCGGTTGCTCCGCGTTCCGTTCACGCATAATACAACCACATCACCGGTCGTCCTCAGTGGTGCTTAGTGTTAGCTTTTGGACTCGGTTTATCCCCAGAGCGGCCTTGTGACTGTTTGCTTTGTGCAGCATTTGGAGTCAAATTTCTTTTCTGCTGCCCGAGTTCCAATGAAGCTTGCTTTTCAGTGGCGAAATCGCTGATGTCGCGTTTGATCCAATTCAACCCAGAATTACCCCATTTTCTCTTTACTTCCATTGGATTACGCTTGATCCAACTCAAGCCCGAGTTTCCCCATTTTCTCTTTATCCAACTCAATCCAGAATTACCCCATTTTCTTTTTCCGTCATCGTGTTCACCACGCTTCTTAATCCAACTTAAACCTGAATTACCCCACTTTCTCTTTTCTTCCTCGGGATCATCCCGTTTAATCCAACTTAAACCAGAATTACCCCACTTTCTCTTTTCTTTCTCGGGATCATCCCGGGAATTACCCCCCTTTCTTTTTTCTTCATCGGGATTATCCCGCTTAATCCAACTCAAACCAGAATTACCCCACTTTCTTTTTTCTTCATCGGGATTATCCCGCTTAATCCAACTTAAACCAGAATTACCCCACTTTCTCTTTTCTTCCTCGGGATCATACCGCTTAATCCAACTCAAACCAGAATTACCCCACTTTCTCTTTTCTTCCTCGGGATCATCACGCTTAATCCAACTCAAACCAGAATTACCCCACTTTCTCTTTTCTTCCTCAGGATTATCCCGCTTAATCCAACTCAAACCAGAATTACCCCATTTTCTCTTTTCTTCCTCGGGTTCATTCCGTTTGATCCAACTCAAACCAGAATTACCCCACTTTCTCTTTTCTTCCTCGGGATCATCACGCTTAATCCAACTCAAACCAGAATTACCCCACTTTCTCTTTTCTTCCTCAGGATTATCCCGTTTAATCCAACTCAAACCAGAATTACCCCATTTTCTCTTCTCTTCCTCAGGATCACCCCTTTTAATCCAACTCAAACCAGAATTACCCCATTTTCTTTTCTCTTCGTCGGGATCATCCCGTTTAATCCAACTTAAACCAGAATTACCCCACTTCCTCTTTTCTTCCTCGGGATCATCCCGTTTAATCCAACTCAAACCCGAATTACCCCACTTTCTCTTGTCTGTTTCATGATCGTCTCGTTTTATCCAAGATATGCCAGAATTTACCCACTTTCTTTTTGCTTCTTCTGCTTGTTTGAGCCACTCTGAGCCGGCAGAATTCCAGTCTCTCTTGACCAAGGACAAGGTGTCAGGAAAGGCACTTTTTGCATCTTCTCCGCTGATAACTTCTACCACTTGCTTGTCGTCATCCACTGATCTCTTGCCGATGTGGTGAATATGAGTTCCATCCAAGGCACGCTTAATCCATTCCGTATTGGCGTTGGACCATCCTCGCCTGATTTGGGGGTTTCGTTTTAGCCAATTAAGTCCCGAGGAAGTGTCCCAAGCCCTCTTCTTAAGCCACTGCATCACTTGGCTGTTGCCGGCCCATCGTTTCAGCCACGGCATATCATTATCATTCCATGATCTTTTTTTGAGCCATTCCGTGTCCGCATTGGTCCAACCGCGTTTCTTTAGCCAATCTGTGTTGGAGTTATACCACGGACGCTTCTCTTCGTTCAAGTCGTCATCATGTAAGTCGTCATATATCTCCCCATCGAGTTCGTCGTATGCGTTGTTGCCATAGCTAGGGGAGGACCTCTTCAGCCATTCTATAGGAGCAGCATTCCATCGCTTGCTGCTATCATAAGGGGAATTGAGGCGCCATCCCCCATTGTCCGACCGTTTCTTAAGCCACTCCGTATCGGCATTTGACCAGGATCTCTTCGGCCAGTCCATACCAGACAGTGCGGGAGCAGACCACACAGCGCGCAGCTCGTGTGCCAGATCACGGCGGAGACGCCGGTGTTGCGGTTCGTCCTCAACGCATAGCCACCCCATGTCCACTTCGGCGGTGGAAGGCGCCGGTTCCACTTCGGACAATGACACACATGCATCGAGAGCCGAGCATAGCGACAAGTCATTCAATTCCGTTTTAGCTACTGTAAATCTTATATATCCTTGCTCATCCGACTCCGCGTGACAGAGAATACTAGATGGCTCGTCGGCGTGGTCATTGTGCGAAGCTAGAGAGAGGTTGGTATGTGGCAGAGGCGAATCGCAGCCATGTCCCAACAACAGCACCGTCAACGCAACGCCCTCCGTCTTTTTCTCATTGCTACATCTAGTCGCGTCCGTCAATGCTGCCACGGTCACGGTGCCAAGTGTAGCCGCGCACACCACGATCCACACCGCGTAATTCTGTCTGTTAGTCCGCATTGTCCAACTATCACTAAATAGTTACTCAACACTAGGAATGATTCTAGAATGACGATGGGGACACAGGCCCAAGTGGGCACGCCGACAAATAAGGCCTCTCCCTTACTCACTGTCCTCGGTCGGGAAGCGGACAAAATGTGTTAAGACAAGTTGCCTTTTACGTGCGTACTCCGCGACGCAGCTGGGAGAGTCGCCCGCCTTGGTATCAGCAGCAGCAGCAGCAGGTACGGACTAGATAGCCTGTTGCTGCTGCTAGTCCGGCTATATAAGGCGCTATTGGTGCCAGTGACGGCGTCGTCGTGACATCATAGGCCGGCTGCTCCAATGACGAGCCGCTAAACACCCCCACAAACTTGAGCCGCATCACCCACACAAACCCGGCATTTCTCTCTTCGATCCGACCCTTCACACATCCACCCCTCCCGCCGCACTTGTGTGAGGTAATGGCTAATCTAAAAGCAAATGATCAGTACGATTCTTGATGGACCTTCAGGTCACAGCCTACCGAATTATGTGGCATGCAAAGCTTTGGTGAGACAAAAGAGGTCTTAAACATATAGAAAAAAAACCCGTGCATAATTGTGCCAGGAAGAGCCATGATTCTTAACCCCTAATAAACATCCATACATTATATCAGCAGTGGTCCAGTGTAAATAATAAACAAATTGAACAGCATCAGTATGACATCATTTCCATTGCGTCCCTAGTCAATATTTATCAAATATATATGAATTCTCTATTGACTTTTCAGAATAGTAATGATATAGATATACTCAAATCCTTGCTCATTCGGAGGAATTGGAACGAACACTAAGATGACGCGAAACAAAAGCAGGTAGGGTCGCACAAAGCGACAGGATGCGTGCTGCGTCTGCATGCTAGGGTGTTGATGCTGTTTTGTAGAAGGCACAAACGCTCTTCCGAAAAAAGGCATATGTATGAGATGTGATGCTAAATACATCATCGCAGTGAGGACGCGAGTGTATGGCCTGTGGATATTTCCTGGTGATATTGCGATCATAAGCTGTCTGCTGATTTCGTGACCACTAGTAGTCTGCTGATATGGTGATCACTAATAGTCTGCTGATATGGTGATCACTAGTAGTCTGCTGATTTCGTGATCACTAGTAGTCTGCTGATATGGTGATCACTAGTAGTCTGCTTATATGGTGATCACTAATAGTCTGCTGATATGGTGATCACTAATAGTCTGCTGATATGGTGATCACTAGTTATCTGCTGATATGGTGATCACTAGTTATCTGCTGATATGGTGATCATTTGCTGTCTGGCGATATGGTGATCAATAGCTGTCGAATGATAGGGTAATTACTTAGCCCGGTCTGAACGGCGGGTTTGTGGCCAGTTGGAGATGACACATTAACAGTGATTAATATTGCTCATCTATCCCACTCGAACTTGTCGTAAAATGCCAGTACTTGTTTTCGTATTTTAACGACTCAAACTACTATAGTAATGATTACGCTCTCGGATGTTACGACTCAAACTATAGTAATGATCGTGCTCTCGGTTATTACGACTCAAACTACTATAGTAATGATCGTGCTCTCGGTTGTTACGACTACGACGCTCAACGACTCAACTATATAGTAATGATCGTGCTCTCGGTTGTTACGACTCAATCTACTATAGTAATGATCGTGCTCTCGGTTGTTACGACTCAAACTACTATAGTAATGATTACGCTCTCGCGACTCAAACTACTATAGTAATGATCGTTTTTTGTTACGACTCAATCTACTATAGATGATCACGACTGCCGCCAAACTGTAATGATCGCGCTAACTCAACCTACCTTTCGCGCAAGCTGGTTTTTTTCGAAATCGTCAGAAAATCGTCAGAAAGGTGTCATCTTTCTGAGAGGATAGCGCACAAATATAGCGGGTAGTTGTTTAGAGAGCACAGGGCCATCAACCTAATCCCACGTCTCCGCGATTTGTTCAACAGTGTTCAGAAGTATCAAATTTCAACCATCTGCGACGCTGATAGCAGTTCCTTGCGTGGGAAACTTTGGCACTTCAATGCCTCCAATGAAGAAGACGGGCAACATTTCACAAAACATGCCTGCACCGTATAGAAGGATACATCCCTGTTTATGAAGATTGTGTAATGCTGTAAGTCGAGTATATTTGTGCGCGGGTTTTATGCTGTGTATGAGGGGTTATGGGACGCAAAACAGACTTGATGACTCTTTACAGTTTCTATAGTAACCGGCTCTTATTCACGTTTTAGTGACTGAAGTCGTAGGAGGAATTTGGGAAACTTCGAACAAGGTTATAGTGACAAAGCACGAGGCTGCGAGACCGGAATTATACGGCTCTACCCAGACTAATCCCTGTCGACAGGCCATACATCTGCCAGGCAGTCAAGCCGATCACACGGTTCGCTGGTCCGACAGCGGCGCACGAGTGCCAAGGGACTTGACCTGTCTTTGATGGTCTATGGGCAAGCGGAAGTTAAAACATAGCACGTGGCCTTCATGAAAAGAAATCTCGACGTTCCCTCCTGTCTTTAAGGAGCAGCTTTCAGCATTTAAAGGGTTCTATTATGGCTTGTAATTACGGTACCAGCTGTTGCGGTTGGTCAAATACGTGCCTTATATGAGAACATTGTCATTAAATGTACGGCGGTTAACAAGGATAGATCCGAACAAGCGAGCCACGGATTTCGAGGATATGTCGTTTAAAGAAGCCACGACTCCACCATTCCATTATTCATTGCATCCTATTGATTGTAGCATGATAGGGGTGAGTTGTACGTACATGGCTCACTCGTAAGACAATACGTAATAAGGCAAATGGAATGTAGGCGTCGTTAGGGTGGGGAAATTGGTATGATAAGCAGAGAGTCTCTGCATAGCAACTTAATCTTCGTATTTGAGACTAATGCTGCTCCGTAAGGGCCTCTTTGACGCACCCAACCACTCCTAACAATTCCAATGGCGTTGCTCAATACAAGTTATGGGGACAATTTACGAGGAAGCGGGAGAGCGTCGCCAGGCATACGACTCGTATCGTTAGGGAAAGAAAGTAGCGAACTATGTGTGATGTGTTACATGACACAGTTGTACATTTCACTCAAAAGGTGAGGTTCGTTGGAACTCTTCGGCTGCTAACAACCTGATCAAACATTTCTATTATAAGACACAGCTCTGCAATGTCAATAATTGACTGATTACTCATTTTAAATTATTTGATTACCAAAGAAATGATGATATCGGTAATGTGGAATTGTCATCCAAAATGTTATAAGAGTCAGACGATCAATATCTGACACCAACGTCCCTACTACCAAGCCACCATATTCCTCTGACGATCGCACCAGTAAGGTCAAACGACCGCAACATGGTTTCCAAGTGTTGACATCACCTCGTTCGCTGCATTATTTAAAGGGTCATAGCATATCATAAGGTAGTTTTAGCAAGTGGCGACATATGGGAAAGATCTTTTAAATGACGTCCCAGGAAGGCCATGTTGCCATCAATATCTGGGAGCCTTGTGCAGCACCACAAAGCACTCCCAATCAGCTCGGGGCGTAGTTCCACTATCTACAATTTAGCTTGAGCAAGCTATGAAACATTGATCATACAACGATATCCCTCCCACCACGGCTGCTGATCCTGTCATCAACGGGAAAGGTAATAAGATTAGAACGGATCACAAGGACAGCCAGCTACCGAGCTTGGTGGCGATTAGAGGCTACGGACCATCAAAAGCTTTATCATATCTCTCCTCCTACACAACTCTGTCTCTATCTTTTATTTCCTCCAAGTTACGTCTTACTCTCTCATCCCTGATCCCATATTTCATGCTGTTGTTTATTTATCACTCTCTCCTCTCTTTCTCTTTCTTGCTTACTCATTATCTCTCTCTCTCTCTCTCTCTCTCTCTCTCTCTCTCTCTCTCTCTCTCTCTCTCTCTCTCTCTCTCTCTCTCTCTCTCTCTCTCTCTCTCTCTCTTTCTTTCTCCCTTTCTCCCTTTCTCCCTTTCTCCCACTCTATCCTCCTCTCTCTCACCACTCTTTGCCAATCTCTCTCTGTTTCTCCTTGGTTCTTTCTCTCTTTGTTCTCTTTATCCGCCCCAATCTCATGCTATTTCTAATGTTTGGCTATATAGGGTTTGTGACCAGATAGTAACATTGGCCTTGTTTATTGTGACGTAGCTAAATATTTATAAGCTGCACAGGGTACGACCAATTGGTGCCATTTGTACGCTAATTAAGGCTGATGCTTACTCATTTGGAAGCGTCGACTTGTTTGTTATCCTTGCAACTTTTGTGTGTATCCATGTCAGAACGCTCTTGCAATGACACGACAAGCAGCGGTGAGCTTACCACTTGCTTGATTGCCAGACTTTCTGGTCATGATTGTCTCGCGCCCATGATTGCCTGCTCTGTCAGTGCTTGTCATTCACAAACACTTGATGGCAGCGTCATTTGGACAACACTCAATGGTGTGGAGCAAATACAATATATTTGCGTAAGTGAAAAATGCTGGCCCTGGGTGATTTATGAATGTATTGCAGCAATCCAGAATGTTTAGGTAATGAGGACAATGCTATATTTTACTTCAAGGCGTATTGTAATTCATGCGTTTTGGTTTTAATTAATTGCACCAACGCAAGAAGCGTCAACTACATATTTGTGTTGGCATCACCTGTCCGCTGGGTTTTTCCAGTAGCGCTATCTTAATAATCGTACGATTCACTTCACTTCTACGAAGCTCACTTCTTATATAATGGGGCCAAACAATCCTCTTTGTCACTCAACATTAGTGGGATATTGCAACTGCGTTCCCTGGCCACAGGCACATTTCATCCCCTCTATGCATCGCACACAGAAACCCCATAGGACAGGCCTCACCTGTTAAATTGAGTTAAGCAACATTAAATGGCCATTGAAATGTGCTGACAATGCATTAATCATGGCGTGTGAGACCGGAAATAGATGCTCATTGGTACAGCTTTCATTCGCCCCACGGGTACTAAGCTTGAGACGGCTGTAGTGATCAAGGTTAAAGGTTTCATAGTCATACGAATACATACGCAAATCTTCTTGTTGACTATGCGCAGTAATGTAAACTTTAGACGCTTACCCGGTTACGAATTCACACACACTGTTTATTTTTAGGCAAGAAATGGAATTACTGTGCTAGCACAGGAAGTTAATGTCAGCGTGTATGTCGTATAGTGGTTATGTGCGCTATAATAATCTTGCGCGAGCATATCGTTAACTTAACCATAGAGAAAACGATAACCTTTATCATATCAGGTCATGGTTCCAATCAATGCGCCTTGTATGTCTGATTGTTGGTCTTTGAAATTAAACAATAACGAGTTCGCCGTTATGTTTCACAGCCTGGATTTAAAGTTAGCGGTATATTTATCAATATATAGCCTGAGTGTTCAGTAGGGTTGGATGAACCGTACGGCACACTGTAAAACAGCCCGATATCACGACCCTTTTTCTGAAGCTAAAACAGAATTATAACTTGTCATCATTTATTCAAGCGACGCTCCGCCTTGACTGGCCGCAGAGGTGAGATGGAGCCCTGTGTGAAGCTGGCAAGTACGTTTAAGAGGCGTCTTGTTCAAAATTAAACGACTACCTAGAGGAGAAATACAACATGTCAACCCTGAATAGCCACTGCGCGACTAACTCCAGATAGTCATCCTATACCAGACTTAGCAACGGGGCTTTTAGAAAAACAACCAATGGCAAACACCATTACACTTAACAAATAGACCCTGCATTAGAAGCTCAGGCCCTGCATTGTAAGCACCAGATACAATTAACAAATGGGCTGTGCTTTAGAATCTCAGTTGTATCTTGTGTTTACAATGCAGAGTCTAAGAAATGGGCACTGTATTAGAAAAAGAAGAAGATACAAATTAACAATAAGGGATTGCTTTGGAAACACCGTATGAATGATCATTAGAAACACACAATAAACACGCATACCAAGGGGGTCTTAAATGCGACCATACCATCTGAATGTTCATTTCAAACGCCGTCTTACTGCAGCAGCATCAACCAGAACCGTCACATATCCGCCCAGACCAACAGTTCCAACTAGATACAGCCACCTGTATAGTCTTATCTGTCACAGCAGGCAGAGAAGAAATAGCCAACTGCATATTCTTATCTCCCTAAGCCACAGAACCAACCGGAAACATGTATAGTATTATCTGTCACAGCAGACAGAGAAGAAACAGTCACCTGCGTAGGCTAAGAAACAGTACCAACCAGAAACAGCCACCTGCATAGTGTTGTCTGTCACAGCAGCAGTAACAGATGTAACAGCCACCTGTATAGTCTTATTAACCAAAGCAGCAGTACCAACCAGAAACAGCCACTCATTGAGTCCTATCTGCCTGAGCAACTGTATCAACCAGAACAACCACCTGCTTGTTGTTACCTGCTCCAGCAGCAGTGTCAACCAGAACAACCACTTGCGTGTTGTTACCCGCTCCAGGTGCAGTATCAACCAGAACACCCACCTGCGTATTGTTACCAACTCCAGTAGCAGTATCAACCAGAACCAGTAGCAGTATCAACAGAACAACCACCTGCGTGTTGTTACCACAACAACCACAACCACCTGCGTGTTGTTACCCGCTCCAGTTATCAACCAGAACAACCACCTGCGTGTTGTTACCCGCTCCAGCAGCAGTATCAACCAGAACAACCACCTGCGTGTTGTTACCCGCTCCAGCAGCAGTATCAACCAGAACAACCACCTACGTGTTGTTACCCCCTCCAGCAGCAGTGTCAACCAGAACAACCACCTGCGTGTTGTTACCAACTCCAGCAGCAGTGTCAACCAGAACAACCACCTGCGTGTTGTTACCCGCTCCAACAGCAGTATCAACCAGAACAACCACCAGCGTGTTGTTACCCACTCCAGTAGCAGTATCAACCTGAACAAACACCAGCGTGTTGTTACCCACTCCAGTAGCAGTATCAACCAGATCAACCACCTGCGTATTGTTACCCACTCCAGTAGCAGTATCAACCAGAACAACCACTTGCGTGCTGTTACCCACTCCAGCAGCAGTATCAACCAGAACAACCACCTGCGTATTGTTACCCGCTCCAGCAGCAGTATCAACCAGAACAACCACCTGCGTATTGTTACCCACTCCAATAGCAGTATCAACCAGAACAACCACCTGCGTATTATTACCCACTCCAGTAGCAGTATCAACCAGAACAACCACCTGCGTATTGTTACCCACTCCAGTAGCAGTATCAACCAGAACAACCACCTGCGTATTGTTACCCACTCCAGTAGCAGTATCAACCAGAACACCCACCTGCGTATTGTTACCCACTCCAGTAGCAGTATCAACCAGAACAACCACCTGCGTATTGTTGCCCACTCTAGTAGCAGTATCAACCAGAACAACCACCTGCGTATTGTTACCCACTCAAGCAGCAGTATCAACCAGAACAACCATTTGCGTGTTGTTACCCGCTCCAGCAGCTGTATCTAACAGTACAACCATCTACGTGTTGTTACCCGCTCCAGCAGCAGTATCAACCAGAACAACCACCTGCGTATTGTTACCCGCTCCAGCAGCAGTGTCAACCAGAACAACCACCTGCGTATTGTTACCCGCTCCAGCAGCAGTGTCAACCAGAACAACCACCTGCGTGTTGTTACCAACTCCAGCAGCAGTGTCAACCAGAACAACCACCTGCGTGTTGTTACCAACTCCAGCAGCAGTGTCAACCAGAGCAACCACCTGCGTATTGTTACCCACTCAAGCAGCAGTATCAACCAGAACAACCATTTGCGTGTTGTTACCCGCTCCAGCAGCTGTATCTAACAGTACAACCATCTACGTGTTGTTACCCGCTCCAGCAGCAGTATCAACCAGAACAACCATTTGCGTGTTGTTACCCGCTCCAGCAGCTGTATCTAACAGTACAACCATCTACGTGTTGTTACCCGCTCCAGCAGCAGTATCAACCAGAACAACCACCTGCGTATTGTTACCCGCTCCAGCAGCAGTGTCAACCAGAACAACCACCTGCGTATTGTTACCCGCTCCAGCAGCAGTGTCAACCAGAACAACCACCAGCGTGTTGTTACCCGCTCCAGCAGCTGTATGTGCTTCTCAACATTCCCAGCGCACCTACTGCCTACCGACATCATATCAAGGCCCATTTATTAACACACTTTAATCTTAAACAGCATATCGCCTTCGTTAAGATTAAAACTGACTCGCTGACACTGCCGACCAGCCTTTATCGACCGCCTTTATATCAATGTAGTAAACGCTTAAGCCGTCCTAGTCCCTCGTCTTATTCTACAGCACTCTGTAGTAAACGCTTAAGCCGTCCTAGTCCCTCGTCTTATTCTACAGCACTCAATCCAATCGCTGTGAAAAGAACCACATAAACGGAATCCATCGCCAACATAGCCTTTTCTAGAAAAAAGAAGGGTCCAATTTGTGGTACCACACCATTTACTCTTGAAATGTCAATACTTAAAGAATCTGGCAGCTATTACAGTCCTTCGACTAACGACCTTGATCACAATTCAATGCCTGTAATTACAGGCCAATATCGAGGTGGGTTTTTTTAGAAACAATCTCTTTAATAATTAGGCCGCATTGCGTGCGACAAAGAAATCACTTGTCGATAAACCTCATTCTTGGCACAACCAGTAATTAAAAATATACTGTGTAAACTCACATAATTTAAAACGCATTTGGTTGAGCGAAAACTAGGGTCATGTTTGCTGTTGTCCTTCAAACTAACAGGTGTTCGTATTGAGATTGACGCCTCTATATATCTAGCGAATGGACAAACTGAACATTCTATGAAGTCATGGAAGTGATGAGAATTTCGTGGGTATGATGATATGTGAGAGCAGACGACCGAGTGTCCCTCGGTGTTGCCATGGGCATCGTCAGTTATAACAAGGTATGACAATACACTACTAACCCGTTTATGGGACAATCTCTCTCAAATTGGATTTTACAAGAAAGTGCAATATGTGGAAATATTTTCACCCCATACTATCTACACCTCTCTAGCAAACAATGCACTCCACGATCATCAAAAATATATGAATATTCCTATCCTTGGCTTGTTTCAAATGTTCAAAAATTCCACCTTAGTCCAAAAAAAACCCCATTGGGATGACCCATAAAGCGACACAGAATGGCGTTGTCCACTGCTTGTTACACGACTTTCGTTGCCATAGCAAATCTAATGCGTCGAGGGGCGTCTTCTGGATCGTGAGGGCGGTCAGCTTAGTTTATTACATACAAGGGTTGCGTTATTCATGAAAGCTTGCGGTTCGCCGCACGACAATACCATTAATGACCCAGCTCCCAGCGCGCCAGCCTTGTGTACCGCAAAGAGATCATCCCTCTACACTCTGCCTCCCCGTGGCCAAGCCGAGCTAGCGGGAGACAGTGTGTCCCTGATCCCCATTCAAGCCGCCGGCTGCTTCCCCTTCAAGAGGCGATGGAGGTGGAGTGCGATAGAGCCGCACCCGTCATACGGCCGGCCAGTAGAAATGGCTTAATGAAGGCGATTAGGGTCCAGGGGCCCTCGGGAACAAGGAGGGACACTTGACTCGCCGGCCAGGCTTACGAAAGGAGCGCGCTTACGCCACGTTCACGATAAGGGCGTGATCTATGACAGTGTAAGAACCAGACAAGTCGCACTGCCATCCACAAAGCATCGTCCCAAGTAGAGGCCAGCCGGCGAGAGATGCCGAGATGCCTTTTTGCGGACAATAATACCGCGTTTGTAATGACAGAGTGTTAATGTTCGGTACGTCCCAGAGGCATCGAGTCTTTGTATCGTTCGCAAAAAGGGAAAACAATAGACTGTTGATCACCGTATTAGTAAAAATGCTCAACATCATAAATATCTTCTACTTGTGTGATTCTAACTGGTGATACCAATGGGAGATTCTGTTAGACGCAATGCCGCCATGACACTTGGTTTGTGTCTAATTAGTTGGTGTTAACTGGCATGACCCCCGTCGGGTCGATATTGCATTATGCTTTTCAGCTCTATTGGAAAGGGTTTGAAAAGCCGGATATGTAAAGCCGTCACTGTTGAATACTTGGTTAACGATTACCTTATTACTGATGACGTTCCCAAGTAGAATATCCAGCTTACAGTCCTGGTTTTATTTCGATAAGAGGAGCGGAAGAATTATTAGGAAATGCTATCGGTGTCACACAACAGACTCGTCGAACCTCGCATCCCTCATCCTGTATCATTAATCACTATTGGACAAAAAACACTTTCTGCTGATTGTCAAGACTATTTTTGAGCAGCCATTTTGGCAAACATAATGCAGATCGCCCCCAGCCGGTTATTTGCCAAGTAGGACTTACGAGAGGTGCTCCATGGTCCAAGCCGAGCGCTGGCACATCCCTATGTTGACACACTGTAGACATATCGCTTGGGAGGAAATCACTTACACGATCAACACGACCTGGTTTTGTTTGTTTTACCTGTCAGGCGAGTTCCTCATCTCGCCCACGGAGGGCAGAGATGATATAAATTGATGTGGGTACCCCGCGTGGCCATAGCAATAAGAGAGCAGATGACGCAGTTAGTTTGTAGATAACTTCAATGAATCGAGCCTGAATGAGAAATGATGTAGCCAATTCGGAGTTAGTCGAATGAGCATAAACTCATTTGTCGGAATATTCGACCGTTTTTCATCAATGGAGCTTTAGGTAAATTGTGGTGTAAACTTGAAATAGCCTCGGTTAATAGACTGTTAAAGGCAGTAAGCTTTCTGTGATATAATATATTGAATTGCACCAGTAAGGAAATTGCGCTATTTATCGCACGCTGGAGGCACTGGTGTTGCGCAACACTTAATGCGGAAAGTCGGGTTTAAGACTTTGACGTCGCAAGGAAAATCGATCTGCTCAATGAAATTGGTACATTGGCTGTTTATTCAATGAACCAGCAGATCACTGTGGGCTGCACACAACAAGATACAATGTCCTGCTAATGACATTCATGCATTATTTGTCATAGCAGGCTAACCTTAGAATTAGTAGCCTACCCAGAAGATGCGTTAACGAATCGGGTTGTATTGGCTTCTATGAGGATTAGACCGTCGTCTGCTTTATTTGGCATAGGGTCGTAATCTCATTTAGGGATAGAAATTGATATTTGTTGGACGCCTTGTCTATCTAAATATGTCCTAGCCATAGAGGGCTAAGCAAAACCATGAGCGATTTCTGAATACATCCGAGGTCGTCAAGTTATTCAGCAGGGGAGCTTAGCAGATGTAAATAACGCCCCACAATGATAAATATTGTAAATGGCAAACTCAGCACTCCCGGATTAAAGTGTGAATCCACTTTGCATGTCAGTGTCAAGGGGGATTGGCGGTCAGTCAGGTGGCGCTCGCTAATACTGCTCTTGTGGTTGCTTCACGGATATATTAGAGTACATAATGATATGAGATTAAATGTTCATACAAGAAGCCTTTACCGGGTGGAATGTATAACTGCCTCGCAGGTTAATGGTTTGATTCGATGGGCACGCTAGCCAAGCTTACTCTACTTGCGATTCTTATCGAGACGTCACAATCGGTCATACAGATCGTGAAGCACTAAATATTGGTCATCGTTTCGGGTTGCCACCACTATGTCCGATATTAATGGTCAGCTTCATCATTGGTAAGAACATCGTGCCTTCAATGCGCTCAATGAGACGACCGAGTAAATGATATCTTTGTTGGCAAGCCAAACCCTTCTTATTGTACTAACATACCTTCATGCTACCCGCTTCTCTGTCACATCAACTCACGTTATCAGATCAATACGCTTTCGGCCGCAGCCTTGTTATGTTAATTTCAAAGCGCAAATGACCATATTCACGGTTGCAATACCTGACCTGCTTCATCTAGCTTGGTTATATTTATTAGTGTATCACATCAATGCAAGAATACATTGTCTATAATGGGGAATATACATTAGTCAAGTATAAATATGGGACCTGCGTAATGAACGTTACTAACACCAACCATTTAAGTCAATCGACCCTACTAACATGTTACACAGCTCCCTTATCATGTGCTGCCTTGTAGGTACAGTAGCAGCGACCTGCGTGTTACGGGTGATAGAAATAATTGATGGCAAGCAAATGGAAACTCAGTTATCTCTGGAGGCTGAGGCCGCTATGTCCCGACCCATGACAGGGCTTCGATAGCTACTAAAATACCCCTACAGGGATTTGAACTATCTAACCTTATATCCAATAGAAACCTTGGAGCCGTAGCGTTGTTATTACATAAAGAATTGCCTGCTCTTATAATTCAAATGACCCCCGTCACACACCATTAGGGTAATCCGCTCAGAGATGACAGATAGTCCTTAGCAAACAAGAACTTTTCATCATTCGCCGAGAAATGGTTCACAGAATTCCCAGAGCTATGCGATGGGGATGATGGTAAATACAGTCTTTGGTTTGTTAGAAATAACAGACGCGTGCTGTGGTACCAACGCGTGTGCTGCGACAATCGCTGCTAGATACAGTGTGTATGGTAATGAAAATAACGGTATAATACAGCCACTTCGTCGGATTGTCACCCTTCTATTGAAATTCATGGATCATCATGAGTTGCTTGTATTTGCATGTGAATGGAGTCACAAAGCGCAAGAACATCGTTAATTGTCCATGAAATTTAATTCCCTTTACGGATTATTGACGCTCTTGCATGGACCATTTAGCGGCTAGACTGTCAACTTGTCATATTGTGATATCCAAACTCACCGTATGAGCGCCAAGAGAGGGTCAGAATATCTCAACGGGTCTAATTGCCCTAAATTTGCAGAAAACCTGTGTCAGATGGGAATGTCAGTTGACTTGCTTTCATTTAATATATCTATTCCATACTAATTTAAACACTAAACGCGATGTCTATCAAGACAAATATGTTTCCGTTAACATATGCGTCATGTATAAAGGCGAGGGTATATTTGATGGTCATTGTAGTTGACGATGGAGTCGGGAAGTTAATTCGATATTCTGCAGGAAAGAAGTGCCAGGCTTGGTGGCTTCACATGGAAATGGGTGCTTAGGTGACTATAAGGCAATGCCTTATCCATATTCATGGCTTATCTTAGCCAATATATCAGCCTTAAACTACCAATATTATTCATGCAGATGTGCTAATAATTTGTCATGTTTTATCAGAATGGTTATTCACATTCTTTGGTTTGGGATGTTGACTTGCAGGTATACTTACGCAAGCAAATGCATCTTCCTGCTAATAAGATTAACATGTACCCATCTGTTCGGTGTGTACGTGTATTTCCCCTGATACAGAGACTGAATACTATGTTGTCAAGTGTCCTTATTCTGGAAGTATTCAGGGATGCAAGACATGAGATTTGTCTAAGCAGTCATGTTGAGTCACACCCTGAGGGAGTCGACACCCTATTATGTCTCGCTATAAACATGGAATTGCGTGGCATCTCTGGTCTACCGAGTGTTTTCACTAATACAAACAGGGCGGAGATGCTCTTCTATATCATTGCAACATCCAGGCGTGTATGCTAAACGCAATTTGGACCACGCTGTTCACCAAATTTATTATCATTTACCGCCATCATTGCCGTCACAGATATCAACTCAATCAGTTTCTGTCTAGTTCTGTTTGATGGCGTAGGGAATAACTTTGCAGCTCTGAACCTTTCAACCGTTTCATGAATGAGCAGCTTGGCTGCAGCAACCATTGCTGCCGATATGCCATAAAGTATGGTATAACACATCATATGATATCCACACCAACACGTTGGATTTATCATACTCGCACATCACTTGCCGTGTTGCGTGAATCGATTGATTGGTTTGATAATTTGTTATTAATTAGGACATCAATTAATTAATTTGTACGCATGAATCATCCAAAACCGGCGTTATCATCATCCGGTATAGTCACCGTTCAACTTCGTGTTAAGCAATACATTAAATCAGGGTGGTTTCAAGGGTTAAACTATCAGCTGAGCAGTAGCGCTCAACTAAGTCCTTCACCCACTGCCACTATATGACCGTTCGGTCAGTCGATTAAAGGCACCTGCGAGATATTGAAGTGCCGATAAAAATGTCCATAATTGCTCCCAGCTCGAGTGGTTCGGGCAAAGGCAATACGCCTCGTTTCTTATATCTCGCAGACTCGTCTAATGGCCAATTTGAATCTTATCAGTTCTTGGCGGTCCATGCGACTATAACCATGCCGTAAGTAAGGATCATTAGGAGAAGAATGTAAATAGACGACATGTTACCGCTGACATCATTTAGAGACAGAAGGTAGCAGTTCTATGCATATACAGCATTTGTTACTAATGGATAGTATCAAGTTAACGCCAATGTCGGCATCAAACGCTTCATGACATTTACCAATTGACCTGGGCCGCTCGTGCTACCAGGATGAACGAAGTTGAAAAACAATCGATATGTATATCAATCGAAATCGCTATCAGCTACGTAATATGTAAATTTGTAATATAGCCAAAGGCGGGAGAAAGCTTGGGTGATATATGAAAATTGTGATAAAATAAGCGCCTGACATAAAAGTTATTATATCATGTAAACATCCATGGTGCAGTTCTATGTTCATGATATGTATTGAAGGGCACCTGTATGTCATATGTCACATGCTGTCATACACACAAAGCGGTCGAAATAAGCTTATTTGCTCAACACTAACAGAAGATTTGAACACCCCGCTGACAATTATCCGGCGTTCGGTCGCCCGTTTGCTAGAAAAATTACACAAGCGCAGTTTTAATCACAATACGGTTTGATTTAACTATGATGGTACCAACTGTATCAGCTTGTCATTTCATGAAGTGACTGTGTACTTCGTAGGTATTGATATTATTTCATGGCATATTAGTGTGATAGAATACCGGCTAAGGTCCGGCTTCATAGATGTCAGCATTTCCGCCATTGTGACGGGCATTGCTGTCTTTACAATAGTCGCTCCGGGCGCTTCAGCTGTCGCAAAATCTCGCACCATGCCACAGTGATAAAGCGCTAACTAGCATACACCGCACTGTTAATGAGGCCAGCACAATGAAGCCATCGTGAGAAATGACTGGCGCAAATTGAGGTGTCATGCGCAGGCGCGACATCCGGACAGGCTAAGCTATTCGCCCCTGGCATGACATAAATGAGTCAATTTTACTGTTCTTACTAGACATTTTGTAATAGAATGACTACTCAAAAAATGAATGATAAACTGAAATGATAGGCAAGGACATGACAGTGACCATCACTCACACACAACACAGAGACTTCAGCTTTCTTGGTATTGACAGTGACAGAACCCGATGCGTATGGCTTCACGCTGATTTAGTCTTATGCGTTGGTGATGAATGGTTCATCGAGGGTAGAATACATCGGTAATGCTTGCAATAGACTCGGCGTTTGGTGGTTTCCCACACCTGAATCAGCGTATTACAACAAGATATCGATATTAACTGTTGATAAAATGACAAATTTGATTGACAGTAGCTGCTGCGTTTGTCACGTTTGGCATGCAGTATTGATATTCGCTCCCGAGGTGCCAGATCGGATAACCTCCCAGAAATTTACATTCTCCATCTTAAAGCAAAGCATAAGACAAATATGCGCCATATTGAGAATGTCAAGTTGATCTCTCTGGTCTGACTAGATGATGTAAAAAACAACGATCAAATGACACGCAGGGTGTCGCTTGTGGGCAATGGTAGTGGGGCTCGAGAGCGTTGTGCAGAGCAACCCCCGATTTTTCTAGACAGAAAAATTACCTAGCTTTTTTCCCTAGCAACACATACTGGCATGTGTAAACATTCACTACGAACCACCAAGACCTCCGGATTGCTCGATCCAGGTATGGTTTCGTTTATCCTCTTCAAACCAACATTATACTTAACCACACAGCTACTGGCAATATATTACAATATTGATTGTATAAATTATCCAATTATACACACAGGCATGCCCAAGTATTTTACACGCAACATAATAAAACCAGCGTTAACTTCATAAATGGATATAAAAAATGATTTACACGACCCACACTTACTGACCGCCCACGTGACTCCTAACGAATGTGCCCACTACGGCGTAGACCAACTGAGTTCCCACCCACGTCGCCTAATCCACAACAACATGCTTTATTGTCCTACACCTACACGCATGGTGACTGGCAAAAAAATGGATGAATCGCGTGATCTCATGATTATACTAAACGAAAAGGCGGAACATATGCCAACCACAAAGTATTCATTTATGCAGTGTTACAGGGTTTAACCGTTTCTGTAAGGACAGACAGGAAAAGGGGTGGAATAGACACATTCACAAGCGGAAACATCCAATGCCCTCAACTACAGAGTCTAATATATGTCAATAGGGGATTACAAATTGACAATCAGAGAACTCCATCGGGTACCGAATGCAAATGAAATGTAATCTGTAGAGCGCTTTCAAAGTGTCACAAATACCTTAGGCCGGGCCATATATACACACGATAGTATCCAATACACTGACAGTTTGGTGAATCTATACGGTACCACAAGAAAGCGGCAAGAAATATATAGAGCGTTTTCAAACAGTTATATATACCTAAGGCCAGGCCGAGGGGGTGAAAATAGACACACACCAAAACAATAACGTATTAAAGTAGATACCCATAAATATGACAGTAAATTTTCAAACATCCATGTCATTGTCTTACCTACTCAACTTAAACATAATAGTGATAAACTTATTGACAACATACACCATACATATCCAACTATTCACAATAAATTCCAATAAACGCTTTCGTTTTCTGACAACATTCACAATAAATGTCAAATACTATTCATTTAAGCTGCAAAAACTTCCCTGTAATAACCACTTATAACTTAGGATCTGTAGAGGTGAACCCCAAGCACGATCATTTCTGCTGTAAAAACCGTTTTTCCTGTAACCCAAAAGCAACAGCGGCCACGACAAAATCAGTACAATGCTAGGCCAATAATCGCTGGGATAATGTATCCAATGTATATAATGAATATACGCTCTATACTAGAGAGATCAGCCCCTGATCGGTTAAAGCTAGCAAAGGTATGACTAACAATATAGTCTGAGGGCGCGCGGAAATCCCCGATTGGTGTCTGCGTTTTCGTGAGCAAGATTCTTACGCACCAAAAAATGCTTCTCAGAAGAACATCGACCTTACTTCGTGGCCACTGAAAAATAGCCATTTGCTTTAATTCCAATAACTCGATAAGGACCGTATCTTAATTAGCATTCTCAAATGGTTCTCGGATGTTTTAAAAACTATGCGCAAAAACATTTCTTTTGATGCATATGAGCGAGCGCAACTAAAATAAATTCTGAAAATCTGAATATCTCTACCAACAATTTCGAATAGTTGTCCTCTGTTTTGAAAGTGACGCACGGAATTACATTCCACCAGCAGAATCTTAAATTAAACGTCCTCGCTTCGTGAACTATTAGTGTTATTATTCATTGAAAGCTCCATCATCCTTTAAACATTCAGCTGAAAATCTTTCATCCTCAATTCCCTTTAATTCTAAGAACGTCTAACTGTTGTGTCTGTTTAGCACTATCAGTCTTGTTGATACCGTATTGTAAGTGGTCGAGCTTGCCGATGGCAAACATGCCGATGGCTCTTGTGGCAATCTAGTATTTACTGGCGAGACCGCGGTGGACCGCTGCACAGGCCGTACTGTGATATGAGGTAGGATTTTAACTCCTCCTACATCAGAGCCAAGATAATGAGCAAGGTGCTCAAGGATTGGTCACCGGCAAAGTCCTTTGTCGACGGCAGATGCAAAAGAAGTTCTATCATTTGTCGACTCATGTAGATGGAAGCATTGGAGCCCTTACGATTGCGTACATGTGGCCGCATCACATCTGATGATTCATTTCCTACTGAAATCATCTCACCCGACGGTTTCTTTCCTTTTACAGGCCTCATCCCACCCGACGGCCTACTCCCTTTTACTGGCCTCATCCCACCCGACGACTTCTTCCCTTTTACTGGCATCATCTCACCCAACGACCAGCTTCATTTCTCATCTCACCCAACGACTTTCTCCCTTTTACCCGTTTACTGGCATCATCTCCCCTAACGACTTCCTCCCTTTTACTGGCCTCATCCCACCCGACGACTTCCTTCATTTTACTGGCATCTTCCCACCCACAGCTTCCTCCCTTTTACTGGCATCATCTCACCCAACGACTTTTTACCTTTTACCCTTTTACTGGCATAATCTCACCCAACGACTGCCTCCCTTTTACTGACCTCATCCCACCCGACGACTTCCTTCCTTATACTGGCATCACCCCACCAACAGCTTCATCCCTTTTACTGGCATCATCCCACCAACAGCTTCCTCCCTTTTACTGGCATCATCTCACCCAACGACTGTCTCCCTTTTACCCTTTTACTGGCATCATCTCACCCAACGACTTCTTCCCTTTTACTGGCCTCATCCCACCCGACGACTTCTTCCCTTTTACTGGCCTCATCCCACCCGACGTCTTCCTTCATTTTACTGGCATCATCCCACCCACAGCTTCCTCCCTTTTACTGGCATCATCTCACCCAACGACTTTTTATCTTTTACCCTTTTACTGGCATAATCTCACCCAACTGACTGCCTCCCTTTTACTGGCCTCATCCCACCCGACGACTTCCTCCCTTTTACTGGCCTCATCCCAGCCGACGACTTCCTTCATTTTGCTGGCATCACCCCACCCACAGCTTCCTCCCTTTTACTGCATCATCTCACCCAACGACTTTCTCCCTTTAACCATTTTACTGGCATCATCTCACCCAAAGACTTTTTACCTTTTACCCTTTAATGGCATCATCTCACCCGACGGCTTTCTCCCTTTTACTGGCCTCATCCCAACCAAGGACTTCCTCTCTTTTACTAGCCTCATTCCACCCGAGGACTTCCTTTCTATTACTGGCATCATCTCACTAGACGGCCTACTCCCTTTTACTGGCATCATCTCACTAGACGGCTTCCTCCCTTTTACAGGCGTCATCTCATCCGACGGCTTCCTCCCTTTTACAGGCATCATCTCATCCGACGGCCTACTCCCTTTTACAGGCGTCATCTCATCTGACGGCTTCCTCCCTTTTACTGGCATCATCTCATCCGACGGCCTACTCCCTTTTACTGGCATCATCTCATCCGACGGCTTCCTCCCTTTTACAGGCGTCATCTCATCCATCTCACTACGGGCTTCCTCCCTTTTACTGGCATCATCTCACCCGACGGCTCATCTCATCCGACGGCTTCCTCCCTTTTACAGGCATCATCTCACCCGACGGCTTCCTCCCTTTTACAGGCATCATCTCACCCGACGGCTTCCTCCCTTTTATCGGCATCATCTAACCCGACGGCCTACTTCCTTTTATTAGCATCATCTCACTCGACGGCTTCCTCCCTATTACAGGCATCATCTCACCCGACGGCCTACTTCCTTTTACTGGCATCATCTCACTAGAAGGCTTCCTCCCTTTTACAGGCAGCATCTCACCCGACGGCCTACTTCCTTTTATTAGCATCATCCCGCCCGACGGCTTCCTTCCTATTACAGGCATCATCTCACCCGACGGCCTACTCCCTTTTACTGGCATCATTTCACTAGACGGCTTCCTCCCTTTTACAGGCATCATCTCACCCGACGGCCTACTTCCTTTTGCTGGCATCATCTCACTAGAAGGCTTCCTCCCTTTTACAGGCAGCATCTCACCCGACGGCCTACTTCCTTTTATTAGCATCATCCCACCCGACGGCTTCCTTCCTATTACAGGCATCATCTCACCCGACGGCCTACTCCCTTTTACTGGCATCATTTCACTAGACGGCTTCCTCCCTTTTACAGGCATCATCTCACCCGACGGCTTCCGCCCTTTTACAGGCATCATCTCTGCCGACGGCTTCCTCCCTTTTACTGGGATCATCCATTCGGACAGCTTCCTCCACATTATTCCTTATTTTGATAACACCCACCTGCCTCACGACTTTTCCCAGCCTCCTATTACAACACGACTTCCACTCCATTACTACTAATCAACCCAGCTCGTAATTTTAGCGTTTACGAAACCGTAGCTGATATGCTAAGCGCGCCCCATGAATAGTCGCCAGTAAAGGTATTGTCATACACCAGGTGCAATTAGCGCGCTCGGGATTCTACTCGTTTCATAGCGCTAAAACAAGGTTTTGTGTAACGCTGTGGTGCATGGAAATGAAGTGAGTCATAACAAGGGTGTACAACGTTGTCATCAACTGCGACAGGGGTTGTGTGTAGCATCTGATTAAGGCCGCTCACCATATTGTGCCAATTAAGCAAGCTTTCCCCTGGAAATTACTAATGTGACTCAGATACACCAGCTCCCATACGAGGCGCAGTTGTTAATTGACTTGTTAGTATACAGCAGCCATCAGTCTTGGCGTTCTTTGCTTTTACCAGTGGTACTGTGTTGGTGCGATCGGCGGGTGTGTTATGGTTGCCTTATGATCCTCGTAATAAACTTTTACTGGAGAGGATGGAGATGCTATTCAGTCGCACCTTTTGTTGGCGTTTATTATTACTCTCATGTGAAATACAGAAGCTCACTGACCAACATCGTGCCGTCAAATACAAATGACTTCGTCTGAAGTATTATGTTGTTTACGAAATTCAAGCGAAAAACGTCGGATAAAGACTGAACAATAACGCTTTCTAAATAGAACTCGGTCATGAAGCAACTCTCAATTAAGACTTTGAGTGCAAAAGAGGCCGCATCGGGTTAATGATAATAGAAATATGTCAAAGTGGTATTTTAATTTTAATCTAAAAAATGGATTTTCATTTAGGAGACCTACTGAGTACTGTTTAATGACGTTTTTTTCAGCTAACGTGGATGCTTCGCTATAATGCACACCGTGACTCTCAAGAAAACAGGATGGAAGCAAGTTCAACTACATAGCTACAGCATGACATTCTAGCTCCCTTCACGTTGCCCTTTCATTCAAACATAATAATCTCTGATTAAATCGAAATATTCAATACACATTCCATACCATTGTATTTGGTATATTCCGCAATTTTCTCATATGGTTCATAAAAGCTATGATTTCAAGAATTCAAGCTATGATTTTGGATTATGCTGGAAATGAAGGGAGTGCTTTGTATTAAGTTGTTGTGGCGACGATGGAATGTGCTGTAAGGACGGCGATGGAATGTACAACATATTTGTGTGGAGATCAGCTATGACCAGTACAATGAACAAAGGTCATATAAATATCACTGAAACTATCTGTAATTAATGCTGGTTCATCTTAATGTTCTACGACGTAAGAGCATAAAGTATTTTTAACACATATATTAATGCTGTACTATAAATGCCGCATATCAATTCAGCAAGTAATTGGTGCCGCAGATGTATCTTAAAAGACAAACATTAAATACTATTGTGAGTATTAATTGACCAAATTAGTTTGGGTTCGCTCAATTTTTCCCCGTTGCATCGTCGCCATAAAATTGGATGGAGCCTGTGTGTATGGCGGTTGAGATTTTGGGGCAATGCGCTCGCTGTATGTGCGTGCGTGTGTGCCTCAATGTGTGTTAGTGTGTGCTTTAGTGGGTGCGTGCGCATTCATCTAGATAAAAGCGTGTGGTGACAAAAGCATCAACACCGAAGGCACAATCACACTTCTCAACGCGTTGAATGCCCAGGTTAATAATGTCAACGATTCAACATCATGTTAAAATATACGCCCTACAATAATGTTTCTTGCCAGAACAACCCTTGCGTTATGTCGGTTTGTGATCAACACTGTTTGCATAAGTTTAAGAGCCAAGTGTGATTTACAAATCCACTTCATGCACACCGTGCTAGCAGCGGCGCTGTGTCACACACAAAAACGGGACCCACTCTCCGAGAACCATCTGGATGCATCTCACCTGCTGATTGGAGACATGCAAACATAGGTAAGTTAATGAATCTGTGATATGAATGGGCACATCAAATTTCTCCCTTGACGTTGATGCCCACACTCTGCGCATCCACCATCCTCGTCCACCCTGCATCCCACCCTCCATCCACCATCCTCGCACACCCGCCATCTACCATCCTCGCACACCCTCCATCCCACCCTCCACCCAACCCTCCACCCCACCCTAACAGACCCCACTCAAATAACGATGCAATGTTCTTACTGGACCTCAACAACATGGGATCTCAAGCCCGTATAAGCATTACGCTGTACATGTACTAGTATAGATTACAATATTTGATTAGGGTTAGCAATGAGGCATTACAAAGCAATGTGTGCGTGCTGAAATCACAACATTCTAGCTAGTAAACCAAATGTTTGCTTCTGCTGCAGTGGTACTAACATCATACGTGTATGCATCCATGTTCGTGTGTAATTGATAATTCTTCTCGATGCACAGATCTGGCACATTATAATGCTTTGCTACCCAACACTATCACAAATTATATATTGTTCTATTACATCCCGTTATATCGCGCGACACACGGCTCCATTAGGATAAATTCACTGATGATTCGACGTTAACTTTATTTGCCTGATATGTCAAAAGAGATGTGTATCTTGCGGCACACTTCTGAAAGCCTACATTTCCTGGAAACATGTTCTATTATCTGTCAGAAGTACAACGCAGATGTGTCGCACACCTCATTTATCCATCTCGAATACACGAACATAATACATCAAAGCCTACTTCCATTGATCTTCTAAATAGATCCTTTTCATGCATGTTAAAACAGTGACATTCCTCAAGCTAGTATGTTGCAAGATCCAAACAGAATATAACGATTAAAAGCATTTCTAGTACATAAAGTATATATTGATTTCACCCGACTGCTTCCTCCCTTTTATTTGCATCATCTCACCCGACTGCTTCCTCCCTTTTATTGGCATCATCTCACCCGACTGCTTACTCCCTTTTACTGGTCTCATTTCACCCGATGGCTTCCTACCTCTTACTGGCAACATCCCTTCGGACGGCTTCCTCCCTTTAACTGGCCTCATCCCAACCGATGGCATCTTCCATTTACTGTCATCATCTCATCCGACGGCTTCCTTCCTTCTACTGGCCTAACCCCTCCATAGGTCTTCCTTTATACTAATCTCCTCTGCCAGCATAAGTTTCTCTCTTTTTTACCTTCCTCTCTTTATTATTACTCTCATGTGAAATAAGAAGCTCACGAATTTTGCCTAACCAACTTCGTGCCATCAAATACAAATGACTTCGTCTGAAGTATTATATTGTTTACAGTAATCAAGCGAAAAGCGTCGGATAAAGACTGAACAATAACGCTTTCTAAATAGAGCTCGTTCTTGAAACAACTCTCAATTAGAACTATGAGTGCAAAAGAGGCCGCATCGGGTTATTGATAATAGAAAGGTGTTAAAGTGGTATTTAAATTTTAATAAACAAATGGTCAATTTGGATGGAGCCTGTGTGTATGACGGTTGAGGTATTGCGGCGATGCGCTCGCTGTATGTGCGTGCGTGAGTGTCTCAATGTGTGTGAGTGTTCGTTTTAGTGGGTGTGTGCGCATTCATCTAGATCAAAACGTGTGGTGACAAAAGCATCAACACCGAAGGCACAATCACACTAAACTGTCGGTTTGTGATAAACACTGTTTGCAAAAGTTTAAGAGCCAAGTGTAATTTACAAATCCACTTCATGCACACCGTGCTAGCAGCGGCGCTGTGTCACACACAAAAACGGGACCCACTCTCCGAGAACCATCTGGATGCATCTCACATGCTGATAAGAGACATGCAAACATAGGTAAGTTAATGAATCTGTGATATGAATGGGCACATCAAATATCTCCCTTGACGTTGATGCCCACACTAGCGCATTTCTAGTATATAAAGAATATACTGACTTCACTCGACAGCTTCCTCCCTTTTACTGACCTCATCTCACCCGACAGCTTTCTCCCTTTAACTGGCCTCATCTCACCCGATGGCTTCCTCCCTTTTACTGGCCTCATCCTTCCCGACGGCTTCCTTGCTTTAAATAGCTCCATCCCTCCCTACGGCCTCCCCCCTTTGACTGGCCCCGTCAATCCTTCTGGCTTCCTCCCTTTTGCTAGCCTCATCCTTCCCGACGGCTTCTCCCTTTTACTGACCTAATCCTTCCCGACGGCTTCCTCCCTTTTACTGGCCTAATCCTTCCCGACGGCTTCTCCCTTTTACTGGCCTAATCCTCCCCGACGGCTTCCTCCCTTTTACTGACCTAATCCTTCCCGATGGCTTCCTCCCTTTTACTGGCCTAATCCTTCCCGACGGCTTCTCCCTTTTACTGACCTAATCCTCCCCGACGGCTTCCTCCCTTTTACTGGCCTAATCCTTCCCGACGGCTTCCTCCCTTTTACTGGTCTCATCCATCGCTACGGCCGCTCCCCTTTGACTGGCCTCGTCAATCCCTACGGCACCCTCTCTTTTACTAGCCTCATCCCACTCAACGGCTTCCACTCTTTTACTGGCCTCTTCCCTCCTGACGGCTTCCACCCGTTTACTGGCATCATCCCACCCAACGGCTTCCTCCCTTGTACTGGCATCATCCCTCCCGACGGCATTCTACCCTTTACTGGCCTCATCCCATCCGAGGGCTTTTTCCCAATTACTGACATCATCCCACCCGACGGCTTCTCCCTTTTACTGGCATCATCTCACCCGACGGCTTCCATCCATTTACTGGACTCACCCCTCCTTAAGTCTTTCTTCTTACTATACTCCACTCCCAGAATAAGTTAATCTCTTTTTTACCTCCTCTATCCGTATGACTGTATCTCTCTTACTACCCCATTTCTGCAAGCCAACAAGACTTCGCTAGCACTACTACGCCCCTTGTTCTAATCTCCTCCATCCACATTATTCCTTATTTTGATAACACTCGCCTGCCTCACGACCTTTCCCAGCCGCCTATACCAACACGACTTCCACTCCATTACTACTAATCAACCACGCTCGTAATTTAAGCGTTTACGAAACCGTAGCTGATATGCTAAGCGTGCCCCATGAATAGTCGCCAGTAGAGGTATTGACAAACACCAGGTGCAATAAGTACGCTCGGGGATCTACTCGTGTTTCATAGCGCTTGAACAAGGTTATGTGTAACGCTGTGGTGCATGGAAAAGAGACATAACAAGGGTGTACAACGTTGTCATCAACTGCGACAGGGGTTGTGTGTAGCATCTGTTTAAGGCCGCTCACCATATTGTGCCAATTAAGCAAGCTTGCCTCTGGTAATTACTAATGTGAAACTGATACACCAGCTTTCATACGAGGCGCTGTTGTTAATTGAATTGTTAGTATATTGCAGCCAGCAGTCTTGGCGTTCTTTGCCATGACCAGTGGTACTGTGTTGGTGCGATCGACGGGTGTGGTATGGTACTCTTATAGTCCTCGTAATAACCTTTTTCTGGAGAGGATGGAGATGCTATTCAGTCGCACCTTTTGTTGGCGTTTATTATTACTCTCATGTGAAATCAGAAGCTCACTAATTCTGCCTGACTAACATTGTGCCGTCAAATACAAATGACTTCGTCTGAAGTATTATATACTGTTTACAGTATTCAAGCGAAAAACGTGGGATAAAGACTGAACACTAACGCTTTCTAAATAGAGCTCGGTCATGAAGCAACTCTCAATTAGGACTATGAGTGCAAAAGAGGCCGCATCGGGTTAATGATAATAGAAAGGTGTCAAAGTGGTATTTAAATTTTAATCTAAAAAATGGATTTTCATTTGAAGGAGACCTACTGAATACTGGTTAATGATGTTTTTTCAGCCAACGTGGATGTTTCGTTATAATACACACCGTGTCTTGAGAAAACATGGTGGAAGCAAGTGCAACTATATAGCTACAGCATGACATTCTAGCTCCCTTCGCGTTGCCCTTTCATTCAAACGTAATTATCTCTAATTAAATATTCAATACACATGCCATACCATTGAATTTGGTATATTCCGCAATTTTCTCATATGGTTCATAAAAGCTACGATTTCAAGAATTCAAGCTATGATTTTGGATTATGCTGGAAATGAAGGGAATGCTATGTATTTAGTTGTTGGGGCGACGATGGAATGTGCTGTGAGGACGGCGATGGCATGTACAACATATTTGTATGGAGATCTGCTATGACCACTACAATACACAAAGGTCATATCTATATCACTGAAACTATGTGAAATTTATGTTGGATCACCTTAATGTTTTACCTCGTAAGAACGAAAGTAATTTTGACACAAATATTAATATTGTTCTTTCAATGCTGCATATCAATTCAGCAAGCATTCAATACGACTGTCACTATTAATTGACCAAATGAGTTCGCTCAATTGTTTTGTTTCTGTTGCATCGTCTCCATAAAATTGGATGGAGCCTGTGTGTATGGCGGTTGAGGTTTTGGGGCGATGCGCGCGCTGTATGTGCGTGTGTGAGTGCCTCAATGTGTGTGAGTGTGCGTTTTAGTGGGTGCGTGCGCATTCATCTAGATCAAAACGTGTGGTGACAAAAGCATCAACACCGAAGGCACAATCACACTTCTCAGCGCGTTGAATGCCCAGGTTAATAATGTCAACGATTCAACATCATATTACTATATACGCCCTACAATAATGTTTCTTGCCGGAACAACCCTGGCGTTATGTCGGTTTGTGATCAACACTGTTTGCAAAAGTTTAAGAGCCAAGTGTAATTTACAAATCCACTTCATGCACACCGTGCTAGCAGCGGCGCTTTGTCAGAAACAAAAACGGGACCCACTCTCCGAGAACCATCTGGATGCATCTCACATGCTGATAAGAGACATGCAAACATAGGTAAGTTAATGAATCTGTGATATAAATGGGCACATCAAATATCTCCCTTGACGTTGATGCCCACACTAGCGCATTTCTAGTATATAAAGAATATACTGACTTCACTCGACAGCTTCCTCCCTTTTACTGACCTCATCTCACCCGACAGCTTTCTCCCTTTAACTGGCCTCATCTCACCCGATGGCTTCCTCCCTTTTTTACTGGCCTAATCCTTCCTGACGGCTTCTCCCTTTTACTAGCCTCATCCTTCCCGACGGCTTCCTTGCTTTAAATAGCTCCATCCCTCCCTACGGCCTCCCCCCTTTGACTGGCCCCGTCAATCCTTCTGGCTTCCTCCCTTTTGCTAGCCTCATCCTTCCCGACGGCTTCTCCCTTTTACTGACCTAATCCTTCCCGACGGCTTCCTCCCTTTTACTGGCCTAATCCTTCCCGACGGCTTCTCCCTTTTACTGGCCTAATCCTCCCCGACGGCTTCCTCCCTTTTACTGACCTAATCCTTCCCGATGGCTTCCTCCCTTTTACTGGCTGGGCCTAATCCTTCCCGACGGCTTCTCCCTTTTACTGACCTAATCCTCCCCGATCCTTCCCGACGGCTTCCTCCCTTTTACTGGCCTAATCCTTCCCGATGGCTTCCTCCCTTTTACTGGCCTAATCCTTTCCCGACGGCTTCCTCCCTTTTACTGGTCTCATCCATCGCTACGGCCTCTCCCCTTTGACTGGCCTCGTCAATCCCTACGGCACCCTCTCTTTTTTACTAGCCTCATCCCACTCAACGGCTTCCACTCTTTTACTGGCCTCTTCCCTCCTGACGGCTTCCACCCGTTTACTGGCATCATCCCACCCAACGGCTTCCTCCCTTGTACTGGCATCATCCCTCCCGACGGCATTCTACCCTTTACTGGCCTCATCCCTCCCGACGGCTTTTTACCTTTTACTGGCCTCATCCCATCCGAGGGCTTTTTCCCAATTACTGACATCATCCCACCCGACGGCTTCTCCCTTTTACTGGCATCATCTCACCCGACGGCTTCCATCCATTTACTGGACTCACCCCTCCTTATGTCTTTCTTCTTACTATACTCCACTCCCAGAATAAGTTAATCTCTTTTTTACCTCCTCTATCCGTATGACTGTATCTCTCTTACTACCCTTTTCTGCAAGCCAACAAGACTTCGCTAGCACTACTACGCCCCTTGTTCTAATCTCCTCCATCCACATTATTCCTTATTTTGATAACACTCGCCTGCCTCACGACCTTTCCCAGCCGCCTATACCAACACGACTTCCACTCCATTACTACTAATCAACCACGCTCGTAATTTAAGCGTTTACGAAACCGTAGCCGATATGCTAAGCGTGCCCCATGAATAGTCGCCAGTAGAGGTATTGACAAACACCAGGTGCAATAAGTACGCTCGGGGATCTACTCGTGTTTCATAGCGCTTGAACAAGGTTATGTGTAACGCTGTGGTGCATGGAAAAGAGACATAACAAGGGTGTACAACGTTGTCATCAACTGCGACAGGGGTTGTGTGTAGCATCTGTTTAAGGCCGCTCACCATATTGTGCCAATTAAGCAAGCTTGCCTCTGGTAATTACTAATGTGAAACTGATACACCAGCTTTCATACGAGGCGCTGTTGTTAATTGAATTGTTAGTATATTGCAGCCAGCAGTCTTGGCGTTCTTTGCCATGACCAGTGGTACTGTGTTGGTGCGATCGACGGGTGTGGTATGGTACTCTTATAGTCCTCGTAATAACCTTTTTCTGGAGAGGATGGAGATGCTATTCAGTCGCACCTTTTGTTGGCGTTTATTATTACTCTCATGTGAAATCAGAAGCTCACTAATTCTGCCTGACTAACATTGTGCCGTCAAATACAAATGACTTCGTCTGAAGTATTATATACTGTTTACAGTATTCAAGCGAAAAACGTGGGATAAAGACTGAACACTAACGCTTTCTAAATAGAGCTCGGTCATGAAGCAACTCTCAATTAGGACTATGAGTGCAAAAGAGGCCGCATCGGGTTAATGATAATAGAAAGGTGTCAAAGTGGTATTTAAATTTTAATCTAAAAAATGGATTTTCATTTGAAGGAGACCTACTGAATACTGGTTAATGATGTTTTTTCAGCCAACGTGGATGTTTCGTTATAATACACACCGTGTCTTGAGAAAACATGGTGGAAGCAAGTGCAACTATATAGCTACAGCATGACATTCTAGCTCCCTTCGCGTTGCCCTTTCATTCAAACGTAATTATCTCTAATTAAATATTCAATACACATGCCATACCATTGAATTTGGTATATTCCGCAATTTTCTCATATGGTTCATAAAAGCTACGATTTCAAGAATTCAAGCTATGATTTTGGATTATGCTGGAAATGAAGGGAATGCTATGTATTTAGTTGTTGGGGCGACGATGGAATGTGCTGTGAGGACGGCGATGGCATGTACAACATATTTGTATGGAGATCTGCTATGACCACTACAATACACAAAGGTCATATCTATATCACTGAAACTATGTGAAATTTATGTTGGATCACCTTAATGTTTTACCTCGTAAGAACGAAAGTAATTTTTGACACAAATATTAATATTGTTCTTTCAATGCTGCATATCAATTCAGCAAGCATTCAATACGACTGTCACTATTAATTGACCAAATGAGTTCGCTCAATTGTTTTGTTTCTGTTGCATCGTCTCCATAAAATTGGATGGAGCCTGTGTGTATGGCGGTTGAGGTTTTGGGGCGATGCGCGCGCTGTATGTGCGTGTGTGAGTGCCTCAATGTGTGTGAGTGTGCGTTTTAGTGGGTGCGTGCGCATTCATCTAGATCAAAACGTGTGGTGACAAAAGCATCAACACCGAAGGCACAATCACACTTCTCAGCGCGTTGAATGCCCAGGTTAATAATGTCAACGATTCAACATCATATTACTATATACGCCCTACAATAATGTTTCTTGCCGGAACAACCCTGGCGTTATGTCGGTTTGTGATCAACACTGTTTGCAAAAGTTTAAGAGCCAAGTGTAATTTACAAATCCACTTCATGCACACCGTGCTAGCAGCGGCGCTTTGTCAGAAACAAAAACGGGACCCACTCTCCGAGAACCATCTGGATGCATCTCACATGCTGATAAGAGACATGCAAACATAGGTAAGTTAATGAATCTGTGATATAAATGGGCACATCAAATATCTCCCTTGACGTTGATGCCCACACTAGCGCATTTCTAGTATATAAAGAATATACTGACTTCACTCGACAGCTTCCTCCCTTTTACTGACCTCATCTCACCCGACAGCTTTCTCCCTTTAACTGGCCTCATCTCACCCGATGGCTTCCTCCCTTTTACTGGCCTAATCCTTCCTGACGGCTTCTCCCTTTTACTAGCCTCATCCTTCCCGACGGCTTCCTTGCTTTAAATAGCTCCATCCCTCCCTACGGCCTCCCCCCTTTGACTGGCCCCGTCAATCCTTCTGGCTTCCTCCCTTTTGCTAGCCTCATCCTTCCCGACGGCTTCTCCCTTTTACTGACCTAATCCTTCCCGACGGCTTCCTCCCTTTTACTGGCCTAATCCTTCCCGACGGCTTCTCCCTTTTACTGGCCTAATCCTCCCCGACGGCTTCCTCCCTTTTACTGACCTAATCCTTCCCGATGGCTTCCTCCCTTTTACTGGCCTAATCCTTCCCGACGGCTTCTCCCTTTTACTGACCTAATCCTCCCCGACGGCTTCCTCCCTTTTACTGGCCTAATCCTTCCCGATGGCTTCCTCCCTTTTACTGGCCTAATCCTTCCCGACGGCTTCCTCCCTTTTACTGGTCTCATCCATCGCTACGGCCTCTCCCCTTTGACTGGCCTCGTCAATCCCTACGGCACCCTCTCTTTTACTAGCCTCATCCCACTCAACGGCTTCCACTCTTTTACTGGCCTCTTCCCTCCTGACGGCTTCCACCCGTTTACTGGCATCATCCCACCCAACGGCTTCCTCCCTTGTACTGGCATCATCCCTCCCGACGGCATTCTACCCTTTACTGGCCTCATCCCTCCCGACGGCTTCCTACCTTTTACTGGCCTCATCCCATCCGAGGGCTTTTTCCCAATTACTGACATCATCCCACCCGACGGCTTCTCCCTTTTACTGGCATCATCTCACCCGACGGCTTCCATCCATTTACTGGACTCACCCCTCCTTATGTCTTTCTTCTTACTATACTCCACTCCCAGAATAAGTTAATCTCTTTTTTACCTCCTCTATCCGTATGACTGTATCTCTCTTACTACCCTTTTCTGCAAGCCAACAAGACTTCGCTAGCACTACTACGCCCCTTGTTCTAATCTCCTCCATCCACATTATTCCTTATTTTGATAACACTCGCCTGCCTCACGACCTTTCCCAGCCGCCTATACCAACACGACTTCCACTCCATTACTACTAATCAACCACGCTCGTAATTTAAGCGTTTACGAAACCGTAGCCGATATGCTAAGCGTGCCCCATGAATAGTCGCCAGTAGAGGTATTGACAAACACCAGGTGCAATAAGTACGCTCGGGGATCTACTCGTGTTTCATAGCGCTTGAACAAGGTTATGTGTAACGCTGTGGTGCATGGAAAAGAGACATAACAAGGGTGTACAACGTTGTCATCAACTGCGACAGGGGTTGTGTGTAGCATCTGTTTAAGGCCGCTCACCATATTGTGCCAATTAAGCAAGCTTGCCTCTGGTAATTACTAATGTGAAACTGATACACCAGCTTTCATACGAGGCGCTGTTGTTAATTGAATTGTTAGTATATTGCAGCCAGCAGTCTTGGCGTTCTTTGCCATGACCAGTGGTACTGTGTTGGTGCGATCGACGGGTGTGGTATGGTACTCTTATAGTCCTCGTAATAACCTTTTTCTGGAGAGGATGGAGATGCTATTCAGTCGCACCTTTTGTTGGCGTTTATTATTACTCTCATGTGAAATCAGAAGCTCACTAATTCTGCCTGACTAACATTGTGCCGTCAAATACAAATGACTTCGTCTGAAGTATTATATACTGTTTACAGTATTCAAGCGAAAAACGTGGGATAAAGACTGAACACTAACGCTTTCTAAATAGAGCTCGGTCATGAAGCAACTCTCAATTAGGACTATGAGTGCAAAAGAGGCCGCATCGGGTTAATGATAATAGAAAGGTGTCAAAGTGGTATTTAAATTTTAATCTAAAAAATGGATTTTCATTTGAAGGAGACCTACTGAATACTGGTTAATGATGTTTTTTCAGCCAACGTGGATGTTTCGTTATAATACACACCGTGTCTTGAGAAAACATGGTGGAAGCAAGTGCAACTATATAGCTACAGCATGACATTCTAGCTCCCTTCGCGTTGCCCTTTCATTCAAACGTAATTATCTCTAATTAAATATTCAATACACATGCCATACCATTGAATTTGGTATATTCCGCAATTTTCTCATATGGTTCATAAAAGCTATGATTCCAAGAATTCAAGCTATGATTTTGGATTATGCTCGAAATGAAGGGAATGCTATGTATTTAGTTGTTGGGGCGACGATGGAATGTGCTGTGAGGACGGCGATGGCATGTACAACATATTTGTATGGAGATCTGCTATGACCACTACAATACACAAAGGTCATATCCATATCACTGAAACTATGTGAAATTAATGTTGGATCACCTTAATGTTTTACCTCGTAGAAACGAAAGTAATTTTGACACAAATATTAATATTGTTCTTTCAATGCTGCATATCAATTCAGCAAGCATTCAATACGACTGTCAGTATTAATTGACCAAATGAGTTCGCTCAATTGTTTTGTTTCTGTTGCATCGTCTCCATAAAATTGGATGGAGCCTGTGTGTATGGCGGTTGAGGTTTTGGGGCGATGCGCTCGCTGTATGTGCGTGTGTGAGTGCCTCAATGTGTGTTAGTGTGCGTTTTAGTGGGTGCGTGAGCATTCATCTAGATCAAAACGTGTGGTGACAAAAGCATCAACACCGAAGGCACAATCACACTTCTCAGCGCGTTGAATGCCCAGGTTAATAATGTCAACGATTCAACATCATATTACTATATACGCCCTACAATAATGTTTCTTGCCGGAACAACCCTGGCGTTATGTCGGTTTGTGATCAACACTGTTTGCAAAAGTTTAAGAGCCAAGTGTAATTTACAAATCCACTTCATGCACACCGTGCTAGCAGCGGCGCTTTGTCAGAAACAAAAACGGGACCCACTCTCCGAGAACCATCTGGATGCATCTCACATGCTGATTGGAGACATGCAAACATAGGTAAGTTAATGAATCTGTGATATGAATGGGCACATCAAATATCTCCCTTGACGTTGATGCCCACACTCTGCACATCTACCATCCTCGCCCACCCCCACCCCACCCTCCATCCACCATCCTCGCCCACACCACCCTAACAGACCCAACTCAAATAACGATGCATCAGAATGGGATCGCAAGCCCGTATTAGCATTACACAGTTTATGTACTAGTAAAGTTTACAATTAATTAGGTTTTTACAAGCAATGAGGCATTACAAAGCAATGTGTGCGTGCTGAAATCACAACATTCTAGCTAGTTAACCAAATGCTTGCTTCCATGTGTATGCATCCATGTTCGTGTGTAACTGATAATTCTTCTCGATGCACTGATCTGGCACATTATAATGCTTTGCTACTCCACACTATCACAAATTATATATCGTTCTGCTACATCCCGTATATCGCTTGGACGGCTCTTAGGCTTGGATCGCGGAATATTTTCCTGCCATCACGAGGGTAGGTTTCGTTTGCTCCGCTGACGGGGAAGAGCTTCGACTGCGCCAGTAGATTCACATGATCTAATAATATTGCGCGACACACGGCTCCATTAGGATAAATTCCCTGATGATTCAACGTTAACTTTATTTGCCTGATATGTCAAAGGAAACGTGTATCTTGCGGCGCACTTCTTAAAGTCTCGCCTACATTTCCTGGAAACATGTTCTATTATCTGTCAGAAGTAAAACGCGGATGTGTCGCACACCTCATTTATCCATCTCGAATACACGAACATAATATTTATGTTAACGGTCTGCAATTGTACCTACATCAAAGCCTACTTCCATTGATCTTCTAAATGGATCCTTTTAATGCATGTTAAAACAACGACATTTCTCATGCTATTATGTTGCAAGATCCTAACAGAATATAATGATTCAACGCATTTGTAGTATATAAAGTATATACTGATTAGAGCCCGGCTAAGCAGTTGCAACGGTTTCACCACAATGATTGCTATTTGCGGCTAATGATGTAAGGCATTACTAATGGGTCAAACTTTTGAATGCTACGGTATCGTACCGGACAACCTGAACTCCGAAGGTCTTGAACAGATAGTCAAATTTAGTTGCCTACTATAAATAATTACATATCGCGACCATCACTAGTTACAACATAGCGCGGAAAGTTGTGCCTTATATGAAACTATTTAATAAACTCAGGTGGCAACGTATGGCCAGGGTCTGTCAAATGCGCAATCTGCTTCCGTTATCTGAATGCAGCCAAAGATACACTCTGTGCAGCCAGAATAGACAGCGTCGCCGGTGCACAGACCCACATGGAGAAAGGACAGCCCTTATATACAAAAGTGGTGTATTGTCCATTGTGCATTCTCTTGTAGCGAAAGACGAAATCGTAAACACTGACGATGACTATGATAGGTAAATGAACCGCACCCGCAATGGTTTCTATTAACCATATTATCATATATTGACTAGTTAGGTGCTATGATTGGCTTAATTTACCATGCATAAAGCTGCATGTGGTCGTTTCCGAGATAGTCACCTATAATTCACACTGACGATCCCTGCGGATGCAGGGAGGATTTTTCAATGACAGCATAGTAGGCTTTGAACAACCTGAAGCGAGCTACTTATCTCTCATAAATCGATCAGTACCTTGCAGCAGTACAGTGTTGTTGCGTGACAGCATATGCAGTGTTTGTAAATAACAGTAGCAGTGCGAAGCAACTGCCTGAAGACAAAGGTCTATTTCCATTGCGGCTGATTTGACTAAATCGTGACAATCCTGTTGGCACGTTTTAACTCATGCCTTTCCCTGAAGCACTTGAGGCGCACCGTCCATTGAAATGATGCAATGGTGATGCAAGTACCAATATTTAAAATGGAGTCGGTGGTGGAGGTGATATGATCCCGATCACGATGAAGCTGGTGGGGATAGAGATATGATCCCGATCACGATGAACCTGATGATGACGGTAGTATAGTCATGACCTATATGAAGAGTGCTTGGTGATTGCGTACACCTTCTGTGCGCAATTCACTAGTTGATTGCATCGTTTTTAATTAGTCATCTGCGCTGTAGTTACACTGTAAAACATATTTACAGAAAAAAATACAAAAACCTTTCTATTTCTAATTGCCTTTTCTACAAAGCTGTTGTTGCATAAAACAAATAATCACCCTTAATAAAACTTGTATTTTTAGCAATTGTCTAAACTAAGATCCGCTGAGTGCTGTTTAGATTGAATAAGAAAGCATTGTGACACGAAGCAACAGTTTAAAGGCGAATAAGGAAAATGTCGCCATCGCTCCATCGTCGGTGTAAATTTTACCCTGCCATTAAGACCATTACAGGCATATAATATCCACTTCATTACCATTGGCCCATTTCAAAAAGCAGATTAACTCTGTACTAGACTCTTTCCTTGCCATTTTGCAATGCTAGGTTCCAAAAAGCGAGTCTCATGGACATGATGAACAGGACAGCACTCATCGAAGCATGTATCAGCTTGAAATAAAGGCCAGTAATGAGTATGCAAATGTCATGAAAGAAGCGTCAAACAGAGAAGCTGTGCTTTGGCATGAACAGAAAATCAAATAGCAGTGGTGCTTTTTATGATTATATGCATCACTTAGTTTATACAACAAGAAGCATTCGTTGCTTTGTGTCACGTACCAAACCTCGGCTAAACGAGCTCTTGATGAAAAATTTATATAATAAAGGAAGGCGCAGCGCATTGCCAATATTTTTATTGCAAAGTTTTGAAAGTGTTACATGCATAATGCTTAGCTCTCTTCCAACAAAAAATGATTGATGATTATCAATGAATGTCAGAATGTAATAATTTCACGTCGCCCAAAGAGCAAGGCGGCCCGAGGGAATTGCAGAAACAAATTAAATGGAAAAGTAGATTTATGGAAAGGAAATCCCAACAAAAGGGTTTTCTGTATGAACAAACTATGTTGTCATACATATATTTCGACATGCATTTATATATATATATATATAAATATATATATATATTTATATATATATATATATATATATATATATATGTATATATATGTATATATATACATCTATATATATATATGCATATATATATATATATATATTTATATGTATTTATATATATATATTTGTATATATACATATATATTTATATGTATTTATATATATACATATATATATGTGTATATATCAATATATATATATTTATGTATATATACAGATAAATATATATATATATACATATACATATATATATATATAGGTATATATATATAAATTTATATATATAGAGATATATATATATATATATATAGACATATATATAGATAGATATATATATATATATATATATATCCTATATATATATATATATATATATATATATATATATATATGCATATTTATATATATATATATATATATATATATATATATATATATATTTTTTTTGTATATATACAAATATATTTATATGTATATATATAATTATATATATACAAATATATATATGTATGTATATATAAATATATATAAGTATATTCATATATATACAGACATATAAGACTAGACTGCCACTGTAAACAGAGAACGGCTGCGGACCCCAATCAACCGCATTTGGGACACGATCAACAGACTTCGTAACAGGCACTTACGCTAGCCGAGCGTATCTGCACCCTGGTGCGGGAGCAGGGCATTACAATCGCCTCAATCCTCAATGCGGTTGAGATGGTAATCGCAGCCCTGGTATTTGCTCTGACAGGTAGAGGCACGACCTCGACACTTGCACTAACACTGGCTCCTGCTCAAAGCCTGGGGTGAAGGAATGGATGGAAACAGCTTGGCAAAGGCTCTGAAGGGCCTAGCCGGTAAGGCAGCTGCTGCCCTTCCAGGGATCATTGACTCCATCGTATTATGGCTGCTCAAGTCAGCTGCAAAGGTGGCTGGTTGGATGGTAGAACACGTATGGGCGCAGTCGTGGCTCCGTGACCTACTACATTGCAAGCCAAAGCACAACTAAGCCTATCACGATTCCGCCCACAATAAGAGCGGATTTTTCATCCTCGTGGTTGCAACAGGTGCTAACGGAGCCCATATCATCTGGCGGGTCCTGTGTGTCAAAGCCTTGGTAACCACTTTTTATTCTGCAATCTGTAACAATCGGCAACACCGAAATCATGGCAGAGTTCATGGTGCATTCTCTTGTCAAAGGTATTACCAGTGGCTGACCATGTAGCGTCATCCAGTAGTGCTACCCGGTCTGTATGTAGCATTCCTATTGAATATAAAGGCTTCTGTATCCAAAGTACTAAGCATCATACTCTGTCTAATGTTTAAAGCGGCGAGGTTGTGCCCCTACAAAATTCTATTGTCAACATTGCAGGCTACCTAAGTGTAGTTCTAAGGTCAATCACGTATACTATGGGTTGGTACAATCTTGAAACAATTATGATCATTATATGGCGGTCAGAAACGGCTAGAAAAAGAGGGACTATCCAAATAAAACCCAGCCTCTGGAGTTGGGGCTGCACCTTTTTGGTAATGGAGTGTTGATTATGACGACGGCCTCGGTAGGCGATGGATTTATGTAGGTGATTAAACGTGTGACATTAATTTTAACATCTTCAACAGCATTAGAAGGCATCCCCAAAAAATGGGTGTTCCTGCTTTTACACCGTCCAGCGGACTGTCAATGATATCAACCCACTTCAATACACAGAATGATTTCATTGTGCGCACTTTCACGCTATGTATATACCAAGCCTAACAAATAAACAGGTATATAGAAATGAACATCGAATAACGTATTACTGAGCTAGAAGGTTGTGTAAAAGAGTTAGATATGGATTATCTGAGAGAAGAGAAAATAGATTGAGAAATCGAGCTGAGAGATACTGTCAGTGCTTATGAGACTAAGGATAATGAACGAGTGAAATACCCAGAGGAGCTTGTCAGCGGGTGTGAGATGCAGGATACAAGCTTGTGAAATTCTGGTTCAAGATACTACAAGTCAACAAGGTGTCCCTCTCCCCGTTTGACTCATAGCGGTGGATAGCCGCCCAACGTCGTTGACACCTTGGCCTATGGTCAGGTTTATTTACCAGTAAACTAACGTTGGGTCTACCATTTCTATCCGACACATCGCGTCCACATCACATAAAGACCTTGCTTTGCAGAACATTCTACAACAATAATGGCCTGCGACCTTAACCCCTGTGGTGTTTAGTTTTTCTTAAATTGTGAATACCACTGGCGAGATATGAGGACTTTATCAACAAAAACAGACAACGGGAAAGCCAACATGGGCATAATCGCTGATCCCATAATATGAACACTGCATGACCTGGTTTACTGACCTTTGGTTGGGTAAGAGTTGTGGAATTCCACTTAGTTATCGCAGCCTCGATTTTGGACCATGTTTAGAGTTGCACGTGTTCGTGGGTGCTTTCTATACGTCTTTTCTGAACTTTGATGAAGCAAGAACTGTTTTTGCACCCGTTTGGCAAAGGTTAGAACTTTTTGCAGAGTATAGTTTGTCTAGATTGTATGAAACATATTTTTGTGAAGGTTGTGTTATTTGTGACTTATCGATAATAACCTGATAACACTTCACCTCACGCCGAACCACTTGCGCACGAAATATCTTTGTTCTGAAATCGAATTACGCCGTACCTCGACTGTTTGCGCAAGCTGTCGACCCGGCGGCTGGTGTCTTTACGTATTGACAACTGGAGCTTTTGACCACTTTTCCTTGGCTTTGATGGCAATGTTTTCTCGTAAGATCACTGACAGCGACTAGACTTCTTGATTGAGTGTGCACAGTAACTCGTCAAGTAGTGTTTAAGCATGAATGTTCTTCCCGAATATAATAACAAAGGTACCACAACTGCCTGATATTACACAATTGTGAAATACACTTTTTGCTTTCAGGTTGTTGAGTAAATATTCAAGTTTGTTACTGCTGCGGACATTTTTGTTACACCAAAGTAATCTTTATGGAATCATTAGTACTGATCATGACAATTATTTTAAAATAGGCGATGTTCATCTGTGGAATTTGCTTGTTTTTTGTGTGACATGGTCTTCCTACTGACAAACTAAGAGTCAAGCGTATGCTTACTCTGAGAGTTTTATAAAATCAAGTGTTGCTAGATTTGACATAGCTTGTGAATATTATACTTACGTATATTACTGTTTCTGTAGAGCTTACAGAATATACACTGGTATGCCCCCAAAACAGCAATTATTCATTATACTGACCCTCTCTTGTCCCCTGGCTCCCCCACTGACCCTCTCTCACCCCGAGGTTCCTCCAAATTCTCCCCTGAACCTGTCTCACCCCAGGCGTTCTTCTTCATCCACCACCATAGTTTTGAAGACTTAAAGAATTTTATCAGTCTGCCATTTGCAATGCAGTCTATAAAAATGATACTAAATGCTATGGCAGATGAATGAGCTGTGAAAACAGTCACATATGGTTTTTGGGTGAATAGAATGTGTATTGGGTGGACAGAGTCTGATGTAGATATAAACGTACTGTGCAGTTTAATATTTGTTTGATTGGTCATAACCAGCAGTATTGGTGAACATTTTATAATCTGTCATGTTTGTGAACTGCATATCATGCTGAAAATTATTTGATTAGTCTGGACAAGTGTACCTGTGAAATTTGTTTTCTATATTAACAAACATTTTTACCATAAACATTCGAATTTCGTGTCTGATCAGACAATGAACTTGGATTCCACAAACAAATGCATTGTTGTACTAGCTAATTAGTTCCAGCATGTTGACAATAGCATGGTTAAAATTTTCATTTCGAAGTGAAAACTTCTACATGCACACCAATATCAAAGCAAGGTTCCTGATCATTAACATATTTTCAGTTCATTTGAGATGGCAAGTATGCCTTAGGACCTGTTCAGTTTCTTCTACACGTCGTCTCCATTATCTTCCGAACATCATCATCTGTAAGCATTTGCATATACTCACCATCACTTTCAAATGTGAAGCAATTAAGTCACTGCCCATTCAGTTTCAAATACATAATATTCAATATTATAATCAATCTTTAAGTTAGTATACAACACAATCCATCTATTCTTGTGAGGTTTTTAATATCCATGCTCCACTACATCATATTCGGTTGGAATTATCGACAGTGTCCTTTTAAAAGTCCAAGGTTTCAAAATTCCCAAAATATTATCTTACATAAAAACACCACAAGAAAACGCTACATTTTCAACCATGAATACAGAAAAACGATGTTGAACGACGACAGTCAAAACGCTTCTTGGGAATGCCCAATATCGTTAACAACGAAAATGGTCACAAATGGAGACCATAATATATTTGCATAATTAAATTTCTCAATGCCAATCACATGTCAGAAAATAATGTCACAAAATGCAAAACAGCAAAGGTTGATGGGATTATTGTCATGTGTACCTCAATCGATGTGCGCTGTACTGGGAACGTAGTACATACAACACCTCAGGAAGAAAACAGACAAAATATAGTTTTTGATAATTGTTTGAGCTGAACATGGGCGGATATTTGTTTTTAACCGCTGATTTCCCAGAAAAACCTGCACATTTATGGCCAGCATATCTTTTTCGATTAGAGCATAACGTTTTCCGTGTCTGCCAGGGATTGGCTAGCACAGGCGATCGGAGGTCTTTTTTGAAGCTGCACTTAAGCCGTTTTGGTTGGCATCACATTGCACTAGAAGCTCTTGTCGTTCATCAAAATCCCTCAAGATGGGAGCAGACGTTACCACCTCTTTGATTTTGCAGGAAGACAGTAGTTGACAAAACCGCAAAATGCCTTGTATATCTGCTGGCTCACACATTCCTTTCATAGAAGATGGCCCATAAAAGGGACTTAGTCATGATCTGTTGTTGCCTCTTCTGTTGTTGATCCAACACCATGCAATAGAATGTCGTGTGGTTTGGCGACCACTCCATCTAAATTTCTTATTGCTTGGTGCAGTCGTTTTTTTAAATTTCTCAGCGGAGACATTTGAGCCAAATGGCAGTCGCTTCGCATACGACCTGCCAAATGGGATTGATAATGTATATTGCCAGGAGAATCCTTGCTTCATCCACGACCACTTGCCATTAACTTGACTTGAGGTCAAGCGTAGAAAATAGCTTAGCACTTGACATTTGTGACGGGACATCTTTTAACACAGGTAATGTCTATCTTTCCCGCTTAAGGGCCTTGTTTGAAGCTCTAGGGTATCATTGATTTCCTTGTACGTCAGAACCGTATTGCTCACCCAGTCAGTTGGTATGTGAACAAGCTCAATGACATCTTTATCTGTGAAACCATTAAAGCATTTTTTTTAACCCAGGTTTTAGTGTCACAGATGTTGGAGATACCGTGGGTGTTACCTCTTTGTTTGTTTTACACATTACCATAGATTACCAATTTCATCGTTGAATAAATCAGCATATTAAACATCAATGTCAGTTTCACCTTCGACTAATGCCGCTTGTTGAAATTCAGAGTTCACTGTTAAAAGCTCAATGCTTTGTGAAACTTCCGAACCAAAGAGTGGATGTAGGTTGTCATCCACAACAACAATTTTTGTCATTCTTGAGGTTGCGCAACATCAGTTTGCACTCACCCACAGGCTTCGTGCGAGACATGTTCCATACTTGTACAATGATTGCTCACCCTGCATGTTCCAAGGATATGATATTGTCGGATGCACCAGTGTCAAGCTGATATCTGACGCTCGTTGACTATAAATAGGTCAATTACTTCGTTGTGAAGTTGACCCTCTTCTTCATCTGGCAACCATCCAGTTTCTACTGCATTCACCCGTCTTCTCCCCGCCTTGCGTTTGACACAGAATGATTTTTCCTTTGCATTTGCTACACGTTTTCGCATGAGGACAATTTTTGTTCTTAAACACATGGTTTTTATCACAGTATAGTGTTCAGCAGAATATCTTGAGGTGCTTCTCTTGTGGCTCTATACTCGCTTCTGAATGGATATTTTGCCAACATTTTGAGTACTTCATTATCACTAGATCCCACACATTACCTTCATTTGTTGGTCTGTGGACTCTTTTGAACGGTAAATATCACCACCCAACCATTAGCCCAGACAGTCCTAGGAATTTATTATTGCACATTCATCGCATCACGCATAACTATTGATAACAGTTATTCTTTGGGAAAATATGTAACTAATAATCAATTAGGGTCGTCTATCTGAATATGGCAATGCACCGTTTAACAAACTGTAACGAATAATTATTCAACAGACAGGCACCGCTCTACAGAGATATGATTACTCTCGTTGTGATCACATCATAAACATTATCTATGAATTTTGTGCCTGTTGGCTTGTTGGTAGGGTTAAGTTATCGCGTCAAGCCCCTCGCGCAATGCATTATAAGATCAAAATGTAAATAACGCCATTCACGTGTATTAGTGTATTGATAGAATTATATCAACGAAAAGCGGCAGACCGTGTAGTAATTGTACGCACGGTGGTGTACCGCAAATATAATCCAGCATCTACATTAATGAAAATAACCAGAAAGAAGCTCAGATTTGCTGTTGTATTTGCAAACTATAATACAATGCAAATTCAATTATATTTGTGGTTTACAGTAAAAATTGCGGATAATGATCTACTGTTACACTGGTTATCTTTAGCAAGACATCCTGATAGTCAACAAGAATTTGTAAGTAAAAATTGATTAACTTACTAATTTCACGTTCTTTCGCCAAGTGACAACCATATAAATAGTATACTAGTATACACTTCTTACAATAGTACACTATTGAAAGAAGTGTGTAGCACAATAACATTTGACACTCGATGACTAGTCTTTACGTGTACGACAGCAGAGCGAGTAAGGCAAGACGACATGTGTCATGACCCCGTTCCTTTTGCAGTCAACGCAATTTCATGGTAGAACATTGCATGCAACTCTCCAGATTACCTAGTTGATACTTTGCCCTTCCATTTAAGTGCCACCATTATCAATTATTTACTCGGTGTTGTCACTTAAGTGCCAGCAAATGGTTACTGTCATTGTAATGCATGCCACTATGGCAACTGCATTGGCTGCAAGAATTATTATTTTGAAGGCTGTGTTATGTACCGCGCAGTCAGCCGAAATGGCATACATAAATAAAACGGTAAGTAATTGAGCCATGTCGCTTTCTATAAATTAAACTGGTCATGATATGTTAGTATGATACCATTGGTGGCAAGCGTATCCAGCTGCTACTGTCGGCGCCAAGCCAACGTCAGCGCGCGTTCTGTCATGCGTTGTGCTCAGCCAATGAGGACTTAGGATCCGCCCAATGACTCAACAGCAGTGGGTGAGCATAACTACAGGTCTATGCGACAACTGCCATTTGTGAAACGTGCAATCCCACCTCCACCATCCCGTTCTTGTTTCCAATGAATCACGCAATCAATGCTTAAATACTTCTAATCCTACTGGATCAATGATCATATTTCTTCTTATTCGTGTGCAGGTCCTTATTATTCGAACTGTAATTATTTAATTTTCCATGTGATATATGAAATATACGATAAAAAGTTGGGCAACTATGGTAAAAAACGCCTTCCCGTTTGTGGTTTGAGAAATTGTCTTTCTGACGATATTGGTTCTATTTGTTTAATATTCTGTACATTTGATGATGAATGATGACAAAAGTTCTTCATAGTTTTCGACCAAACAGAACACCAAGAACAATTTCTGCATCTCATGATAACAATAATCTAAAAAATATTCTCATGGATTGGGAGACATACTCGTTGGGTGAATATTCGGGGCCAAAGCTGATAGATCTTGGCTTGGGACAACATCAATAGAAATTGATAATTACACCATAATGATTGTATATATATATATAAATATATATATATATATATATATATATATATATATATATATATATATAAATATAATCATATGGTATAATAATCTATGATATATATATATATATTATATATACATAGACATATATGAATATACATAAACATATATATATGTATACATAAACATATTATATATATATACATATATGTATGTATACATATACATATATATATATATATATATATATATATACATATATATATACATATATGTATGCATATACATATATATACATATATATATATATATATATATATATATATATATATGTGTATGTATGTGTGTATATGTATATGTATACATATATGTATATATATATATATATATATATATATATATATATATATATACATATATATATATATATATATATATATATATATATATATATATATATATATATATATCTATATATATATATATATACATATATATATATATTCGATATATGTATATATATATTCGAGCACTCGCCCGCTCGCCAAAGGCATGGGAGTCGATTTTTCCCATGGCAAAACCTCGCCTCAGGATATTTGTGTATGCTGCCACCGTTTGAGGTTGGCTTAAGCAAGCGGCAGCCTGACGTTCGCGCCTGACCTCATGAATAATTTATAAAATTCGTAACAGACAGCCAATCATTGGTCAGCGCGCGACTATGAAAGAATGATCACGCCAATCTGGCATTGTTAGCGCTATTTGCTTTTAGTATCAACCAGCCAATTACTCGCGAACGTCATCAAAAGATTAAACATTGGTGATACAAATTTATTACACCCAGCAGGACGACACAGTAAGCTGGGTGTACGTGACTGAGTTGTTATCTGATCCGTAGCGAATAAAACCAACATCTTTCGCAGTGAGAACACCTTATTCAAGCCTTTGCGACGTGGATAAACTGCGCGTCACCGTTAAGCTTATGAACGTCGTCGCGCCGGTCCGTTCTCGTCTACCTCATTTTTTAATCAGCTCAACATGTCAGCTATGACGATGGCTTGTTGGGGCGTCAACTGTCTGAGAGGAACAGAAGGAAACGAATAGAACCTACGAATAAGATAACAGGGCAAGGAAGTTCACCGAGAAGTGGATGCGAGACGATTCGGGGAAGATAAGGGAGTGGCTGGTATTAGACCATGAATTTTTTTAATGCATTCTAAGCAATGCAGAGCACCAAAGAGAAACTTTCAAAAGGTCCTTTTTACAATAGCACTGGAAATTTCAAGCTCGTAAGCATCAAATAACATGAACGTTCACAGGGCCATGAACAGCTGGCCCCACAGGAGCAGACAGTATGGTGAAGAATGTGTGTGAGCGTGGGTGGCCGGTGCTGAAAAAGTTGTGATATATATATATATATATATATATGTATATATATATATATATATATATATATATATATATATATATATATATATATATATATATGTGTGTATATATATATATATATATATATATATATACATATATATATATGCATATATATATAATATATATATATGTATAATTATGTATGTATATACAGTATATAGAACAACAGCTGATTCACCATTTGAAAATCTAACGCATTGTTAGTAGTTTGAACTGTTTTTTGCACTTATAATTTCTTCGACCAACATTACTATCAAAACAGCTGTACAACCAGCTCGACGAATACAACACACAGTACAGTGTGTACGTGTATGTATTTATATGTGTAAATATTTGTGATTGTGTGTGATTGTGTGTTTGTTTGTGTGTGTGTGTGTGTGTATGTGTAAGTGTGTGAGCGTTGTTACTGATTGGTAAACATTTCGTTATACGTTTATCACAGATCTAATGCAAGCAATCATCCGACTTGTAGTTTCCTTTGTTAAGGACATTTTCCTTACGCACAATATTCAGATTGTTCGCTGTGACTTTTTTCAAATTATTGTGCTGCGTCTACGCTTCAGCACCCCTCCTCTCTGTTTGTCTCATACTAGCTTTTATCGTTTCTTTTCATGGCATCAAAGGGGATACGAATTCTACAAATTAAGAGAATAATATGAGATAATTCCTGAATTTTCTTCAGTATCTTACCGACCGTGGATAGTTATGCTTGGATCAGCTAAATGATAAGGCAAATATTACCTGCACTGACAACCATTGACATTTTTGCACCATATATTCATTGCTAAGTGCTTTATATATTCGTCTTCTAATCGACTTAATGGTGTTAATCATTAAAAAAAATTATAAGTGTTTGGATGAAACATTATACGGCACTGAGAGAGGTACACTGTTGATATGTCTAACATGTAACTCCCACCTCAACCCATGGCCTAGTCCATACATCCAGCCCGTGATGCCATGCCACCCAAAATGCGCTGACATGTGCTTTTTGTGAAACCGAGTGTCCGATAGTATTTTCATTGATAGTTTGCCGATTGGCATTTAAACTCATCGCCGGTATATAGCCATGCAATTATTTCTAAAATATCTCATCTCACAAATTCTTTATTTAACGCCAATTCGGTATATTTTGAAACTTACACTCACGAGAGCGCTCGTCATAGTGCGGGACCCATGACTCGTGTGCTTTCTGTACTAGGAGCAGCACCTATACAGCTTTTCACCAATCAATTCCACTTTCAGTCACATTCTCTCCTCTTTCTACTTTTCGTCAAACGTTCAGGACCTATAAATGGGTGTATGCACATGTTCAACAAATACTATGCTTTGAACACGACATGGTCACGTGGATGGTATGGGGAATAAACACGAGGTCGATGAGGCTCTGAGTCCGTATCATCCGCGTGACCAAGCAATAAAATACTTATAAAGATGACACCTATATACAATAGCCAAACGCCTATATAATACCCGAGGTTTTCAAGTAACCGTGAGGACAATCACGCAAGGTTTGTGTCTGGGTCGCCAGCGGGTTTATTTTAGTCATTTTTGGGGGCCGGAGTCCGACTTTCAGATGGAGCTATCATGAATTATTGTTAAAACGCAGCCACCTTGTAATGTCAGTGTCTGACAGAATTGTACAACCCAGCCATTGAAGTGAACATATTATATGAAACAATATTCAGGTAGATTACTGTAATGTACAATCTTATGCAGAATCAAGCAAAAGATTGTAGCCTAAAGGTCCATGATAGAGAAAGGTTTGCTGTTAGCAATAAGTTAGCAAATATTTGCAGTGACTGCGTTATTTTCAATGTCTGTATATGTCGATTCGAGCTAAGACCCAATAAGTAGCCAGAAACGTTCCACATTCAATTCCTAACAGGAATAACAGGATGTATTGAACGCATAGAATCTACCGGCATTGATGGGCTTGAGCAATGTCATTTTATTTAAACCGCACTGTCATGTCAAGGTCATGATTACATTCATGTGATGTTGAAATGAAGTTAAATAGGGCGATTGAGTAAATGATTATGCTGAGCCAACTGTGCAATGTCAAGATCATGCTTATTCATTATACCTCTCTGGTTTTCATATTCCAATCTTCAGCCAACATAACAAGGGTTGGGGTAAGAAAATCTCCCAGCTCTGGGAATCAGAGGGTTTCCTATTATGCTGTGATAGTTTGATCTTACTCCACTTGGAAAAGGGGTGGCTCCAAAGTGTGAATCACGTGACTGTACTTTCCAGGTCATGTTGGCAACAAACTTAGTCCAAGCAGCATCAGTGGCAGATGTTAAATATGTATCCTCTACACTACGGAATATATTTCTGATACTTTTGTCTAGATTGCTCTCTGTTCATGCTTTTTGCGAACTTCCGAAGCATTGTGCAACCAGTAGGTTTGGTTTTCGGCACAGCCTCAGTGACTACTTGTCATTATCTCCTAATAGGCGTCACCCTCGCAAGATTGTGCTTTTTAACTCAATGCGATTGAGGCAGGGGCCTCTTTGAGGACAGAGTTCGGTCTACCCTCTCCCATGTTGCCACTTAGGTTCTCTTCATATGACTGGGTAGCAGTGATTAACTTCGGGTGCACAAACTCTTACATTCCAGTTTCCAATTTTCCCAAGACACTGATTCATAACATGAGTGAGGTCAAGCACGCCCTTGTACGCTCATTATATGCGGATGATGCGATCAATTATATCTCCTTGGAAGGCGTTCAGCATGAAGTCCTCTCGACGTTACATTGTCACATACCATATCCCACATACACGCTGAACGGTTAAGATTTTGCTATGATGTAGAGATGGCATCCATCCCAATACCCAAACAAGCCATGCTAAATACGAAAGCAGCTGTTTTGATGAGTTAACCAAATGGTAGTTTGTCAGGAGCCGAATTACCTTTGAAATCGAACACCTGCCCTAAAGTGTTTGCATTTTCTCTGCCATAGGCTACCAGTTACCACTGTCCTTTTTTATACATGTATAACGTGTATCATATAAGTATTGCCACTTACTTTATTCTTGAATAGTAGATGAGGGTTCAAACCACTTGTTGGTTAATGCAAGCTTTTCGTTCCGAGCACATAATGATTTATGTGTCATTAATTGGATGAAAGAAGAATGGTGACTGAGTAAACACGCGCTTTGGCAGAGAGCTATCATTAACGTTTTTCCAGCCACAAAATAATACAAAAGGTGGTAAATGATATATTGCGGAACGCAGAAACTGTCATAGAATACTTTATTTACAAAATCTGATAGATTATTTAGAATCTCAACGAGAAAAAGTGAACATTAACCCTATAATAGAAGTTGAATTAGTTCTTAAAGAACTAAAAGACTCCATAAATGTGTTGATGTCGACTATACTGGAAGTGAAGAAAGATCTGAAAGACTTAAAAGAAGATATCAACAAACGGCTGACTGACATTGATCAAAAACCAAGAAAGTTTAAGCGAGGAGGTCAAGTCAATTAAAGTAAGCTGTGAAAATGACAGCGCTAAAACTGCAACTCACTCTTGAAGAAAACTTTAAGTAACTCGAACTCGACGAATTTTCGAAATGAGTAAAAAACAGAGCTTACAACATCCGAATAACTGAAATTGAAGATAAAAAGGGCGAAAATATCGCCGAACCCGGCACCTAATAGTAACATTCTTCTCAAGAGCTACCGCGCAATTTATCATTCGATCTGTCTCAAGAAACAAACATGAAAAAAACAAAGATATTACCAGATAGAACCTTTGCTGAAATGAATGTTCGTCGGCGGGCACATCGCCGAATGGTCTGAAAGTGGGAATCAACAGAGATCTCCAACTCATCGTAGATGGCCGCATCACGGAAGTCAAACAAACACATATCATCCCACCGAAAAACCTATTTCATATGTGAGTATCATTATTTCTATGCCCATTCATACTATGTCCCCAGATCGAGACGTCCGCCAAGCACAATTGATGTTTACGTTCAGAGCAACGTTGTCCCAAATAATTTATCAGAAAGTTAGAGCGAATTCGGCTTTTGATTAATGACCAAGGGCATATTATTATTATTTTACATATTCGTTTACATGTCATTAGTTTAAAGATTTTCTTTCAATCCATACTCTACAAAATAATTAAAAATGAATGTTTATTGATCGCTGGAAAGAGAACCAGTACATTTGTTTATTTCCTATCCATAGCCCTTGTTCCGTCATGATGGAAGATTATGATGATAATTTATCTGCTGTTTTATTAATCTAGAAGAATCCATAAATGTTGAAAAAGACTAAATAGCAACATATATTGTATGCGTACATATCTGTTGGTGCATGTATGTATCTATATGTGCATGTGCATAAGTGTATGTATGTGCATGTGGGTGTACCCTTGTACAAGCTTGTTTATGTTTGTCATTTTTTATGCATCATTGGATTAACTGTAAGATTTACTTCTTATTTACAATGAGATTCATTAAAACTGCTTTTATACCTGATTATATTATAATTTACCAGCAAGTCATTCTGTGTATGCATATACCTAATGTATTAATGTCTGAGGGAGGCGTTCTACTATTATCAATTACCAATGATATATCCCATGTCTGAAACAAATCAAATACTAGATGCTCATGGTGGCATTAATCCTAATTCATCGAAATATATATATATGAAACTCAATATGCTAGCAATGTGCTAGAATCAGATATTATTTTGACAAATTCTTCTTTTTGTTCTGATTTGATTGCTATACTGCTACCCAAATAACCTGATCATTCTTAGCATGAACACTCAATCAATAAATATCACAATTTAAGATCTACATGGAAAAATATAAACAACGTAATTGTCTATTTTACATTTTCTGTTCACAAGAAACATGATGTGCCTGATGATTCTGACACATTCCTAGTACGAATGAATATAAACGTACACACAAAGGTAAATATGTAGTGCACATAGCGGCTTAGCTATATATGTCACGAATGATATAAGGTCCAAGGTCATAGATACTAGCACATATCGTTCTCTGCACAATTCGATTGACAGTCGCACTATGTGGAAAGGATATTCATACAAGTAACAATCCCACAACTTTGTCACAAACCTATCAAATAAAGTTATTATAATAGGTAATATATACATGCCACTCAAAGATGTCCTTCTAAATTAAGAAACATGTATTAATGAGATGGATGAATTATTATCACGATATCAAAGCAAGGCACAACATAAAATATCTGGTAATTTCAACATCGACTTATTAAAAATAAATGATAAACTTATTTACAGAGACTACTTAGAAATGATCCTAAAAAATGGATTTGTACCAACAATAACCTTTCCGACACGCTTTTTACAAACTAGTTAAACTTTGATAATTTTCGATGTAAACTTTCGAAAAATATTATCTTCCATACAGGGATTCTGATGCAGGGGATATCAGACCACCAAACATATTTCATATCATTAGAAAACATGCAATCATCAAATATAAATGATAATTGTATTTTTACCAAAAGAATCAATGACCATACAATTGCTAACTTATGCCAAGAACTTGAATTACAGTTAATGAATTAGATATGAGCAAGTATGGAAATCCCAATGAAAATTACAATATTCTAAGCAACTATATAGCTGAAGCTACGAAAAAACATATGCCTCTAAATCAAATTAAGTTTGATAAACATAAAGACAAACAGGTATCATTAAATCAATATGCCTAAGAGACAAACTGTTTTCTAAATTAAACAACACAAACCCGCTGCAGAAATTTATGCATGCATTAAAACTAGCCTAACAACGTATTACAGAATTCTGAAGAAAAACATTCGAATGGCCCAAACTATTCATTATCATTCCTGCTTTGAAAAATCCGAACATTTCATTAAACTTACTTGAAAACAAATATGAGCCCAATAAATAAATCTAACACCAAAGCTACCCATCCAGCAAGCTTACAAATCAACCATGCTACTGTAGAAATGCAATGGCATAACTCTTTAACATCCACGTTTAGGAGGCTGGTCCCAATTTAGCCAATAAAATAGGGGTCCCCCTTTACACACTTATAAAGATTATTGGACGCAATCAGTAAATCTTAATTTTTAATTTCACTCCATTAGTAAAGATGCTGTCGCTATCTCCATAGATGAATTAGCCTCCAAATCTAGCTCTTGTGTAGATGGCATATCTACCAAATTGCTAAAAGAAAAATTAAACCTGTCCTTTGTGGCTCTATTTGTATAATGATAAACCAATCACTTAAAAAAGGTGACTTTCCAGAAAATTTTAAAATAGCTCAGATCATACCAATCCATAAATCTGGTGATCAAACCAACATACCAAACTATAGACCAATCTCATTATTACCAACACCATCCAAAATATTTGAAAAGCTTATCTATCAACTAATTTATCATCACTTCAATGATAGACAATATGATAGACAATATGGCTTTAAAGCTCAACATTCAACAGGATACGCAGCCATTGAATTGGTAAATAAAATTACAAATCATATGGCCTCACACCCCTCAATGTATATGCGGATCTATCAAAAGCTTTAACACCATTGATCATTGCATATTGATAGATAAATTACATCATTATGGAATATGAGACATTGCACTAAAACTAATGACTAGTTATCTGACTGAGAGAAAACAATGTGTGAAAATAGTAAACAAAACGTCAGATTTTAAGCCAATACTTACAGGAGAACCTCACTGCTTTAAACTCGAACCCCTTCTTTTTATAATCTATGTAAACGACACAATCCAAGTAAGCAGATTTTTATTGTATTCTATATGCTGATGATACAACTCTATCAACTACATTGTGCAATAGTAATAATCCAAGTCTGCACAGTCTAATCAGTTACAAACAAATATATTTAAGGAACTAACTAAAATATATGACTGGCTCTGTTCAAATTAACTATCCCTGAATTTTGCCAAAACTCAATTCATGTTATTCCAAAAACATTCAAAAGAAAACCTGCGCAACTTTGTATTAAAATTTGTACTCCCACTACAGACAACAGACTACTTTAATTTTCTTGGGATTCTCTTGACAATAATTTGACATTTAACTTCAGATTCAAAAACTATCAAGTACAATTTCGAAAACTATTGGGATTTTCAATAGGCTTCAGCATGATTTGCCTCAACATACGTTAATAACTTTATGCAATGCATTACTTGTGTCTCAAATCAATTATGGTATCTTGGTGTGGAGTTTCCATGTTAAATATTTATTTAAATTGCAGAAAAAAGCGATCGGTATAGTAACAAAATATAAAAAAAATATACTGCTCATAATGACGCAATATTTTAGCAACTTAGTATTCACAAATTACAGATAGTTTTACACTTAACAAATTAAAATTTATTACAAACTACAACATAAAATACTTCCAGTATATATTTCCACTGTGTTTACCCAGGTATCCAACATCCATACCCACTTCACTAGACAGGCACAATTACTGTTCACAAATAGAATTCATCACAAAATACGCTTAGAATAAATCTTCCAAACCCAGTCAAAAAAATTCCTTTACATATAATGCAAAAGATAGATACCCAACGTATGAAAATCATGACATCTCATTATAACAACATTGCAGAGATAAGTATGAGGCAAACTGTTAAGAAATAAACTATGTATGTAAAAATATACCAGCATTCAATTAAATTATAAAATGTTGATGCCACCTGCATCTTATGAAATCAGCTTGTGAACATTAATTATCAATCCCTCCCTCACACATGCCTTCAAATTGACACAGAATGACTTGTTTCAAACATGCTAGCGACAAGCCCGTTGTCTTAGAGGGGTATCATGGCCTAACAAATTAATTTGTATATATTATTCTTTTCAACCGTTTTATGTGTATTTGTCTATAATTGAATAATGTACATCTATTACAAATGATTGTGTCTTTTTTTTGGCAAATAAATGAATATCTCTCTCACTATCTATCTCTCTCTCTCTCATCTTCATGCCAACATAACTATCGTTCTACCATACGCTTGTACAGTCACAGCATGGCCGTTGCGATTTAATAGTTGCAGTCTGGAGATTAAAGCAGTAATGTTGATCTTTTGTTAATGAGTTGGGCAGGGCGGATTTTCCATATGTCATTAGCTTTGCATTCGTACCTATTATAAATATTCACTGCAACATATCCCATTTCGCAATAACTTTACCTGTCTTACCACATCTTTTACCTTGTTTATATATTATCCAACTGTAAAGTTCTCTGTTACACTATATGAGAGGGAAGAAGATGTTGCATAAGATGCTGTCCGACGCAATGAACTTTCACGTATCCGAGACCTTCTCATTCAATTGCATCCCTCACAAAACCGCGTCACAAGTGTCTTTTGGGGTGGCTGTTACTATGATGAATTTTTACCACATTTATGCTGTTCCTCTTGGAAATCATTTTAATCCATCATTGTCGTCAGTTATCAAAAGGATATTTGAACATCGAAATGAGTGTATTCGGCGCTGTGAAAGTTATGGATCTCCCAGCACCTTAAATTTTCTCATCAGGCTTTTTGTTTTAATCGCGCGCCCCACGCACAAACAATAAATGTTCAGCATTGAACATGACGACAGTAAATACAACCGGTCCCAGGCATATACAGCAGCTGTCCGTCTCAGGACAATGGCGTAACACTTATAAGTCCCACTACAGCAATAAACCCAAACAGCAACCTCCCAAGGACCATCTTGGATACCGGTACAACTTGATATGCAATTTAATCAAATTTTCTTAATAATCAGAATGCTTTCTCTCAGAATGGTCATATATAGTTACAACCAAGCTATTGTACCTGGAGCAAATAATACCTTGAGCGACACTATTTATCGGCTTTAGGCTAACCACAGTCCTTTAAGATGGTGTCGGGTGCGGCCGCGAGAATCATATCTAAGTAATAAGGTAACGCTCTGTCCGTTGCTTTCAGTGGATCGTCTATTTACAGCGAGTAAGTGCTCGCTGCCCTGGCCCTCGGTAGGATTTCTCATTTCACTATGTGATTTCAGTCAGTAAAGCTGCCCTTCATTGGTATCAATGGGGTTTTTTGTGCGATTTCCAAAAACATCCCAGTTGCGACTATTTGCCGGTAAAACTAGAAACACTAATCGCGCTTAATTGATTTTCTTATGGTTGTATATGAATACGTTTGCACTCATCGTCTATTTCTAGCTTTGCGAATGCTTCCTTCAAATTACAAACTTAACCTTTACCGATCGCAATTTCCGACATATTTCTGCTTATCACACTATGAAAAATGGTCAATGCAGTAGCGAGAGGTATCATAACACAAGCATCTCAACCTCATAGTGTTCAAAACTGCTGGCATTGATAAGCTACTTCCCTTCTTTCTATGGGAGACATCTCAGCATATTAGTATTATATTGTACTGGTATTTCTGGAACCAATCTTTATTATGTAAATGTTTTGAGCAGAGTGGAGTCCATTGGCGACAATTCACGTTGGTGTACATTAACATATAATGTGCGGCTGTTTTCAGTCAGAATATTATTTGAAGACAAATTGGATTAGTGAGTATCTGGATACTGTTGGGGAATGAGGTCTTTAATCTGAAGTGCATTCTTTTTATATCCGACGAAGTTGTCTAGGCTTAATATTTGACATCATCATCTCCTTTGCCGACTGAAACGTAAATCGTTTAAAGTAATTAAGATCAACGGTTTACACTTTGCATGAATTCATGGACTTTTCTTCTACTAGACCTATCTTATTCAAACCTGATAAGCTTATTTCTTAGCCTTTTTTGGTTTTTTCATTTCGTCGTATTGATATTTCTTCTATGCACGTGCTGCAGGTTGGCTTTTTTAAAGGTGCTGTTTGTTATCACATTCCAAGTTATTCCTGTAGGTCTTGGTCTGTATTTCCCAGATCTTGTTCTTATTCAACGTACCCCATAAATGTCTCGATTCCTCTTCTAATGTACCAATAAAAGGGAAATCACCGCAATTCTTTGTCTGCCGCCTTATCTACATCTAGTCTACAAGAGTGCTGCACATGCGCCCTGGGAGCGAAAATGTGCGCCACAGCTATTGATAGCTGTTATGTTTATGAGCATCTAAGATTAAGCATTTGGACAAACGTGTATATTACGATGAGCCTGGTGGTATTGATATCGATGGTGCAATTGCTAATGGCAGCGGCGGTATTACCCATGGGTGATGCGAATGATAGTTATGTTGATAATGTGGGGCAGGATGAAGATTGTGTCACAATAGCCAAAATTCCTGGTCAGTGCAATGATTGACGACAATAACAAGTATTATTTGCAAGGTGTTTGCTCCCACAAGACACCAAATATTTTGCCATGTAAATACAAGACAAAAATATTCTGTTGGCTATTGGCATTCACAAACAATTGTAATCAGAGTTGTGAAACAAATTACCAACACCTCGATTGTTAAGGGCCGAAATTCACCTCAAGCGCGATGCTGCGTAACTCTGTCGTATGCAACGCTTTCATCATATCCAGAACAACATCGCCTCTTTTCATTTATATTGTATGTGCATCCGTAAAGCTTTCGAGAAGATACTAAGCGTTTTGCACGCAGACCAACAGTGCTGACAATAGTCAATGATATTAGACTTTATTTGGCACTCCATAAATGCGCTTGCAAGTCGGAAGCTATTTTGCATCAGGTAATAGGGGAATTGTATGACTGTATTATTACCATATGTCATCTTGTTAAATCTATATACAAATATAGCCACCCTTCCCAGCTGCATAACACGATGCCAGTTCATTACGTCCACATTCACTTCTTGTTATCATGTTCCCTCCTGTATCAACGAATGACAGCATGTCAGCCACTGATGATAACCATCACTCCTAACAAGGTAGGTATTGTGCGCTGTGAAAGGTGTGGTAACAAGCGAGAATAAAGGCAAGGTAATTGAAGGTAGATTTTGCGAGATCTCATTACATTTGTTTAACACAGGCTTGTGTGCGATTTGCGTCAAGGGATTTTTCTTGCGACATATATGGCAATATTCACTTACTATTATAAAGAAGTAGACCTTAAAAAATGTATTGACAACCAGACTGAAAATGAGCGTATGGGGGTTAGGGAATTATATGGCGCCTTCAACGGCTCTGGTTCATATCATAGGACGATGGATGAGGACACCTAAGAAAAAGTTCCTCTTACGCGGATTCCAGGTTACGCATAACAAAGTGGGGGTGGGGGCGGTGTTGGGGGATGTGGATAAAATTGCCTTGCTAATGTTTTATATAAAATCCATTCAGCATGTATAAAACACACTGCGATTCTTATTGACCTTATATTACAACATTCTTTCGGAATATTCAATATCGTCTATGTGAACTACTGATTATAACCATCACCATTATTGAGGTAGGTATTGTGCGCAGTGAAAGGAACGATAACAAACATTAAGCAGTATAAGGCCATTGATTGAGGTGATGTCGGTTGTAGTCAGCAATACAACAATGGTAGTAGCATATACCATATTATATCCTAGTATATATCGCAGATATATGAATCGTATAAGGTACTGTAGGTGTGATGTCTTTGTAGTCATATAATACAACAATGGTTAGATATTATCTCACATCCATTGTCGTAATGCCAACATATTCAACATGAATTCAACACACCGCTCATCACAAAACCAGCAGGAATAACAACATCGTCATCCACATCGATATATATTTAAAATAACAAATAACA
>CM067350.1:44545521-44625521 GCA_034190875.2 Urechis unicinctus | reverse complement strand
ATGATTATGTATATATATATATAGATATGGACATAAGTAGGCAAATAAAAATTATATACATAATATCTTTATATGCAAATGAAATAAAATATATTATTTATATCAATGTACTACATAAATGTAAATGTTTATATTTATTAATATTTCTACATACATAAAGATAAATACATTTTTGTATGCTGATACATGAGTATAAAAATGTATGTACATTAACAAATTTGCATATATATATAATATGTTAACATATATATATATATGCATAGTATAAAAGATGTATATATGATATGTGTCCATGTGTTATATTAATGTATGCTAAAATATGTATAGACATGTGTATATATCATATATATAGACATATATATATATAGAGATATCTATATATATATATATATATAGAGATATATATTATATACACATATATATATATATATATATACTTATATATATACATATATATATATATATATATATATATATATATATATAGAGGTACATATAATACAATATATATATATATATATTATATATAAACGTATATCTGTGTAAATAATATTTCATTTATATAGATATATATCATGTAAATATATATACATAGATATACATGCATGGTTATATTTCATATATATATATATCATATATATATATATATATATATATATATATATATATATATATATATATATATATATATATATATATATATATATATATATATATATATATATATATATATATATATATATATATATATATATATATATATATATATATATATATATATATATATATATATATATTATATATATATATATATATATTATATATATATATATATATATATATTTATATATATATATATGCATATATATGCATATATATATAAACATGTATATATATATAATATATATATATATATATATATGTATATGAATGTATATTTATGCATGAATTTCCAATATATATGAATTATATATGTATATAAATAAATTATTATATATGCATTTATTTGTGAAACATGCACATATATGTAAAAGCATATATGTAAAAGCATATATATGCGTATAGATATATGCATATAAGTGTACATTTCATAAATAGATGTGCATATATACATATACATATATATGTATTTATATATGGGAATTCATGAAAACATATATCTATGAATATATATATATGCTAGTTTAAATATATATTTATATATTAATATTACAAATTATATGCATATATATGTTTATTTATCAATATTCCATGCGCAAATAAAAATATAAATATATATTTATGAATAAATAGATACGAGCATATATATATAATTACCCTATAACATTTACATCCATATATTAATGTTGATATATGGCCCACAATATCCACAGTTTTAATTTATACATTTATATATACATGAAGTTATATATATATTTATAAATATATAAATATATACATATATTTTTCACATATATGTATCTATATATATATTTAAACTATTCATATATCTATATATATTCATATATATATGATTATCGATATGTACATATATATATATAGATTTATTTATATTTATTTTTCTAAATTTATATATATAAATGGATATACATATACGAATAAATATTTATATATGCAAACATATAGAAATAAACTTCTGTATATGACCGTACATGTATGTATATATATGTATGAATATATAGGTTCATGAATACATGTATGTGAATAGATATATAAATATATTAGTTCATAAACATGAGTATATGTATATATATACATATATATATATTTATATATATATTTATGCATAGATCTATCTTTATATATATATATATATATATATATATATAAATATATTCATATATATATATATCTATATAATATATATACATATATATGTATATATATATGTATATAATATATATATATATATATATATATATATATTTATATATTAGTATTTAAATATATATACTAATGTATATATCTTTGATTGGGTATCTAGGAATATAATATCACATATAGTTATGTATGTGGTGTTTTATATATATATATATATATATATATATATATATATATATATATATATATATATATATATATATGTATATATATATATATATATATATATATATATATATATATATAATGCACATAAATATATAAATATACATGTATATATATATATATTTATTCATATATATATATGTTATTATATATATTACGTATGTATGTATGTGTAAATAAAAATGTGCGCATTCATACACAAATATAAATATGCGTATTTACATTTACACACAACCACGTCCACACATATATTTTTTTTATATATATATATATATATAGATATATATATATATGTAGATATATATGTCTTTATACTTGTATATTTGTATAAATATCTCTATATGTATATATAAATATATACATTTATATGTTTCGATATATATATTTATATTTATCAATCTGTGTATAAATTTGCATATATATATATATATATATATATATATATATATATTCATATTCATATATATTAACACTTATGTAAATCTATATGAATACTTTTATTTACATCTAAATATATAGGCATATATATAAATATTTAGATATACATGTATATATTTATATATATGTATATGCATCTATGAATATATATGTTATTCGATTCATATATACTTATGCATGTACACATACATCTGTATATATTTGCACTTATGTGCTCCTCTGTATGCATTATATTTATATATGTAAATATATACCGCTATCCGTTTCCACATACATTGTTTCGGTCTGTTCGTCCGTCCCGTGGGGTCATACAGTGGGCCTGGAATGAACTGTTGTGATCTTTCGTTCTTCTTACTGCAGGCCCTGTAAGAATTTATCGGCAGCACCCGGCACTTTTACACTACAGGTTTGTTAGTGTGGCCACCACACCTCACCACTGCATACACCACTGCATGCTCTTAGTCGGGTCAAGTAAAGGACCTGCAAATTTGACTGTGAGTGCCTCAAAGTGTGCAAAGATAATGTAAGTCGACCGGATGCTTGTTTTTCTCCTCCTCTGGCACCTCAAGCCAAGCTGCTGTTTACCATATTCATTTACATTCTGGCTCGTGAGTCTGAATCAGGTTTTCTCTGGAGTATCAGCGTAGACTCGCAGCAGTATATGTTGATTCTGGTCGTATAGCATCTAGCATGTCTTTGATTCATGTGTAGTGGAACTTACCGGCCTTCTCAATCAACATGAGGTAAATGCGGGGAATGTTGGCTGGTTGTTTGTTGATATAGTGTACAATCACACCCTTATCCCACTCAAATACATTAAAGGCTAGGTTGTGGCCAAATACCTCAGAGTGAGTGCCAGTTTCAGCACTATGTCTAAGGAGGGTTGATAGTTGGTACTTTCTCGTGTGATGTGGGGAATCCAGGAATCCTCATGTAGTTCTCAAAGATGTTAGGCTCTTAAGACTTGAGCTTCTGGACGAGGTGGTAATACTGGCTAGGTATCGGAGGGCAGTTTCATGTTGAATCTGGGCTTCGTTCTGGATCACAAGGGCCAAGAGTACATAATCCATGTGGCCATGACTAAGGCTACATCAGTAACAGCCATGTCTAGGTCACGTGGCGTAAAGTCAAGCTTCTGGAATTTGCCTTCCATGAGCCATCTTGCCGAGTTTGACGTAACCTATTGATATACCAGAAATAAATGCACCGTGATAGAGCGCTTTGACGAGCATTTTCCATCAGTTCTGGGGGTTGTCATTATTAACTTAATCAATATGAAAGGGTTCCTTTAACTGAACGACCTGGCTTTGTTGACTTTGGTGGACAACAGCGGCAGGGGACAGGCTAAAAGAGCAGTGTGTTTTCAAATAAAACCTCAATGCTAGTCCAAACGACGCCACCGGCAACCAAGGGCGCCTATGTAGCTGTCGGCCAAAAATGATGAGGCCTTTCCATGACCATAGGATGAGGCTTGTCTGCCATAGTGATTTCTTCGTCTTCAGCCGATGTAAGTGTAGCCTTGGTCTCACGGAGCTCCCTCAGAAGCTAATTCTGATTGACTTTTCGAGCAGTGGCGAACTTTTTCTCTGCACCGACTTTTTCGGGTTTTTTTGCGGGTTAACTAGTCAACTTCTCCATTGACGTTGCCTCCGCCGAGCCCATCAGGCCCTGTTGATTCGTTGTCTCTTCTTCCAGTGGCGTGTTCGTTGCCTCCGATGACATGTTTGCTTACTAAACTTGTTCGTCCAAACTGACAGTGCTTGGCCGCGGAGCTAAGTACCTGCCATTGCAGTGATATAGCTCGCAAGTAGCAGTGTTTAGCGCGTGACCAACAAATGGGTCGGCCTCGACGTCTGTAATTAGCATTGCCTGGTGTTTTCGTATCTGACCTACAGCTTGGTGATCTCTTTTTCAGACATTATATATATATATAATATATATATATATATATATATATATATATATATATATATATATATATATATATATATGTCTGAAAAAGATATATATATATATATATATATATATATATATATATATATATATATATATATATATATATATATATATATATATATATATATATAGATATATGTATATATATATAGCTACCATATTTGTTTTTATATATAGCGCTACCATATTTGTTTTTATATATAGCGCAGCGACTGATTGTATATTGTATCAATCATACCAATTGCGGAAATGGCCAGGCGGTTTCCATCGACAATTATGATTTGATAAAGGCTGCTTTCAATTCTGCATTAGCAAGGTAGCAACCGTTCAGATATGTACAGTGGTACTGATGGTAGTGCAACACATCCCGATTTTGGCTGAACTAATTCAGTTACTCTATAGTCTCGTTGAATACTTGTATTTTCTGTTGGATGTGATAAATCATATCAACCAAAGCTTTGCATGGATGAGCTTTTAGTTGAAGTAAATGTGCCATGTTTTATCACCGCTTTGTCTAAACTTGTGAATCAATTTACTTGGCTGCATCATTGTTTCGGTGTTTTTTATGATGTTTGTATGCGTACTATAGTGTCCTTCGTTGCTGATTAAGAAAATGTTCCAACGGTTGTTTGAATTAAATAGTGTTGAAAATCCTAACAGATAGGTTATACTGGCTGCATCACTTTAACTGCAGAAATAGGTCTTCGCTATTTGTTAGTCTTGTCTATGGCGCTACAGAGGTTGCGAGTTGTTTTCCATCTTTAAAGAGCCATGCTCATTCCTGACTAATACATGTGTTTATTCAATACCCAGCGTTTCATTCTTTACTGTATAAGATAGTGTGCGTTGGGTGATTAAGAATCTACTCAGTCAGCTAACACCGAGTATGTCCACCAACTGGAGTCATAATTGAGACTGACGTAGACATGCATAGTTTAACACATATTGGTATGAAGAATAATCGGTATGAACTCAGAAATAGATACTATTCTACTTGATGACAGGTTTTTGTAACAACAGCCGATTTGGCGTTCCGGTGTTTATTGGCTGCAGGCGCTAATGATTGCAAACGATGTTTCACGACTAGCATTAATAAATATTTCCCCAACAGCCATAAAATGTATAAAATTTGTGTCATCGCGTGAAGAACATTAAACGCGCATTTCCGCACAGGGTATCGACCGTTCCTATGTTAATCATTTCATGCCGTAATCAATTCTTATAATTCAATATGCCCTACAAAATAATTGCAAGCATCGAGCATTTACTATGGATTCGGCTTTAACAATCCGACGTAAGTATTTCCCAGTATCAGATTGTTCACCGTATTATCTGACTCTGTAGAACACCGATCAGTATTCTTCTTGACTTTACAAAATTACAAATGGTATCTATGAGTAATATATGGAACAAAATAAGTAGAATTCATCATTTTATGCTGAAAAGATTTTTCGATCATGGTGATCTTTGAAGACTATCATCAATAAATATTTCCCCAACAGGCATAAAATGTATAAGAACATTAAACGTATGCTACCGTTCGTAAGAGAAGTGTACTTTATTTGCAGCCACTAACAACACCAAGACTGTGGACATCTGTATCACCACTTGGGTGACTAATCTATAGTATACAATGTCTGTGAAGAAGTAGATACCCTAGCTGTATGAGGAAATGGAGGATAACGGAACGCTGACGACGTTACTGGGCGACAATACAAGCCTATGCAGTCATTTCCCGTTGCACCTATATATAATGTTATCCTCATAAAACAAAAACAAAAAACATTATCTCTTGCACCCCATTCGATTTGAATGTTATAAAATGTACCACAGCGTCAGAATTCTGTTTTACGTTGACAAAACATCAATATTAAGGCATGGGTACGGGTTTATTTGTTTGTCTAGGCATCTTTGTTGACAAGAATGCAAAAATGAAGATGGTGAAGATAAATGAAAATGACTGAGAGACGCTGCCCCTATCCATTTTCGGTAAGCAGCTCATAGTAAGTAATTTTTTCCTCGAATTATGTAAACATCATTTCGAACTTTCTCAATTTAATGTACTATATACTATTACTGTTAGTTCTAAAGTAGTTGACAACATAGTAAGTGCACTGTATTATGGTTGATGACCGTAGCAGACCAATTCATATCGTTTCGTGCAAAGCACTATTCATGAGGCAGCAAAGTAAGGGGCTACGATGTTTTTCCAATTGCCTCACAATCACTCCCTGGTGACCACCAATCTCTCTCATACGTTGTCCTGTGATAAGGCCAAAGTGCGCTCTTCACGTAATGTGTCGTGCTCATTTAATATTCAAAACCTCGCACTCAGAAATTGTTGTCTACTTGTTAAAAACACAACCGCACCTAATCTAATTTAATAAAGTATCGTGTTTGTAGGTACCAAACGTGACTTAGATAAAAATGTCAGCAGTCACTATCGGTTGGACATTTGTCATGTAAGTAACATATGAACACAACTTTACTATAGTATACATCGCATATCATTAAAAAAAAATAAAAACGCGTCAAAGTACTTGCTTGAATGTGGTCGTTGTTGTTGACCAGTTCCGTCAAGCACTCGCCAGATAAAATTATATTAAAAGCGTGCGGTCCATCATTTAATAAGCATAAACATTGGATTTACATTGAGGAAAGTTATCTGAGGAAAGTTATCAGTAGCATGAATTTATGGTCTCACATAGATGATGATGCTAAATGACAGTTCCAGTTCGCACACATCTTTGCACGTTCACACCGTAGAGCTCCTTGGTTAAGCGAAGCTTTCAATGATGCGATATGTTTCATTGTAAATTAAATGATAGGAATACATTAGAATGATGGTATTATGTTGAATGAAAGTGCGACATGGCGATCGAGTACAGTGAATGAAAGCATATAACCCAAGATTTGACCCTTAGTTGTAATATTTTAGTCTGTTATCATATGTGCGATGAGGTGCAAGTAAGGTGGTGTAATTAATTGCAACAGCCGTAACTGTAATTACAGCAAATATAATGGACCGTCAATCACAAGCTGCTTTGGAAAGAACAAACCACAACTGGATGTTATTTCATGTGGCAGTATTTACGTCAGGAAATGTCACGCTGCATAATTAGTGTGATAGGTTTGCATTTGCGACAATAGTTAATTAACAAATATGTCAGTTCTGCTACATGGGCGCAATTATTTACATATGCAGATATATAAAACATGCTGTAATATGTGCAGCGCTATCCGAAGAGGCCCGATCATCATGTATTTCACTCCAGTGTCTACAATGCATGCAAATTTATTTGACTGTCGGAATAACATCTAATCTCGAACTTCACGACTGCAGCAGCATTGTCATATCAAACAAAAAGAGCGAGAAGGTATGTAACGTTTAACGGGAACAATTATTTTTGTTATAATAATAACACTGATCATAATTTAAATCAAATTGATGTTTCAAATCTCTATTTATTTGAGAAGATTCCCTTTACTTTCATTAGGATGAAATAAATCAGCCATTTGACTCTCTAGAGTGACTCCACACTGCAGAAAACTGACGATGCTTTCGAATTCCATCAACGCTATTGGAGAGTTGAAATCTTTAGATTATGCATATGGTCGTTAGCTGCCATTCAGTGTGTTCATGGCTGGATATCACTCCATATGTATGATGTCCTTCTTGCCAGATGAATGTGAAAATACATGCAAATTTTTATTTTGTTTATTCAAATAATAATCCTGTTCGAGCGGTTACTGTGCTTGGTTGACGTGTGGTGTTCTGTAGTTCTTAGAGTGCTGGTCGTGTTGTAAGCAATTGTTTTACGGCATATTTGGTCTGCGATGAAATAAGTCTCAGCTTTATTTATTTGTGCTGTTATTGCAAACAGCAAGTGTGCTTTATTGATAACAGAACTTATTACCGTAATTTATTGCTAGTTTTCATGATGTTTTCTGTCTGAAGCTGTTTTTTCTCAGCAAATTTCTTCGAAACAGTAACCCTACTTCAATGTTACTTTGCGGACATATGCATCTCGCTCCCGTTACAATTAATTTACCTTTGGATGAAAAACACTGTAAGTCAAAAACCCCATTACACTTTCATATACAAGCTCTGCTATTGTAACAGACAACTTGAGATAATTGATTTCTATCCTGAAGTGGGATTATCACCACATTTGGCAGATGGGTACTTCAAACATACATTACAGTGTATGCATTGTTAATTAGGGAAGCTGCCGTGTTAAGTGACAGGGCAGGGCAATATGTGTTTGCACAATGAAGGCCATATAACAACCTCGCTCCCCTTTCAGAGGCCTAAGCAAAGATCTCATCATACTAATATACCCGACGTATGTTGTGGGGCTCGAGCGTGTCCTGGTTTCGTCGAAGCTAAGAAAGTAAACAAAAGTTCGTGGCTTCAGACCATAAGATCGACCGGTGAAGGCGTGTTTCCCAAAACACTTTTTTATTTCTCGTTCTACAGAAAATTTCGTCAGAAACCAAAACCCGAATTGAAATAGGACCTTTTAGTATATTTGTATGATGATTTATTGTTTATGTTCTATTAAACTAATTAGCATTTCGCTATGTCCCCTAAAGCCGGCTGATTTTCATTATTTGTTGGTCATCCGTGAGATAACTTACACTGGTATATAAAACTTTAATTCAAATACAAACTTTTATTTGATACCTTTACCTAACCACTTGATAGAATCTAGCCCAATTGGTAGCCCTGCTGAACGTCTTGTCCGCCTTTTGACGTAAAAATCGAATAACAATGTAAAGGTACGTACATAGAGGCAATTCAAGGAATGTGTAGTATCAAAACCAAAACAAACGTATGAACCCATAACTTCCAAGTTATGAATGATAGTTGATATAATATTGCGTGGTTTGCCCCTTCCATTATTAGCCTTACAGCATTGTATAATCATGGTAGTCTTTGCTGCACTGATCACATGTAGACAAATAAGTTGAACCTCCATACAATAATTGATATTATAATGTTTAATTCTAACTAAATGTGGTAACAAGGATGAACAATGTTCATGTAGTTAAAAGAGCTATAGTAACCTCACAAAGTGGCTATTAACTTCCTCTATCCCGGTAATGAGGTGATATATTCAAGCGTACATAAACTCTGTGGGTCGTTTAATTAATTCATCATGTGATCATGATAAAACCCTTACCCTCGTCGGGGGAGATTTCAAATCACAAAGTGGCTTAATTACCCAGAACATTTGACCAATGATTAACAAATTTGCGACTGATGGAACCGACATGAAATAGACTTACCTGTCGATGCCTTTGTCAGGAGCGGGACGGCTTTTATTTCACTCACTGTATCGTTGATTGACGTTGAAGCCGACCAATGAGAGGGTAATGTTGAGGCGAAGCTTTGGGACGATGCGATTGGCCCCACCCCCTTGGATCGAAGTGACCCATGGAGGAGTGGTCATGCACTTTGATATTGTTCATTGGAGGGAGCTGATAAAATCCTATGAATGATTACGAGAATGCGGACAAAAGAGGGGTGACTGTGGATCGTCTGATGGGAGGGATATGATAATAAGCCTATACACAGGTTTAATGAAACCGATGTTATCGGGTTTAGCCTAAGAGCCATACAACAACTGTGGAATGGGAGTTTGTCAAGTGGAGAACCAGTGGGAAATGTATTGACACTGTGCAGAACGAGCTGTAGCGTGAAACCATGAAAAGGTTCATTTGAGTCTCAAGACATCACCATCGTCAGCCTCGTTCTGACCCTACCTTCCAACAGTTCAATGAATTATCATCCCGATAATACGTTAACAGTTACTTTACTCGACTCCCCAAAGCTATATAGTTGGAACGGGCTTGGAAAATGGAATTAGTGGAAATTCAGTACCCTTACAAGTGGAAGAATGTTACTGAGGACAAGGGGTTTGTCGTCTTGTATCACGTGGCTCGTGAGTATAATCTCCCTGATGTCTGTTTTAGCAAGTAATCTGACATCGGAGTGAATTTGAGGAGACTCGTCCTAGATATTTTCGCATTACCAATAGTTTTTATGGCTGGATCGATGATAGAATCCTATGCCGCCCACTTATGCGAGCAAAATGAAGCACGAGCGTGTCTCACATACAATCGAACATGACGGACAGCAACGATAACCCTACACAATGAGTCAGTCATATTTTACATGGTCGAGGGGTTGCGTCAAAGGTTTTGAGATGGGGAAAGTCAAGTCGGTCAGCGTATTGTTGACCCCGATCGGGGTTTGTACAAACTTTATGTGTATTGTAATCTCATTGAAGCTCAGGTGGTAGGAGACACTGTGGTTCCGCTTCCGCGTATTATCCCAGTCGATCACGATTTGTCGGGGGTATTTGATCAACCTCACAGATATTTTATTACCCGATAGCCACCAAGTCTGTTTCTACTATAGAAATCGATATAAGCGATGCCACAGATCAACCCATCCGATTCGAATCTGGTAAACTGACGGTGCGTTACATTTCCTTAAAACCAAGAAAGATATATTTTGAAAGCCATGGTTGATATATGCATCCCATGATATCCGAACCAAGCGGCTGGTGGGATCTCCCTGCTTTCCCGGGGCAAGGAGTCAGCGAAGACATGGTTTGGGGAGTGTGCTAGGGGGTCTGGCAAAAATAGCGTTACTTCTGGACCGAAGAGTTTTACCTCTCGTTAAGACACAAGCCTTGAAAACAGGAGCGAGGGTGGTTGGATATTTTTTCAAAGGTAAGTCTCTAAAAGATTCGGCAAAGAAATAAATGTTACAAACTGGAGAGGAAGTGTTCGATCAAATCCCAAAACCCAAACAACTGCATCGCCAACCAGCAGTCTCTATAAAACGGCTAGTACGAGGTAGGCGTGGTAGTTCATACCGTCGACGTGGCTCTCTGGAGAATATCGTTGTAATATGTTAGCCTTTGTTATGATCCCCAAATACTGGGCTAAAGGCTTAATGGGGAAACCCTATGATTGTGAATATAACCAAATTATTAGCCGCATGAATATACATGATTGGTGATTTAATAAAAGTGATAATATACCCTAGTTGAAATTCTTTTGAGTTCTGCCTATCACGACACCCAACGCATAACACAAAGCACCTATCTATAAATGGAGTGGGAACCTGTGAATGTTCACTCAGTATGAGAATAGATCAAGCCTTAAAACATACCTTTACTTGCATGATGACAGGTCCGACCGGATGTGGAAAAACTTACTTTGTGAACGAGTTAATTAAAGATAGTCATATTGAGCCACGTCTGACCAAATCGTGTGGTATTTTGAAAAGTGGCAAACAATGTACACTTAACTACCGCATGTAAAATTTGTAGATGTGTGAATTTTGAGACAGACCTTCAACAAAGAACCTTGTTGATCATCAACGATTTGATGCAAGAAACCGACGAATGCGTCACTCGACTATTCACCAATGGGAGTCACCATGACAATTTTAGTGCAATATTTATCCGGAAAGAAAAAAGAACATCGAACAATTAGTTTGAACGCTCATTATTCAGATGCTTTTAACAACTCTTGAGACGATTCCCAAATAATGCGTTTAGCCAAACATATGTACCTGTGTAATACCTACAAGGAGCACTTGCTACTTCACCATTGTTACTTGTTAATGGATTTGAAGCAAACAACAACAGATCACTTACGGTTACGAACTGACATACCACGACCCAATCAAGTTGTATACCTACAGAAATATAAACACTCGATCATCCGGCGACCATCATTCTAATCGTTAGAGATTGACCATGGCTGAGCGTCTCAGAAACGAGCTTATACATTACTAGTGATGGCTAAAGCTCAGCCCTATGGCTTTGATTCACGTGGCTGACAAAGAATTGATGAATTGTCTCTGTGAATGTGCCCTCAATGTTTTTAAAGGAAACATATGGTTGACTTCAGTTCAGAAACGTAACCCGACACTAACAAGGTCTGCGTGTTTGATCTCACCTAAAACTAACAGATGTTTTCTCCCGGTGTTATAAGGATCTATTTTAGGTATTACTGGTCCGTTATCAGGCAATGTGTTCGGCTAATTATGGCTAAGAAAATGATATTGGTTAATCTTCGGTTGCTGTCAAGTACACGTTATGATCAAGCTCCCACTGTCGACGTGTGATCAAACTCGGATGCTGAGATGCGGGGTGCGTTGAATTGTAGTGATTTATTCAAGGAAGCTGAAGTAGAATCTCAGAACCAGATTGTAACGAAACACTGCAAGTATTATCGCCAGCACATCACCCCACCACCCCACTCGGCCTTAGCTAATCCCCCTTCCCTCACGACCCTAAGGCACCGGCAGCGGATGGAGGGGTGCAGCCGTTGGTCAGAGCTACGAAGTTCAAAGCAAAGGCGGTCGGACAATGGTTGGGTGTACAAGATGACGATGACGCGTCATTATTGGGAAGATTGTTCATCAATGGCAGGCGGATTTAGTTGACATAGCCCGCTAAGCCAAACAGAACCGAGACATGAAATTTCGATGTATTCTCGAGATATGTGTGGGTGACCCCATTTAAAAATACGGAGACACCGTATGCTAAAACAAAGACGTAAGCCCCTTTGTTCACAGACTGATAAGGGCAGATGGTTTTCAACTGTAAATTTCAGACGTTTCTTAAGCAACAATGGATTCGCTTTTTTACCTCCCACAACGCTAAAAACTAAAATGTGGCTTTATTTTACCAAACACAACACCAGTGTTTATCTACCGGTTCTGGCTTTGTTGCTAAAAGGGTACAACCTCAGCTATCGTGGCAGCACTAAGCGCATCCCAATATCAGTCTCATTGTATAATGAAGAAGACACTTGGATGACGTTATTCGTGGACGCTCTGATGGGGCTAAACCACCTCAGTAGAATATCGGGGATCGTGTCCGCATCAGGTAAGCACGCAGTAAATTTAAAAAAAAGTTACACTTCCAATTGGAGGGAGGTGCTGTTTACCCTAAATTCACTTGTGAGTTGTCATTTCTGGCCCGATTGTTTGACGTGCCTAGTTTACGGTGTAGGCAAGTAGGATGCCCCTTCTTACAGCTTTTACACAGGGTTTTACAGTCCTTGGATAGATGACCCTGTTCGAGACAGCCATAGCAAAGACGGCAGTCGTGAAGGGTATGGTTGCCCTTCTTGCAGTAAAGACAACTATCTCTGTCAAAGGACTGCTCTGAATGTTGGTTCACCCGAGTGCTCAAACCAACAAATCGTTTTGCTCTCACTCCATTGTTTTGCACTTTCCGCAACTTTCCTGCTCCATCGCTGGGCCAACCAATCAGGTTACTTCGGTAGTTATTTGCTATATCCTCGTCAGTCATTTAGTATGTCCAGGCCCTTGATTTGGCTCATTGCCATCGCGCACTGTTGTAGAAAGTTTGAAAACTTCCTCAATCCTTTGCTGTCTTTCCCGGACGCCTTTGGCCATTCTACGAGTCTATCTCTAAGGGCTTCTGATACAAGAAATTCATTGCCATACCTCTTCTGTGTCAAAGAAGAAGGTTCCTTCGACAGCGTGTATGGCTTTGCCTGCCATATATCTTTTGAGGTAGTGTATCCTCTCGATACGTGCTATGCTTCTGGCGTCAATCAATGCAGAAAACGATGCCTTCCATGAAGAGTATGTGAGAGGGTCACTGCTGAACACAGATGGCTCAAGAATGGGAAAATCTGCTGATATTGGTAGATACAGATGTTGATTATGTACTGGTAATGAGATTAGATATTCTAGAAGCTTGACGTGGAGAGTCTACCAAATTCTCTTTAGCGTTAAGGGCATCCAGCTCGGCTTATGTCCTTTTCGATTTCATTGGCCAATCTCCGATCTTCTAACTCCTGTCGTGGCGCAACAAACTCGTCTTCGTCTCCAGTCAACACTAATAAAACTGTCATTCACGTAACAAATAACTGTCATTCATGAACGGCGTATACCGGTTAATTCTATAATTCAGGTATAGAAATAAAATCATACTCACTGCTTTGCACCTCAATTTGTTCCACGGCTTGTAACAAGTATGTATCGCTCATCAGTCTGCCGCGTTTGCTCACCTCGGAGAAAGGTTAGAGTAGTTGCTTCCTGAGACCATCCTCTCGTGTTTGTATACACCCCTAATATGTTCACGGGTCATTGACATGGGAGCTCTTTTGTCAGCAAGATGATTGAGTAATATCTGACGAGATTGTAAAATCGAACGACACAAGAGTTGATATGCGCTTGAATATATCACCACATTACCAGGGATAGAGGAAGTTAATAGCCACTTACAAATCCATTTCATAGTGCCCTTCTAAAATCACAATCGAAATCATCTTAACATCTTCAAGACGTTGTAGACCTTTAAACTAGACAACTAACAATACATCTGTCAAATGAATAGAAATTTCCCCACCTCATTTACCCATTCACAGATATCTCTTCAACATGATTGCAATAGAACCAGGTGATTCAATTTCACCATACGAACTGCCACCCATTATGTCATATTCAACTACATTAGACTTACGACCATTAGAATAATGCTAAACACCTACCTTTTTGCCCCTAATACCGCACCATAACTGGGAGCTCAAGCAGGTCGAAAGCGGACTGTTTAAAGATGGATGACACAGTTAAGAATAAGTGAGGCGGTTTAAATGTATTACAAAAATGAGCCGGTTTGTTTTACTATGATTATTTTGACAAAAGGAATGAATGTTTGGTTAGCATGCCTTTTAAAGGAGAGTTAAATAAATACCCATAAACAACTGGTGCTATAGATTCAACGACTATTACATCAGCATACATCGGCGTGACATTTCATTTTCTATTCTACCCTATTGCTACACTAAAAGTAAGCAATGTTTTCTTGTTAACCAGATTACTTGGAGGCTCCTCATGTCGTCTGGGGATGGGTACGGGGCGATTTCTAGGAATTAGCCAGTCGATCAATAGACGCAGACAACGTGGCACCCGTTGACTTCCAACCAGGACACACTACAGACGTATACGATGGTGTCGTTGTATCGTAATATTGATAACAATGCAGTGGATGTTGCTGTTGATTTTGATAATGATTATGATGATCGTGATGGTGAACAGTATTATGATTATCATGATTATCATGATGACCAGGGTACATATAAGATATATCTCATCTTAAAGCAATGATGAAAATAAGTAGTGTCTGTGATTGTAACTTGGCATCGGTCAGACGTAAAATGGTTCCTGTTGGACAAAATGTTGTTCTTTAAAGCAATTGTCATCTAATATTTCATTATCAATTCATTTCAAATATATCACAGTTTATCATCCCTTGTATTAATTCATTAATTATTGCTTGCAGCCGCTAAGACTGTAAAAGCGCAAATATATAATGAAACAACAATTCCGATTTGATACCTTAATATTCGATGGTTTTCCTCCAGACACTTGTATTATGCAGAACTTATGCCAAAGCATTTCAACCTTCGGGAAGCAGAAGAATAATTGATGTGATCAAGAAGTCGGTTGACAAAAGGTAATGGACAAAAATGTCAGTACGGTGTCACACCCACAGCCTTTTACGGCAATTAAGAAGTTATTGGGCATGGCAGCATGTACATGTCTGTTTGGAATAATGTAATGCTAAGATTTGGGGAAAGGGACTGCAGTAGTGAGCACAATGCAGTCCCACGAGGGCATGTCATCAAGTTCTGTTAACTCGTAACGCATCAGAAGGCAAAACAAAGTCAGCAGTACTCTTAGATAATCATTTGTGTCTTTTCACGAAGGCGATAGAAGCTATGTGATATTTTTCATGTACGTCTTTAATATCATAGTCTCGATATCTTAACTCGGATGGAAAAAAAGTGTAATTGGTATACAAATATTTCTCACAGTATACGCGTGCCGAATTCTCACCTGCCCTCTTCACATTATCTCCACGCTTAAAACCTGATTCCATGTAATTTGCCGACTGTTTTTTTACTGACACAATGCAGCGCAGTAAAATAATACTCTTGTCTCTTGAATAAACAATTACAATCTTTATTTTCCGCCATATTACTGTTGGTGCCCTACGACTTCTAGCCATGGACACAAAGTACCAGTGGTATTCAAGCAATATTCACTTGTGATACAGATTGCCATGGAACGTAGGTGTACATTCTGCCTGTCACAAACAGCAATCACCTAGTCCACCCAAACATTGATAGGTGTGACACCATGTATGGATAAGTACTTGTTGGAAGCCATGCATGGCGGAATTAGATCGTTCCTGAAAGCAAATATTTCAGTATGCTGTGTGGAAAAGACGCACCTTATCATTCGACGGAAATATGAATTTAACTTAGTCTTATTCATGAAGTGACTTCTTATTAAATTTTTCTAATGATAACAGTTCCTATCTTATTGCCTAAAATCATCAAGTGGAATTTACGCTTGCTCTGTGTTTTACCAATGCGCAGTGCCCAGGTATAGCGTTATGAAATTGTTTTAGCTCATCCGACTTTAATAGCCTCTCACTGAGTTATAAGCGTGACATGGACACGTGTAATCTGATACCAGTTCTGGCCTATGCCGGTCCTATTGATCGAAGATTATCACTGGTTCACAACAGATTCGGATGTCCAGTCATGTCTATAACGACCCTGGAGGGGCTTGAAGTTAATATCCTATCAAAAACAAGCAATCAGACTTCATAACGGCATCTGATGTAGCAGATTGTGGCATTGGTGTCACCCGTGGTCGTACGCCCTCTCCTCAGGTCTTCCATAGGTCGCCGTAACAATAGTGAACATCGCTGCCATCGATGGACATGACTTCTTCACCAGAAATCGTGATTGTCGTTTTCTTTACCACGGCGCCCCCCAAGTTTTGTAAAACGCTGGGGTTGACTTCGGTCAAGGTCAGTGGGATTGTTGAGACCAGCCAGGCCGTCCCCGGAGCAATGACGTTGTCTGTACCCAGGTTGGGTAAGCAGACCAGCAGTTGTTGGTTCTTGTCAATAGTGCTTATGTCGTTAGTAATGACTACAGACTGCCGCACACCCTTTACCCTGAGGGGCTCCCGTAGTCTACAATATGGATATAGCTTGCGGGAGAATATACTAGTCATGTTGACAGCGAATGTATTTACAATACAGTCACATGCAAGATGGAACCCAACATTTCAAAATGACCCCCCTGAGGAGGGGGCCATGGGAGGGGAGGAAGGGTGCGAGACCTCGAGTTCGACTCCGGCCGGGTTAACAGAAGACCAGGTAGATTTCCAATAAGCCCTCAAGACTACACGTAGCGACTTTACAAAGGCCTCTCTGGCTGTGGAGACCTGGTCGCAACATAGGTTGCAGATGCCGTCATTCCACCTAACTTCCAAGAGCTTATAGGGCTTGACAAGGCTATGCAGAGGTGAGATGGTCAACATCCTGGCTCAGTTAACTAAGCTAGAAGGGGCGATCACCAAACAGGAAGCCAAGATGGCAAGTTTGGAAGAAGAATGTAGGGGGGAGAGTCCGGCGTGGAGATCCAAAATGAATTAGTTTGCAGAGCTGTAGGAGCAGCGGCGAGTTGGCATCTTTAAATTCTTCACGAGAACACGCGAGCCGAGTGTATCCACACGCTGTTCCAGCAACATGACATTACAGTTGCATCAGTAGTATATAAAAAGGCGTTTCTGAGACACAACTTATCTCTAGAGGGAGCATAGAGTCCACACCAATCTTGCGAGCTATCTAAGTTCTGTGAGATGAAAAGGGTGATCTAGGCTGGATCACTCAAGGCTCACACCGCTGAAACCATTGACGTTAAAAATAAAATAACCTCGCTAATACAGCGCGGACGAGACGAAGTCTAAGAATGATGAACTTGTGGAACGAGTGAAACACCTAGAGGAGCTTGTCAGTAGGTGTGAGATGCAGGATACAAGCTGGTTAAATTCATGTTACATGCTGTAGATGAGGTTAACCACTCGCGTCGGTATAAAGGTGTGTGGCACAGCATTGTGAAGCCATGGACGGGTATAAAGCTAAGGGTGTAGGCGGGAAGTGGCGGGTCAGACGAGGAAGGCAATTTGATGTCTCTATCCCTGGGCTGTTGCAGAAATTCAGGCACGGCATGAACATGCTACGCAGAGAGGGGTATCATATATATGGCGTGCATATCAACAAGGTGTCCCTATCTCCGTTCGATTCTACGATTGCTACAATTGTTGCCTCTAGGCTCCGTCTAGAAATAAGGTGTGAGGGACAATGTGTCTCAGTAACGCCTTTTTATATACTGTTGCATCAGTCCTCACTTCAATTGGGACCCTGGTACTTGTCCTAATAGGCTGGGAGACGACCCCAGCACCGGCACCAGCATCAACACCTGCTGACAAACGCGATGGAAAGGAGTGGATAAAAAGCCAGCTCAACTCCTTGGAAAATGCCATGAAGGTCCTAGTCGGTAATACAGCAGCTATAGTTCGAAAAGTTCAAGTCGGGTGGTATCTCAGAGTTTCAATGATTTTAATATCCGCGTGGGATGCCGAACGTCAATTAAACCAATATAAATGTCCGTCCCTGCCTCTAGCATAGCGAAGACCGCTATATGGCATTCAGAGGTCACGCGGCAATAAGCTCCTGCAGAACAGGTCGTACTTTACACGGTGTTACAACTGGTGATAATGCTGCAAGCAGTGATGCTGGTCATAAAGGATCTGTAGCCATAATTCGTGTTGTAGATTTTGGTTGCTCTGTCAATGGTAGGTATGTTGTAATTAGCAATCGGAGTGTAGGCAGTGGTCATGTGATAGGTTTTTCTAGTATTTTGGCAGTGGTTGCTTCCTGGGCGGAGGTTGAGTTTTGAGCGGCGGCTGTGTTGCTAGCAATGGATGTGGAAGAAATTTAGGTGTTGTTAAAAGGAGACATTGTGCCATTTCCGTGATTTATTGCGCACTTTGATACTGAGGCTCAAACACAATGGATGAATGATACGTTTGTCGAGGGATGGAGGTGGAGTGTGGATAAAGAGATGTATCATGTAGCGATAGAGAAGCCGACAGGCAAGTGACATTTGAATGGGATCACGTAGTATCACGATGGGTCACTGATGAATATTTTTCTCATCGCATATCCGCTCATAAAAATTAACAACCATTTGAAGATAGGACAAAAAAGTAATGATTCCCCGATGGCTTGAATATGTAGGCCTCTTGAGTATGGTGTAAATGAACCACACTCTTTGCCAACGAGGTCATCAGGTGCTGAACACTAATATTAATGAATACTTTTCTACGTTTGTGACCATTATTATTGGATTTAATGTACAATCATATGTATGATAGTCTAAGCATTACTCACTGAACGTATATACCTATGTACTTTAATTATTAACGTGAATACAGGACACTTCAAGCAAGCTGTAATTGTATATCGTCATATATGTCCATTGATTAGAAAATCTTAGAAGTAGATTATATCATGGTCAATACTATGTCTCAATATCTGGGCATATTCACTCAAAAATGTATCAAGCGTACCTGTTTCAGAAATGACCTTCCATTCATCCATGAAATATTTTCACAGCCCTCAACCAATTTAACTCAACTCATTCACACTGGTGTTTATATATATTGGCTATTGGTCAGTACTTTCATAAAGCGATCCAGTGTTGCTAGAAAACAGTTGTGATTATAAGTTCAAGATGACCTAGCGAGCTGTACATGGCGAATAACAAGCATCGTTTTCCCTTGTATTCTCGTTAGCTCCTGTCGTGGACACCTGGGATCATGAATAGACTCTGTCAACAAAGATATATACAGTCGGGACATTATTCTTTGACAAAATATATATAGATTGCAGTTCCTGCCAATAACTGCATATCACTGTGGTTTGAAACTAGGAAGTATATATATATATATAAATATATATATATATTTATATATATATATATATATATATATATATATATATATATATATATATATATATATATATATATATATATATATATATACATATAAATATATATATATACATATAAATATATATACATATACATATATATAACCATATATATATATATATATATATATATATATGCATATCAATATATATATATATACATGCATATATATACATGTATATATATATTTTTATATATATATATAAATATATATATATATACATGTATGTATATATTTATATGTACATATACATATATAAGTATATATATATATTTATATATATATATGCATTCATTAATAGATATATTTATGTATAGATATATATAAATGTATATATATATACATATATATATTTGTATATATATATACATATATATATGTATATATATGCATATATATATATAAATTTATTTTTGGTACAAATTTTATTAATATATATATATGAATGTATATGTATATATGTATACATATATTGATATACATGCATATATAAATTTATATATGTATATATATTCATACATATATACAAATATATATATATATACATATATATATATGAATATATTTATAAATACATAGATATATATATATATATATACATATATATATATATATATATATATATATATATATATATATATATATATATATGTATATATATATAGTTTTTTCCCCAATCACAGTGTACAGACATTTTAAGCAGTACAATTATAAAATGCCTCAGTAACAATGAGATCTTTGGACTCTTCGAGGGTAAAGATACCGATATGGTCCTTCCCGCTTCTGTCACGCAATTGCATCGTTGCCCTGTCTACAAATGACACTTCGCTAAACCATGTCTCATTCCATAGTAATTAACGTTCATATTTCACCTGGCCCTCTCTCGCAAGGATAACATCAATGCAAGCTTAGCACTAACTACTGTCCAACAGCCCGGGGCTAGTAAGACAGTCGCTCGGGCTAGAAGATAGTCCAAAATATAGGATGCTACAAGCCCGTTCGGGCTAGTGGGTGTTGACATGGGGAGAAACGGCGGCGGAAATATTTGTCCGACTGATTCGCGACTGATTCGCACAAAGGTCAAAGAGTACACCACTCACAGTCATTCGGCGCGCCTGTTACGAAAGTTTCGTAAAAAGCCAATCAGAACGTTTCTTGGTTGTGGTATTACACGGGGTTTCTTATATTCGGTTGTATCATCCACGGAATCAGCTGTTTTAACACATACTACGCCAAAAGAAACTACAAAAAGGTCGACCATAGAAGCGGATTGTTGAGACATGGTTTTACGTCAATAAAGACTTAATAGTAATCTCAAGAACACTTAATGAGTGTTGCTATTTTGTGGGGTTTAGCCCAATTATTTAGTAATTTTAGATGTGTACTGCTCTATGAGCAGCTGTAAGTTTTTTATATTTGATTATAATTTGAGGTTATTTTTACATGTTATTGTGATTAAAAAGAATACATAGTATACCACATATAAGACAAATAATCTAATAAGAAGCAAACATTCAAACTAAAACGGCCTCAACGGTAAAATAAAAACGGAATTCCTTAGACATACAACATTACACCTAATTAGTGGAGATGGTCTGGGTGGCCTTGGTCCGATGGCACATCACTGAAGGATAAAGGGTACAGGTACCATATTGTAGGGTTGCCCGCTCCACTCTGGTTATGCATCCGGCGTCCTCTTCTATGAAGGTTAGATGTGGGTTGTGCTGTCTGGCTTTCAACCAGAACCCCCGCAGTAGGGAGGCTGTCGGAGATGAATGAGTCAATGACGGGGCTGGGATCGCTCCACCTGCTGTGGATAGGAATCCCACGTGGTTCCAATGGAATGAGGCAACGACGGCTTTTCTTGAAGAGCTTGGGCTGTCGGTGTGTTGCAAACAACTGAGGGTTTGGGTAGGTTGGAGGAGACTGGCCGTTAGCTTAAGGACATCAGTTTACTCCTACGGCGCCTCCTCCTGTGTCTCAAGGAGAGTTCCTCAAGCTCCTACATATCGGAACGGGGTGTAAGAGGTCGCAAGGGGGAGAGATCCTGCGGAGTCAAGTGTGCAAACGAGGTCCACATCCGATGGAGTATAGGCCCTGGATTAGGTGTCGGGCTTTTTCTTTTCTGGTGAGGCCACTTCATGAGATGGAGCCTTCCTCTTGAGGGACTGAGGAAGACATTTATTGGCATGGGCACTCATCTTCTTCATTTACCCAATTGGAAGTGACGTACCTCCAGCAGTCAATAATATATATATTTGTATGTGCATATAAATAAATAAATATATATATATATATATATATATATATATATATATATATATATATATATATATATATATATATATATATATATATATATATATATATATATATATATATATATATATATATATATATATATATATATATATATATATATATATATATATATATACATGGAGTCGCATGAAGTCGCATCACCAGTTTTTATTTTGTGACTGTCTGTACTGTCAAGATCTGAGTGCGGCTTGGCAAATGTACCCAGGAATTGGTCAAGCAACTTATGGACCTCCACCTGTTCCCTACTGAGTCTACAAGAAGTAACCTTCAAGAGATTATTTAGATGATCTGGAAGCAATGATTCCTTCCTTACAGAGGTTGTGGTACGAATGTGATTATCTGAACCTTCGGTATATTCCAATGAACTAGAAACATCCTCAAGAACATCACAGGTTTCAACGTTTGCCCCTTCATAAAGGGTTATCGAAGTGTTGTATACGTTGATAAACCTTAGAGGAACCACCCCACAATTTGGGTCTACTTCGGGACCGGCTAGAGACTAACATTTCACTATAGGGTTGGACAACAATTGTCTTCCTCAGCGAGTCACGATATACTGAGTCCCTGTACTCAGACTCTCTGAGACACTGGTGTCGCGCAACACCTAAAGTTAGGACGCCATTTCTTGCATCCAACACGCAACCATGTCTTTTAAGAAAATCCATCACCCTAATTTCAGGAGCATTAATCTCAACCACCACCACAAGATGGCTAAACGTATGTTCTCCTACTTCAAATGGCAATGCTACCCGACCATGCACCTGGAGAGGCCCATCAGCGGTTTAGCCAGAATTTTTTAATTTTTTTTTTTTTTTCTCCAGTCGAGGTTTTTCAGGCTTTTCTCCGGAACGGTTAAACATATCAACATGAAATTTTGGGGAATGATAGATCAAGTTGTGACACAACTGGCGATCCAGTTTGACGCGCATGCGCAGTGTTGGAGGCTTATGGGATTGATTTTTCGTCGATTTTTTCACCCATTTTCTGTAACTATCTCCTCCATAACTACTGCAGTTACGAACATATGAATTATATGGTTGTAACAAGCAATTATCGTAGCGTGGAATAGGCGAAAAAAATACTTGTTTCACTTTGTATAATGACATATATTTTAGAGTACCTATCTACGACTTCTCTCCTCGCTGATATCTCTGAAACGGCTGTATTTACGGACATGAAATTTTGTCAGTATTTAGAACTTGGCCTCGTGATAATGATTGTAACAGTATTTTTAGCATTCACAGTAACAAAAAACAGTAAAAAGGACGATTAGTTTCAAGGTTTTCTACTGCAGCAGCTAAGCGCCCAGGCTAACAGCAGTTCGTGTTTAAGTAGGCCAAACCTTACGTAATCGACCAGAGGCATTCATGCTTGCATTGGCTGGGTTTGCATTGACTTGGCTAGGGGTCATGTCAAAACAGGCTAAACCTTAGGTAATCGACCAGCGGCATTTATCACTTTCGTCAGCTCAATATTGACTTGGCAAAGGGGTCATGTCAAAATATGTAAGCGGCAGCTTATAATAGTGCGCGTTACCAGCTCTCCTTGGTCCGTGTATTTACTGTCTTTTTGTCTCAGCGACAGTGTGCACTGGATGTCCCCGTGCAATCAAAGCGGGTATATATACACAAACACACAGGCACGCACACATATATATATGTATACACACAGGCGCTCGGTTTTCGATGCCAAGCTTCCGAGCGCCGAGCCGCTATCTATAAATAGCATATATATGTGTATATTTAAAAGTGTGTGTGTGTTTATATACATATATATATATATATATATATATATATATATATATATATATATATATATATATATATATATATATATATATATATATATATATATATAGATATATATATATATGCATAGTATATATATATACATGTATATATATATATTTATATACATACATATATATACATATACATACATATATATATAATATACATATACACATATATATACATATACAGATACATATATATATAGAAATATACATATACACATATATATATATATATATATCTATATATATATATCTCTATAATATATATATATATATATATATATATATATATATATATATATATATATCTATATATATATATATATATATATATATATATCTATATATATATATATATATTCATATATATTTTTTTTTTAGAGATAATATTTTTTGTGTTATATTGTTGGTACCGTATTGCTGGTCGTCCAGGCTTGCCGTTGGAAGACATGCCGTTGGCGCTTGTGCCAACTCAAAGAAGTCCAAACTTTACGTAATCGACCAGTAACGTGGGTGTGTGTGTGTTTGTGTGCATCGAAACATATTCGTATTTAGCAACTAAGCTATGTACGACTACAATTGAGTAAATTACTCTAAACTGGTCACTGCTACGGAGCACGTCGTCCTCAAGGGATCTTTTACATCCCTTTTCAAAGATGTGACCATCCGAGTCACGAGTCAGGTTGTCACACCTTGGAGTCGAACCCACAGCCTGTGGATCAAAAGGCAAAGCAGTAAACCACCAAGCCACTGAGACCGGCTTAGTGCCATTCCCTCGGCTTTGTATTGACTTGGTTAAGGGGTCATGTCAAAACATCTGCTAAGGGGTCATATCAAAACATCTAAGGGGCTGCAGCTTGTGACATCTATCGAAAAATAGTGCGCGTTACCAACTCCCCTCACTGACATCTATCGTAAACGTGTGCTGCGCATAGGGTTTCTTAACAAGGCGCAATCACAGACCCGATTGCTTGCCATTGGAAGACTTGCCGATGGCGTGCCTGCCGAATCTAGTTTGATTTACAATAGGCTGCAGCGGTGGCATAGAATCTGCCTCCATAGCCTTGTACTTGTTTAGGTGAACCACTGTAATTTTGTAGATCCTGAATCAATTATGCAATCTACTCTCACCCAAAAAAATGGCAGAAATAAACTGTCCATACCCCACTCCAAATTTGGAGCATTTGTAGTTTCATGTGCTGACTCCTGGCCATCTGTCGCAGCATCTCCTAGTTCTCCGAACTCGGTTATTTGAGCCTTCATCCTGCCTAGTTCCCCTCTTACTAATTCATCTTTAAGAGGGACCGTATCGGTTTCCACTCTTTGGGCCAGAACACTGTGCTTTAAGGGTACCTGTCCAACAAGCCCTCCCCACAATAAATGCCTCATACACTAAAGCAGATTTGAGATCGTCATCTATGCTACTAGGCTTAGCATGGAACACAAATAGTTCCATATCTGGATCATTGAGAGAATCCATGAAGCAGTCTTGTATCCAACGCTTCCCTGGCGTCACTAGCAGCCGAGGGATAAACCAATCGGACCAACATCTTTATGTCTTGCACAAGTTCGTGGAGTGGTTCTGACCTATGCCTGATTCTGCCTTTTATTTGAGCTCTCTATGCCTCAGACTGATTGTCAGACTTAAACCTAGCCATGAGAGTTCGAGTTCGAGCAAGTTACACCCATATCACACAGTGTACTCTGAGCCGCACCGCTCAGACTGGTTGCCAGCTCTGATGTGCTATTTTTCTCATTCCATTCATTACTTTGGGTAATCAACTCAAACGGATCCAGATAATCCTTGAAGTTATATTTACCATCATAGGTAGTGGGGGGGGGGGCGTTTGTGATTCCTCTAGTAAACAAGGTTGGACACTGGGTCGTGTAGCTGGACATTTTGAACGGAATCACACACGGTAAACTGTCCGTTTCTCTTTTGCCATTAAGATCTGGCCAGTTTAACCCCGGATCTGTTCTAACTGGAGCATTAACTACCGATTGATGGTTGACATGGCATCTAGCATTTCAACGTTAAAGACTATTAAGAGGCTTGTTCATATAAATACAGAAAAGAATCGGTGATAACACCCAGCCCCACCCCATTGGTTAAAATACATTTAGAGGAGCAATTTAACAATAGTAGGACAATGGTACTTCGCATCAATCATCTAGACAATTTAACATAATTCATCCTATCAAATGTATATATATATATATATATATTTATATATATATATATATATATATATATATATATATATATATATATATATATATATATATATATTTGGAGATTTATATTATATAGACCAATGTGGTTATGATAATTGAGCGTTGTATATTTCTTGCCAATCATTACAATACCACCTCTTTAATTAAATAATGGGCGATGTTTTATGTATAAGACTAGGCCAAAGAATGAATAACATGCATGTGAAATTTATGGAACTACTAAGAAATTCGGGTTTCTAGGGGTAATAAACAACTTGCAGATAGGTCGGGTTGGTCATTACAGAATGATATTCACAATGCTGTCAGCATATTTATTGTCACGCGCGCGCCAAAACACAAAGAACAGCTGCAATAAATAACAACACCTAATCGATCTAACATCTTAAATTTTCCATGACTACAGTTTTATCACAATTGTTGGCCCTGTCCCGTGTGGCATGATAGGTCGCATTATCAGCGAACAGAAATTCGTCGACAATGTACAGATCCATAGCCAGGTATAGTTAGCTGGAAATACAGTTCGTCGCTTTGAACTAACTTTCAGCCACACCAATATCATGTTAGTGGAATGGGAGATTTAACGCCACCAAAATTATTGCTTTTACCATAAGCAAGACGGTCCAATAATTCACCACTGTCCGTCATATTACTCACATGTAATCAATGATAACTTAATGTTTTAATCGCTTCTAAGTGGCGATTTTGTCTGTGAAATACTCTGCAGGGTTTACCCCACGTTGACTGAGCTGGGAAAAATACTCCCCCCCCCACCCCTTTGCCTTTCGCCTCGCCATTGGTGCCATGTTGGTGTCCCAAGCTCGCCCTCATCGTCGCATCTTTTCGAGGGTCACTTCAGACAGCGGTCGCTGCATCCACCAGACACGTGGTGTCTGCAATGTAATTCGGATATTATTTACAAAACAATTAGTATTATTTGATTTTTATCGCGGTGATCTAGATTGACCTGTTGATCTTTATCAAGAGAGTCTTACGTTCCGGTGTAGATACAGTGTGTGAGGTGTGCATAGCTCAGATACCTAATGTATAAACCGGGCATCAGGTTTGCTACTGAGACAGCTCGTCTCACTATAAATTAATGCGACTATCGCAAAAGACCTGCATTCATGTTTCAGTCACACACTAAAGCTAGTTCTATAGTGTCAGTCTCCATTCGCAAAACGCGCATAACTGAATTTATATTTAAGAGCGCTAGGCTTTCAAAACCACTGAGTATAGAATTTCAATATATTAGTGCAGATGGCTTTTTGATACAATTTTGCTCTGCTAATTTATTCCCTATTACTAAAGCCAGCTCAATGAAAAATCCGATCACGCGTCGGTATTGGTTGTAAACTTGTTGAGGCCAGCATAGTTTAGTATGATCATAACAAAGAGTTTATAGCTACGCTGAGAGGGCTCACTTCGAGTGGCTCTGTGGTGATCGCTTCACTAATTATAACACATTGCAATCGTAAAGTGGCGCTACCGAGACACAAACAAAAGCACATGGGAATACTGGGCTGACGTCTCTGCGATTGATAGAGCGGGGAAAATGTCGTTTCGCAGACCCTTGCCGCTGCCAAAATAATAGGCTTATGAATAGCGAAAATAACAAGTACTCTATTAAATAAATGTCAACTTGATAAATTACCCGGTCTTGGGTACACCTATCGAAAACAGATCGTCTCTAACAGCATCCGCGCAGTTTACAATCCTCGATCTTTCATGTCCGCACTGTGGATGGTAGTTTTCCAGAGGAAACTGGCCTGAGGTCGACATTTACATTTTTTGGGCATGTCAGGGACATGTGAAGGTCTCGATCAAAGAGTTTATAGCTACGCTAAGCTGCGTGACGATTATGAAATTACACGAAAGCCACCCCCGTCATCAGGCGACGATACAAAAGCACATGGGTCTGTTGATCCAACGTCTTGGCGGCTGTCAAAGATATGGAGTCATCTGATTGGTGGAGGCGACTACAGCTCCAAATTAAACAGAGAATACAATGTGGTTTAAAAAGATGCTATGACAAGACGCTTCGGCTAACAGGTGGCGTCTTCACATATTTCCTCGGGCGGAAGGCGTAAGTGAGCTCTCATAGCGAAGCTATAAACTCTTCGATCTTATCGCATGGCACCCTACTCTCAGTCAATCAGAGCTGGAGAAAAAGCTCGGTCTTTTTCCCATATCACCTCAAACGCACAGTTTGCCATGCGATAAGTGCTACCGTGTCGATATATCACCGAGAATCAACTTCACTAGAGCACCGCTGCTCTAGCATGGCAACACTACGCACACTTTACAAGTCTTAAAACGAAGGTTTTCTCAAGCCGCCAGCCGCTAATCTGGTTGCCAAATCTCCCCGGAATCATGCTGAGGCGCGAAATTCTAACACCTGCCGAGCCGTGTCTACTGCGCTACAGTGTTGCTAGCATCAAACAACGACGAAGTCTCACACAACAAACTATGAAGCATATTCTAATCAAATAAACAAACAAGTATAGAAAGAAAAGTATTATATCTAATCATCACTAAAACACCGAGGCAGCTGAGCGGGAAATCGAATGGGGATTTCGTATCGCGACAAACGACTACCTCTCATATTTTTTGGACAGGTCCCAGGCAGATACCTTCGCGAGACATAACAAATAGGTTTTGACACGCTAATTATCATTATCAGGAGACCCGGAATCGTCGTGCTTGATTATCGCGTGTAGGTGGCCATCGCGATAAGCATGTTACCGCATGGTCACGCGGATGATATGGGGAAAGACACTCGGACGTTCCGCGTCCTTGTGTTCTTTCCCCATATCACCCACGTGACCATGCGATAACCAACACATAGCGAGTTGGCGAATAGCATCCTGGTGGGCTGATGCCCCGGGGGGGGGGGGGGGGCACTTAAGTGTATAGAGGTAGTATATATGTGCCGCGCGACGGGGTATGTTTTTTCGGCCTCTCGACTTGTACGACGGGTTTTTTGGCCTCATACTTGTACGACGGGGTATGTTTTTCAGGTTTAATGTGTACGACGGGTTATACATTCGCATAATACCTTGTACGACGGGGTATGCTTTTTGGCCATTTTGACCTTGTACTAGTCAAGGTCCCCCAGCCTGATGGCTGCGGGCGCTGTTTACATGTTACTGATATTCAATAGTCTCGCCTTCAGGTCTGGGAGACCATAATGTCTTGAACTGGTCAGGCATCCCAGATTTGGGATGCTCCAATCACAAGCCGTGTCTCTCGGTCTCTGTCGGTACTTTTGAGTCGTTGTCTCTCATTGGTCTATTCTACAAGTTCCGAAGAACTTGTCCAACCGGCCGAGTGATTTTTATGAGCCGGGCACACATTCTACGACACTCCGATTTGTTGTTTCACGCTGAGTGGCACCGTTTATCACACAGTCGACGAGGAAGCAGACACACAGCTGGTTCTTTTTAACTGACTATCACGTAAACATACTATCGTGCAGCTACGCGATAAAAGCGCTGGTTGTAGTTCCAATTTGAACTTTTGAGACGCCGATAGTTCCAGAAGACCTTCAATGTGTTCTCATTGGATGCAGACCACTACAATGTCCATGACGTCACATGGAACCGAAGGGTGCGTATCACAAGCCAGCTTCATGAGCCAGGCGCAATTAAGGTCAATCCGGGTCACAACCTTTGTGTTGATTGGTCACGAAGATCAACGAACGTGTCTAATGAATATTCGGACGCGCCACTTTTAGACCTTGTCTGGCCGTAGACGCTAGGGCGAGAAGCGTAGCGGAACCCCTAGAGTCTGGGACGCAGACTAATCAGTCTCCTTGAGGACGAGATTCTTGACGAGGTAGAGGATACGACCGTGACGGATGCCATTGCCGCTTTGTTACCATTGCTGTGAGTACCAACGAATGTAAACAAAGGACGTTCAGGTCAATTTTATTGAATAATTAACTTATCATCATCCTATATATTTCACTGCCATATGACAAAATTTTCTTTGGTGTTTTCAGAGTCCGTGAAGATGAACCCAAACTTCTCAAATATTGGGAAGAAACTGTACCTCGTTTGTCCGACCGTATATTTCGCAGAAATTTTAGAGTGAGCCGGACAATATTTTCCTACATATTAGACAATATTAGAGATTTTGTCGCTGAGGTAGAAGTTTTTTGGGGAAGAGATCCTGTTAAACCAGACAAGAAGTTGGCAATGTTCTTGAGATTTATTGGGAGCAAGGACACAGTGGTCAGCTTGTCTCAGCTTTTCAATGTTGCTGAGTCAACATTCATTAAATCACGTCGCCAAGTGTGCGAGAGCATCATGGACCATCTGATGCCTCGACACATAGGTTGGCCCTCAAATGAGGAGCTATCCATCATCGCCTCCACAATAAATGATATGGGTAGTCATACTCTCCCAGGTGTTGTGGGATTTTTAGACGGATCACACATCCCTATTTCAACACCAAGGACCAATCCAGATGCTTATTACAACAGGAAAAAATTCCATTCAGTTATTTTACAAGGCGTTTGCAGAGAAAACCTCTGCTTCACAGATGTTACTGTTGGATGCCCTGGTAGGATGCACGATGCAAGGGCATTGAAGAACTCCTACTTATGGGACACAGGATTTCCCAAAACTAACAATGGTGAATACCACATTATTGCTGATGCAGCGTATACGCTGCACAAATGGCTATTGACACCATACAGGAATACAGGGAATCTAACAGAGCAACAACTACTCTTTAACAAGGCTCTGTCCTCAAAACGGCAATGTATTGAAAGGGCTTTTGGAATGCTGAAACGGCGATTCCCAAAAATGACTTTAGGCATCGATATTGTTGAAATTGAAGATGTGAACAAACTAGTATTGGCTTGCTGCGTTTTGCACAATATATGTATATCTTTAAAAGATGATGACTTTGATGAAATGCAATTGTGTCAATTTCAGCAACCACAAAATGTCACCCTACCCCTTAATGTGAGCACACAGGGTCAGCTGAAGAGAGCTGAAATTACAAATATTGTAACCTGATTCTCCCAATTGTTGTCAGTAGCAAGCTAAGTCATATATTATTGATAATTGAATGTCGCAGCAAATAAATTCATTTCATGGAATGTCAGTATACATTTGCATGACAACACTAAACCGAAGTTGATCCTGTGATATATCAGCAACAAAGCCACATCAAACATTTTTACAGTGAAAAAAATCACTTTTTTATTGCAGAAATGAGGTCTTTCAACAAGCTCATTCGTTCTAAATGCCTTTGGCTGGCAGCCTCTTCCTGACGAATGGCTGTTTCTTGCATAAAACTTAAAACCCGTTCGACCCCAGTCTTTCTCTGACGGCCCTCTGCATGCAAACAAATAACTTTCTTAGCAATACTTTTTTAAAGCAGCATTATTGAGAAATATCATAATACCTACAAATGTTTTTATAATAATGCATCACTTACCTTTCCTTATCTTTTTCTGTGGCACCACTTGAGCTGCTTCCTCATCATCATTATCATCTTTGTCTGTGTATCAGCAACAGAACATTAATCATAATCAAGTAAGCCATGCTAGAATACAAAGTTTTCAATGAGATCTGATATGTTTGTATTCACTGAATAAGTACATTCAAATTTGCATCATATCAGGCCTCACCAACTGGTCTTTTGCTACTTTCAAGGGGTCGTAGATCCGTTCTAAGGTCACCCACAAAAGTTTCTTCGAGGGCCCTTTCTATGGTTATGGCATTGTTACCACTCTTCATGTTGTGAGCTTTTTTTCGCTCGTATTTGTCTCTCAGTGATTTTATCTAAACAATACAGAAACTCAAAATCATTTGAAATAGCACATGATAGTTAAAAACTTATTATCGTTGACATATACCCTCTTCAATGTGACAATCAATTGATAGCGTTATTCTTGTTAGATTTACTTTGAGTCGACATTTCTCCGCATCAAATTTCCCGGGGAATGTTTCCTTCAATTCAGATGCAATCATGTTCCATTGACGCTTGGAACCCTTATGGGATGAATATGAGGCGAGAAGAACCTCTTCTACTGGCTTAGTCCACAATTCTATGCAACAAAATACTATGTCAATAATTATTTATAATTACACATGCCTCTTGTTTGTATCACAAACCCAGATGTATACTTACCATATTTATCCTTTTTGTAATGCTTTGTTAAATTTACCTTTTACAGGGCTGTGTACGAAGTTTTGTTGGTGCTCGTTCAGCCTGGGCGGGTCGGGAGCACCAGCGCCAAGACCATAATTCCTAATTCTTGGCGTCGTTGAGCGTTCAGTGCGCGGCGTCCAAAAGATTCTCTGTGGCCATTTACGTGTAACATTTTTAACGTCTTTATATGAGGAAAGTTTTGGATACAGCGCCCTGAACACAGCACAGGCTGTCGACTTCTGTGACTCTCACTACTCAATGGGTAGTCACCCACTTATCAGATACCACGTGCAGAGTTATCTCTTGTTCTATTTTTGTTTTGATAAACAAAAAACGTTATACACACGGACCCCGAGCGCGCTCGTTGAATGAACGACGACTGGATCCATCGCCCGGGGGGGGGGGGGGGGGGGGGGCACTTGTGTATAGAGATAGTATACATGTGCCGCGCGACGGAGTATGTTTTTTCGGCCTCTCGACTTGTACGACGGGTTTTTTTGCCTCATTCTTGTACGACGGGGTATGATTTTCAGCTTCAAACTGTTCGACGGGTTATACGTTAGCAAAATACCTTGTACGACGGGGTATGCTTTTGGCCATTTTGACCTTGTACGACGGGTACGGGTTTTTGAGGTCCCGCGGCACACCCCCCCCCCCCCGGGATCCATCGCAATTGATCAATCTTCAACGAAAATCAGATACCTTGAATTTTCGGACATGCTGTCGCCAAATACGGATATAGATTTCCAAATATATATATCTTCATTCTTGAAATTGAGTGAGCGAGGGAAGTACGTTTGTACGTCAAGCGATTTGGATCATTGACGTGGAATAATCTCAAGAGATGATTCAATATTCCCACAAGATTAATCATTTGTCTTTGGAAATATTCAATAATCCCGCAAGAGAAATGAATTGTCTCGCGTGATAATTGAATTATCGCCAAAGGTTATTAATTCCTCACAAGGAATAAATGTAATCTCCCACGGTATGATTATTTCAGCGTTTGTGACACTTTCTCTGCCGGGTGTGTCGTTTTCATGAGAAAGTGTGATGGAATGTTCGTTTAGGATATCACGTTTAATGGGTTTACTTGTGTCCTGTCACTGAGCTTAGAGATTCCCGATGGCGTTTGCTATTAGATTAAACATGATAATTTGTCGCAGAATTATCACCTAACTATTTACATCCAAGTCCACACCAGATATGGACCGTAGGGCATTAGTATAAAAATGTGGAACTGTTCCACGTGATCGATTAATTCAGTGATATAAATCTCGCGGGATCAATGAATATTTTAGAGATATTGGTGTATATGACAAAGTTAAAGTAATACCATTTTATCAAATTTTACAGTAAAGTGTTTTATTTATATATGAATGAATTCTAAGCTATTCATTCACACCACCTTTGCAGGCACCATATATCTTATTAGTGTTGGTGTGCTGTTAAATCTTATACTTACCTTCCATATAACCAACATTCTATAAACTTGGGGAGTGAATGTGCAACAATGCTTGATATTTGTTTTATTTCAATGATTATATATTTCAATGCACTAACAAACTAGTATTCAAATATCACCCGTATCACAATTAACGACTTCATGGTTCTTGTAGTTTAAGAACAGTCAGATCTTAAATCCAAATGAGAGGACATCCATAAAATAAAACCAATCCATTAAAACTGTACCACACACACCTGCTTATGATGGATGTACTAATTACATATGTTGCAAATCAGCACAATCTCTTATTAAGTGCATGCAAAAATATCCTCGCACGGATGAACAGCAACTTAAGTAGCGTACATGTCAATTTCTGTGCCTGTAGATTTCAGTCAGTTGTGAAAGCCTGGATCCCTGTGATGGCTCGACCTAGGATCAATGCATGAATATCATGTGTTCCTGAAAACAAAACGACACAGTTGTTGGGAATCACACTTTACGAGGGAGGTAAGGTGTCCATAATTATCACTTACCATATTGACTGGTGTGCAGGTCACGCCTGTGTGTAGGTCCCATCCCCCTTTTTTCACTTTAGTTCAAAATTTTATACAGTTATTAGAGGGTCTCTAATCGGACATTGGGGCAGGAAAAATGGAAAGGGATCTATTTATTGGGGCAGACATGGCAGATCTGCTAATAATAATTTCTGCTTGGTTCACCCTGTTTTAAAACGATTTTTATTACCCCAATTGGTATTGCTAAACTGTAGAAGAAGAGCAGCAGCCCTTGAAACTTCTTTCGACATGATTTTCAATTTTGTTACTTTGGGTTTAAATGATGTATGTGATTACAAAGGATAAGTCTGTGTCAAAGGTCATAAATGTACCTTTTTTTAGAAAGCTAAGGCCCATTATCATAAGTAGTCGTATTTGGGGCAGCTGGCTCACTTTGTAAGAAAATGAGCAGTGAACAATTTTTACGAAGTGACAGACAACCTGATGAAAAATACGTATAGACTGATGCCGTAGCACAGTGGTTAACTGTGTCTCATTTTTACCCACAGTTCATAGGGTTCAAACCCAAGATGCAAACCTAACTGTTTACACGGATCATCATGTTAAATGGTGGTCCCATCTCAGAAAGGAGATGCACCCCAACGGGTTGCTCAGTAGTACTGGGCTGGACATGCTCCCGGGGCAATGGGTTGCACACTAGCCCTTAAGGGGAGCTGTCCAATCATAACCATCATCCTCAACCAACACCGTCAGAATATCATCTCGATGTTGAAAATGACGTAAAACCCCCATACATGTACTAGAATTACCATTACTTTATAAGATTATGCGCCTTCAAAAGTTATTTTCAATTGGGTTAGCATATTACGAGAGATAACTCAGGGGTCAATGGTCAAAAAGGGCTAATTTTCAGATGGGTCTATGCGTAATGTTGGGCAAATATCTTGCTTTATAAGGAAACGTGCAATCAAAAGTTACTCTCCATTGAGTTTAGATAGGATGTTTTTCTCAAATAACATAGGTGTCAAAGTTCATGTGGGCTGATTGTTTATTTGCAAGGAGCCCTCAATCAGTGGTCTATGCGTAGGTTAGCTATTGAAGTTTGCTTGATAAGAAAACGTTTATGAACGGATACTGTAGGGAAGGTATATGATAAACTCTGCTCAAGAGTGGAGCTTAAACCTATTGTAACAGAATGACACCAATATGACTATAGTAATATGGCAAGAGGACTTATACACCTTAAGTACTATTACAAAGGGTGAAAGACTATTCATTGTTTTCTAATCAGTACAACAATTGGCTTGATAATGGTTACGAGTACACATTTAACTAGTTGTATAAATATAACTTCAATAATGGAACAGCTACACCCTGACCCCAGTGATGTGACCTGGTTATATTAACATCACTCCAGCACAAACACAACAGTAAATGGACAAGTGATTTTACCGACCTTCATATGTATTTACTGCCTCCAGATTCATCATGTGTCTGACAACATGATACTCGTCGCAGATACCGTTTCCACCCAGCATGTCACGAGCTGCTCTAGCAATATCCAGGGCCTTACCACATGAATTCCTCTTTATCATTGATATCATCTCTGGGGCTGCCCTTCACACATACAAAAGCAAACTCAGAATGACTGTGTAGCTACTCAATTCCTATTAATAATTCAAACATGAGGCCAATAGCCCTTGAAACTCTGCTGTTATAGACATTGATCACTACAATATAAGATTGAACTAACTGGCCAACTGTCATGTTTCTGTTGGGAGAAAATATAATAAGTTTGTATGCCGATTTACATGCACCTAATTGATGTTGATTGATCTAACAATATGACAAACAACAAGGGGTGCCTTACAATTAAACACAAGACAATATCATAACATGGTTTGACATAGCAAAGTTTGCATACAGAGCTCTCAAATGATGTCACATTTGCTCAGTAAATGAGTGGCATTCTTAAAGATTATGCAAGTACGTTTATACAGAAGATTGCTTCCACCACTAAATTGGTATAATGGGTTACCTTTATGTATCAGATAAACACATTACCTATAGGTTACTGAGAACCTACCTCAATAGTCTTAGTAAGTGGGGATGATGAAAGATTATGGGTTTCTAGCTTGCTTAATAACATTATTATGGTAAGTTTTAAGTCCAAGAGAGGCACACAAACCACCAAGCTGGAGTATGAAATATAATTTATAACTAGCGGAGACAGCCTTTGTTGATCCACACTTAATCATCTTTTGAAATATATTTAGCAGCTCAGGTAGGGATTAAGCCATTATATAGGTGATTAAAGGGATATATTTTGAAGGTGGTCCAGAATCCACATTATGTATACTACTTCATTGACTGATTCCCCATCACTATTAAATTTGATATCTGTAAAGATTAATTTCAGATGATTATTATGTCTTGATTACTTACTTTTGGTACTTTAAAAGGCTTGCTTGTGTTTGATTTCATTACCAAACAAGGGGTTTAAATATTTATGAACCACCTAGATTCATGAAGTACTGTACCTCATTACTTTACTAGAAAAAACTTATCTTATTTAATGGATAATCAAAGACTGAAAGGCAGAAATATGAACCACAACACTTAATGCAGCCAGAAATAAATATATTTAGGTTCAAAAATATGATTATATCAAAACAATGAGCAACAATATCTCAGGCAAACAATATATATATACTCCTTACCAAAGGTACACATGTGTTGTTATAAAACAAGTAAATTTATCATTTTAGCTATGACGTCATTACTGTTCCCGAAAGTGATTACTTACTTGCCAGCATCCTTAAGACGGCCTACTTGGACACAGGCCTGTAGTCCAATAGAAATTTCAGTCAACATATCAGCCATCTTTTTCTGTATGAGTTGATTCTTGGCCAATGGACGCTTAAACTGGTACCTGAATAAAGTAAATTAAGGGCCAGAGTGATATTTTGACAAGACATATTCTGATTATACACAACAGTGGGCATTGTCTTCGCGTAAACAGCACAGTGCTATAATGCAAACAGGCTATAGATGCGACCGGGGGAAACTACATAAACTATTATGAAGGGGTGTAACTAACAGTCGTCTGTCCGCCAATGGTGACTGAAAGTAGCCCAACAGACCAATGTCAGGTTTTATTACCTTGTTGGGAGTGCAGCAGCAGCTCCTGTACTTGGTTTGCAAAAGCTAACCAAAAGCAGTCTCAGGGGAGTTGATATTGCCTCCCAGACATGGCTAGAATGCTATAGCTAAAGGTGTTAAGGAACCAGTTTGGACCGTTATCAGCAATGTGACGTCACACTTTGTAGCACTAAAGTGCCAAACATCAAAACATACTTGGGATGTTCGTCGCCGTCTACTATCATAAAATATGCATGTGTCAACAAGGTATAGATTTGACAAGCGCAGTTCATCCACGACTTTCAAGTGTGTCATATATGATAGGTACAGGTCACATTACGACCTTAATCAGCACCCTTTGCAGAATCACTTATTTTAAAACCGATAAAGTAACGCCAACCTTTTATGTGGCACATTAAGTCCAAATTTGAAGAGAAACTGAATATCGGCGTTTAACTACGAATGGCCTTAAACCGCTGACGATATCAGAGGGAAAAATAGACTTCTCACGGTACTTTTTACGGACAAACAAATTGTGCTACACATCAGAGCGGGACTTGTTTTTAAATTACCTGTGGAGAAAGTTGATTAATTACAGTATTAAACAGTTGAAAATCATGTGCATTGCCAGTTCTCAACTGAAATTGTATAGATTTTATTGTCTCTTTGTATCATATTCTTCTCCACTTGAGGATCATTTATGTGAAGTATGATGGAAAATTAAGGTAATGATATCATAATTCCAACGGATGAACATACTTGCACTGATTACATTAACAAGTAAAGCAAGCTGACTGCCCAGCTGTTCTCGCAATCTCAGTCAGACTTAAAAAAGGGGAACTATCGAGGACGCGAGAAGAGACCAGCCAAGAAATCAAAACAATGTGGAGATGACGGAGATGGCAAATCATTGTGTTCAGTGCAAAGTGGAAGTGCGATGAGCAAGCAATACCTCCTGATTTGTTGATCTGTGACCATGACAAAAATGTCGTTTATGAACATTTGTACGAGGGATGCTTATGTTAATTTTTTTGACAGGAAACATTTGTGCCGGGCCGATTGCTGGTTGCTAATTTTGTCAGTTTCCACCCCTGGTTAAGTATTTTGCGACCAATACACAATTATCATTTAGATCACTGTATCATATAGTACCACACATACCTGTCTAATGTATACTGTCTCGCAACCTCCAGACAAGATTCTGCAGCTCCCAGAGCTCCCCAAGCAATACCATAACGAGCATTATTGAGACAGCCAAAAGGACCCTGGGAAACAAAGAGCTCACTAAGTACAAGCACCCATGCCAATTCCAAGTTCAGTAGCTACTCCTTGATGGATCACATCTGCCTGAGTAATAAATATTTAACCAAGAAACAAGGACAATAAAATATATGAAAGATGATTAACAAAACAAGAGGCTAAGGGGCCTCAAAGCTGTTATTTTTCACATGATTAACTAAGAGCTTATTTATTGTTTGCGAGGAGATTTGAATTAAAGAAGCCTCAGTGTTAATGTGTAGCTGTTAGCTTGCTTTATGACAAAATGTGCCATCTTAAGTCAAGGAACTAATAGCCAACAAAGCAAATGTACAAAATATCAGGACTTGGTTGAACAGCAGAACTACATATAGTTACACAATATTTTGTTGTTAATGACAAAAAGTGGTAGATTGATGACTTACTCCAAGTCCAATCACACCAGGGAGCATATTCTCTTCTGGGATTTCAACATCCTCCATCACAATTTGACCAGTGATACTGGCTCGAAGGGAAAATTTGCCCTCAATTTTTGGTGCACTCAAGCCTTTCATGCCCTTTTCAAGGATAAAGCCACGGATGCGGTTATTGTCACGATCGCACTTGGCCCAAACCACAAAGACATCGGCAACAGGTGAATTTGTGATCCTGAAACATAGAAAGGCCTGTATAGAAAAAGGAACTGTAGGCTATACTGAGGTTAAAAGAAATGTCATAGTGGTGACTGGGGAGTTTGCTACATAGCAACACCACAGGGTTGAACTATAACATACATCTTGACAAAGCTGAACAAATGCTTCTGAGGTGACACATATGCTAGCCTAACCCTAAGAAGCCTAACATCTTGATGTGTTTGTGCCTGACATACTGAAAGTATAATGTATAAATTTGAGATGAAGATAGGAACCTACCAAGATTTTGCTCCATTGACAGTGAAAGTAGAGGAAGCTGGGTTGTATTTGGCACGAGTTTCCATGCCACCAGGATCACTACCATGGTTAGGCTCTGTCAAACCAAACGCTCCGATCAACTCTCCCTTAGCTAAACAGAACAAACACATTAGCTTAAATTTTGGTCACAGTCCAGTCAGATCAAGTATGATGACAGGAATAAACAAGATTTCTATCTGATAAATTGAACATCACAGGACATTGGACAGTAATTTCCCTATGCAAACTCAGTATTACCAAGCCCAGGTAAGTACTTCTGTTTCTGTTCCTCTGTGCCATATGCATTGATTGGGTGCATGACCAGAGACGACTGTACACTCATAGATGAGCGATAACTACTGTCCACTCTGCCGCCACACAACAACACACACTATTGCATACAACAGTTACAATTCATTTCACATTTTTGTTGATACACCTTGTCACCATCAACCTTAAAAACAAAAATTGAAAGGAATGGAGATTAGGGTAATTGACGGGCACCTTTCTAATTCACGAGTTAGAAGACCATATCCAACATAAGTTGTTCCTGCACATCCAAAGCCTTGGATGGTTGGGCCTAATATTCCTAGTGCTCCCATTTCCGGGATCAGATCTGGATCATAAACTGAAACAGCAAAATAACAATAGAGCAGTTCGCCCTAATCAGTCACTTGATTTAAGCTGATACAGTAAGGGCAAAAGGTGAATGACTGCACTATCAGAAATGAATACTGAGGAGTTTCTATTCATTTCAAAGTACAGTTTGGGGAAAGTCATGGTGCTCCCGATTGATCGAGCCAACAAATGACACCAAGGCCTTCATTTGTATCATTTGGATATCAACCAAAACCAAAAAAGTCAATTGTTGCAGAAGTCCCTCTTTACACCTATGCAGCACTTGTTTGCACTTTTCTTTTGATTTATTAAAATCATACAGAAGATTGCTTCTTCCACAAACTGTGTTGATTTGATAAGAAAGAACACCATTTACTCATTACCTTCATTTCTGTTGGCAGCAACAATACGTGGCATCAGCTTGTCTTCACAATAGCCCCGGAATTGATCACGAAGAATTATCTCATCTTCAGTGAGCAGAGATTCCAAATTCAACCCATCTCGCCAGTTAAACTCTATAATCACATATAAGAATCCTGGTTTAGGAACAGTGGCACAAAAATAGTCATACGATTGACTATAGCAACACAGAAGAAGTGTAGCCTATTTACCTGGGACATTGGTCTCTGATTGAGGGTATGTCAAAACAGTTAAGAAGCATTCACAAAGTGACATCAGTAAATTTTACCACTTTATCTGTTTCTAAGAAGAGCTTATACATGGAGACAAATAATCGATCAACATCATTTGTTTTACTGCACAAATGTAAAGAGAAAGGCTTCCTTTTTAATGCAATTACCATAAATTAGAGTGCTTCCCAGTGTTACATCACAGTAAAAATGTCTGAGTTGTCACAATTTACAGCATATGATTAAAGTCACAGGTAAGATTGCAGGCCATATATTGACGGAGATCAACAAAGAATTAGAACTCTTGAAAATCCAGAAATTAAACACTAAGTCCAACAGCATGTAAGATGCTAATGCATTGACCAGAGCTAACTATCATACACTTTCTGTCTACCGTAGCCCCAGTCCGACATCTTTGTTGACTACTCAGATGTCCTGTAGGGCTATGTCTACTGCAGACATAGATGATATAGGCCAATTGTAAGTCTAGAAAGATGCATGATAAAATTTATAAATTGGAGTTCATTCATAATGACAATCTATGAACTAGACCTATGTGTATAAATAAATGATAAACATCATCTTTGAATTTTTGGAGGTGAGAAATTAAGTTTGGCTGTAGGCAATAAGTTGAAATGAACATGTGCGCTGAAGCAAATATCAACAACGAATTGCAAGAGTGAAGCCTGGAGGACCAAGCCTGTACTAACCAATCAGAAGTCGAAGTGAAGGACAAACCTCCACAATGGCCTCAATCGATAATATACACATCGTATATATATTGTTGTAACTCAATTAAATGAATGACTAATTTTATCACATACACCTTCAAATAACGTTTTTGCTCATATAGGTAAACCATATTCACAGCGACTCCCCAGATGAAAGGATACTTGTTTTGGCCGCTGCGCTTTCGGTAAGAGAGCGACTGGCCACTTGCGTAAGCGCCCTTCTCGTTGGGTCGAAAATTCGTCTTAATGCCATTTCTTTATCTTGGCAAGGGAAAGTAAACCCTGTAAATGAAACATGAGTGTTAACATAACCTACAGCAGTATATACATACATTTAGTAGAAACAATTACTACGAATTAATGACCAAATTATCGTCCAAGCGAAGGGTGTCCACTTGCCTTTTCGTTCGCTGATCTTTGAACCAAGATTTAATTGTTAACTTCCGCTGAGTTCCTCTGCACCAAATAATTTTTATCAAAGAATGACATTTGATAAATAAGAGTTCTAAAATCAAATTAATTACGGATAAAATACTTTGGTGATTGAATAGCTTATAATCCCGGGCAATGAATATTCCTCAACTTAAAGTAGTAAATGCCTGTAAGTCTGTTTGTTACATGGGATTACATGGGATCGGGTCAACTCTTACCGAAACCAACTCGTACCCAGACCAACTCGTAAATACCGGACTTGCATGTGATTCACTTATGTACAATCACGTTGAGTATAAACATCATCAATATAAATTTCCATTATTTTGACAAGCAATGTTGTCGCCCTAAACAGCTAAACTACTCGCATTGCCGACGCACCATGCCTAAAATAGCCCCTAGCTCGCCCGTTCGAAGCGACCAGAGCTCGGCATCGCGGGCGTGGCAAACGGTGGTTGCGTGGTAGGGAAGCGTCGGGTCGGGTAGCGTCGGGTAGGGCAGTGTCGGGTAGGGTAGGGTAGCATCGGGTCGGGTAGGGCAGCGTAGGGTCAGGTAGGGTAGGGTAGCGTCGGGTCGGATCGGGTAGGGCAGGGCAGCGAAGGGTCGGGTAGGGTCGGGTAGGGCAGCGTCGGGTAGGGTAGGGTAGGGTAGCGTCGGGTAGGGTAGGGTATCTTCGGGTCGGGTAGGGTAGGATAGGGTGATCGGGTCGGGTCGGGTGTGGTAGTAGATAGTAAGCTGTAACTGCTACTCAATATCATGTTTGTTCAATTGTGTATGTTCAAATAACGTACGTATGTACATACATACATACATACATACTACTTACGTATGAATGTACGTATGTACGTATGTATGTATGTATGTATGTATGTATGTATGTATGTATGTATGTATGTATGTATGTATGTATGTATGTATGTATGTATGTATGTATGTATGTATGTATGTATGTATGTATGTATGTATGTATGTATGTATGTATGTATGTATGTATGTATTGTGTATGTATGTATGTATGTATGTATGTATGTATGTATGTATGTATGTATGTGTATGTATGTATGTATGTATGTATGTATGTATGTATGTATGTAATTGTGTATGTCTGTATGTATGTATGTATGTATGTCTGTCTGTATGTATGTATGTATGTATGTATGTATGTATGTATGTATGTATGTATGTCTGTATGTATGTATGTATGTATGTATGTATGTATGTATGTATGTATGTATGTATGTATGTATGTATGTATGTATGTATGTATGTATGTATGTATGTATGTATGTATGTATGTATCTATGTATGTATGTATCTATGTATCTATGTATCTATGTATGTATGCATGCATTATGTGATATTATGGGAAAGAAGATACCAACGAATGGATTGTGCATCACAATAACGGCGATGAGTGCAGCCGACTATCATGGCGGCCGTACGAATATACCGTAGACAAAATTTGACAGCGGTCAGACAGCGATGTAATTGTTAAAAGTGTCTCATTATTTTTTTAATTGTAGTCCAATTAGAGCCAAGATAAAATGGAAAACATGACAGTAAAGATTCTGTTGATACTGATAATAAATGCTCTTTTGGGGTATGATGGCAAATCATTCATTTAAATCGATATTTGTGGGGCAAAATCTACGATTTCTGTTTTATTTGTCTAATCTTGAGATTCATCACTGTGAATGACGTAGAGTGTTAGTGTTCATATACATTTTGATAATTGCTAAATAATTGAGGGGTGAGCAAACCACTTAGATCCTAGAAATATTCTCTTGGAATTTATTGATATGTCTTTGCATGGTTATGTGGTAGTAAAAACTGCTATTCAATATCATAGACATCAAATTATTAAATAGTAATATTACTAGTAATTGATCAGTTTATTATGCCTCCAAAAGTAGTGAATACATTCATCAGGAATAAAATGTCAGAAAACAAGTCTATAAGTTGTGGAACATGTTATATGTTATGTAACTGTGACCGAGTGGAATATTGCTCTGGACTTGGGGACGGCGAGAGGTGCGCTTATTTGAAAATATAACGAAAAATGTAGATAATTTTCAGAACTTGGCACGCCGCACATGTTTTTGGCGTACCGCTCAGCGTAGTTCTACTTTTGTGAAGTTGTGTGTATGAGGTAGAGAGATCGAATCTATGAATATGAAAATTGTCGCTGTATTTATAGGGAAAATGGAGGATGGACATAAGTGGTAAGTTCTGATTGGTTTTGTGACGCTTGTGATTGCACACCGTGGCAATAACTGAAAGAACATGAAAGGACTCGACGTCGATTCATTGGAGGGTTTAGGCGATGATCAAAACGTCTGATGTTAATTACTTAGAATGTTGATTGGGGTCATTGGCTGTATCGAAATACGTTCTTGTTGTTTCAAAGGGATTAGGTCTGAAAGCGTCGTTAAAACGTGATTAGTCCGAATAGGGTTAACTTCGAAGGTCCCGAGTGACCTCTTAAATGAAAGCATAACTGGATGTGGGTGATTGTGTTCGGGAATGTATCTGTGTAAAGCTGCGTGTATGGTGGGGGGGGGGGATATATATTGTTTTTGCATTCCAATTGAAATATAGACTGATTGCATGTTATCAGTAACCACCGGAAGACTCCAACTTATTGAAGACGGAATTGCGTTAAACTATATTTAATATATAAAAGCAACATATATACAAATTCAATACAGACTACACCAGCTAGGCAGGGATATATACAACTTCAATACAGACTACACCGGCTAGACAGGGTTATATACAACTTCAATTTGCCCCTCTGAGAACTAGACTTTATGATCTCGTACTCATCGCGTTCCTCTCCTAAATCAACATCGCTGACCATGTTGTCCGGGATCGAATCCTCAGTGGGATGCGGCCCGAGGGGGGGGGGGGGAACTTATGTGTATAGAGGTAATATATATGTGCCGCGTGACGGGGTATGTTTTTTCGGCCTCTCGACTCGTATGACGGGTTTTTTTGCCTCATACTTGTATCACGGGGTATGTTTTTCAACTTCAATCTGTACGGCGGGTTATACATTCGCATAATACCTTGTACGACGGGGTATGCTTTTGGCCATTTTGACCTTGTACGACGGGTACGGGTTTTTGAGGTCCCGCGGCACACCCCTATCCAGAATAAGGCCAAGTGCCCCCCCCCCCCCCACCCCCGGGATGCAGGGGCAGTTCAAAGGACGCATGGTGGATTGAGAAACACAGGTCAAAAGGTGCATCATCTGCCCTGTCATCCATCTGCATAAGATCAGAGCGGGGAGAAGGAGGCGCGATCGTCTCATCATGCCTGGTGCTTTCTCCTACAGGCGCACCAAAAGAAGCTGCAGTTCCTGCAGTGCCAGCCAAGTGTTAACTGACCTGTAACACGCAAATATATCAATAAGTGTATAGAGGTAGTATACATGTGCCGCGCGACGGGGTATGTTTTTTCGGCCTCTCGGGTTTTATTGGGCCTCATACTTGTACGACGGGGTATGTTTTTCAGCTTCAATCTGTACGACGGGTTTTCTGGGGCCTTCGTTTTGTACAGCGGGGTATGTTTTCTCTTCCCATGCAGTATGTCGAGATTTTCTCCCGGGATTTCCCCCCCGATCGTTGACAATGCAAATGCAATGAATGGTCCCTGTGTGGCGTCCCAACGTTGCGCCTTTTGTGCTTGAACTTGTACTCTGATCTTAGTGTGGACAATAATTCCAGAAACATGTATATTAGAACCCAAAAAAATCATGTTCCTTTACATCAAAGTATACATTTATATGCATGGTTTTAAAATGGCACTCTGAAATATTTTCCTGCATACATGCTCTGTTCAGTTAGGATGATCTTTCGGGTTTCTTTTACACAGTGTGTGAGTTTCGAAGGGTGTTAGAAGTATTCTCATATACATGCTTATATCAGTTAATTAAATGAGGCTTATTCTGATAAGATGAGTTGATGACTGTCTAAACTCAGCGCAAATAATGTAATATCGCAACCAGCGTGTGTTTTGTCGTTCTGTCTTACCATCGTTTAATTAATCATACATATCGCATGGGAATTATGTCCCAAGTACAGTGTCATGCATCCAACATCACAGACAATGCGAATTCTCTGAACAAGCTGACTGTATGTATTATCGCGCTCTCGAACGTAGTAGTACATGTTGCTGTTAAGTTGTATTTCATACAGAACCCCTCTGTTATATTATTGATTAAACCGCCCGTTATTGCTCAAGTGTTTCTGTATTCCGAGACGCATGATTATATATATATATATATATATATATATATATATATATATATATATATATATATATATATATATATATATATATATATATATATATATATATATATATATATATATATATATATGTTTGTTTTTCTTATAACTATAAAATTTCCTTATAGCTATACTTCTTCTTATATTAATATTTCTTGGTTATTTCTACTTATACGCACTCCTTCGTATATAGGAATATTGTAGCTGCTTGTAGCTGCTTGAGTGGGGACACTAGCCAGAGAAAACACATGAGTCCAGGAGTTGAGTTCTTGTTGGTTTATTCGAGTTTTAGCTTATCAGCTTATCTGGAATCTCGCTCGTAATCTTGTTCAGATACTTTGTCTCTTCGCTAGGTAGCTCTCCCTGAATTCCGGCAAAGCCAGCTATTTTATTAGGGTTCCGGTCATTGGATTACGCCCGGAACCACACTCACAGCTGACCTCCCATTGGTTCAGGTTTAGCCGGTCCCCCCTCACAAAGGTCAACCCCAACAGCTCACATGGGGCGTGGGCTCGAAGTGTCATTGACCAATGGGAAAAGGTACCAGCCAAGACTACTTATCAGGGTCACACCCCCGTCTTAAGGCTGGAGGTTGACCCGGGCTAATGAAACATGTCGTGCTGATAATGGAAAAGAGGGGGAGGGTTTCAAAAGTCAGAAGAGCCAGATTAATATCATAACATTTATATATATATATATATATATATATATATATATATATATATATATATATATATATATATATATATATATATATATATATATATATATATATTTATTTATATATATATATTATTTTTTTTTATTTATATATATATGCATATTAATACCCCTCTGATTCCGCAACCACCGTATGCCACGCCCGCGACGCCGTGCTCTGATCGCTTGTGACGGGCGAGCTAGGGGCTATTTTAGGCATGGTGCGTCGGCAATGAGAGTAGTTCAGTTGTTTAGGGCTACAACATTGCTTGTCAAAACAGAAATTTATATTGATGAAGTTTATACTCAACGTTATTGTACATAAGTGAATCACACGCAAGTCCGGTATTAATCTTAAAACTTGGGTACGAGTTGGTCTGGGTACAATTTGGTTTGGGTACGAGTTGGTTTGGGTACGAGTTGACCCTAACAAATTACATCCGGTATGGCGGACCTCACTAGAGTTGTGCTAGAAAATATTGAGCGAGTTGGGGAGTTTGATTCCCTAGATCTCGCCGCGCAACTAAGAACTGACCACCAAAAAATTGTTGGGGCAATAAAGAGCATAAACGCTCTGGGCGAAGTATGTGTTTTCCTTTTCAGTCTGGTCGTATGGGTGTCTGTAACGATATGATGAAACCACGAGTTCGGATCAACTCGGACCCTTACCAACCCGTACCCAGACCGACTCGTATCCCAGTTTAAAGATTATCACCGGACTCGCCTTTGATTCACTTATGTGCATTAACGTTGAGTATTAAATTCATCACAGTAAATTCCCAGTTGGTTTCGATGCGAGTTGGTTTCGATACGAGTTCAGTTGGTCTGGGTACGAGTTGGTTTGGGTGTGTGCGCCATATACAGATATAACACATTGGTCACATATGGTGTTGGTTTGCCGTTAAACCCTATACTCACTCAATCACTTCAGTGGTGGTTGAGCTATTACATATCCACCACATGTGCATGAATTCTAAGATAATTAACCCGAAGGCAAATGTTCTGGCACTAGTTGAAAGTAGGTCACAATTGATGAAAGTGTTAACAAGTTTCCTGGTAAGACTTTTGACTCAATTTTGTGGAAGCTTGCCCTCTCCAGTACTTCAGTGTAATAGCTCCCTGGTTTTAGCAGCTGTATTAGGGACACTATTGTCAATTATATTGTCTATTATATTGTGAATTTCATCCTTACAGTTGGCTCTTAATATGTTAGTACAAAATTTGAGGCACTGATCCTTTACATGGTGGGTGGATTTTTCAGTTTATCTCTATGAGAATGACTAACACATTTATAAGTGAATTGTTAGTGATCCATAGTAATTCATGGAAGAGGAGTCCTTAGAGGGTGATTGTATCATTTCTCTTATTTATTCAAGGTGATCGAGGTTGAGCAGAGATCAGCAAAGCAATGGGAGCTGACCAGTGAAGGGAAAGCAGTTGCAGCCAATGGAAGTCATGAAGCTCTTGTATTCAATGCTCTGCCTGCTGAGGGATTGTTACAAGCAGACCTCATGGTAACTCATTTCATGTCTTGAATTTCAAACCAAAAAGGAAAGCATTTGATGACTCACCAGCATGTGTAATTTGTTTTCCTCATGTGTCATATGTTATTCACATGATTTTTATTCACAGATTTTATGTGATGCGTCTATTTGTAGGGTTAAATCAAATTAAGGTGAAGGTCATCAGAAATGTGAAAATTTTTAATCATTTATAATTTTGTTTACTGTAATCAAACTATTAATATGTTAATTGCATATCCTTGTAGCATAATGCTACTGCAAACGTTCGGAAAAAAAATGTTTTATGGAAAAATGCATGGTTATCTCTTGTTCACGAGGTAGAAAATAACAGCAGTATTCAACGTTTCCCCCCACTAATTAGCGGACTGGTCGCCTTCTCCCAACCTCGCCTGTGCATGCCTTTTAAGCTAACAGAAACCAAATGATCAAACGCAGTCGGAATAAACTCCAACTATTCATCTGCAACAAGTAATGAGACTGATCAAGATAAGAGATGAAGTGGCCTTAGTTGTCATAGTCTGTATTCTCACTAGGAATCACTGACACTGCTCTCCACAGTGTCAGACAGTGGTAGCACTGATTGAATGGCATCAACCATTGATCCATAATATATTCATCAGCCCATAACTTCCAAGTCCCGCAAATTGGCACAGCCAGTGTCCGTGACACTTCTTGGTTGGGTGGGGCCATTTTGCCCAGTTGTAAGAAATCCAATTAGCTTTTCCACCGCTGACGTAACCCCCCACCCCCCACCCTCCCCCATTGTTGTGCTGTTGTTTAATATCATTATCAGCAGCCAATTGGGAAACTTGATCGAAAAATGGCGCAACTAAGAGGGAAATCCTTTCGGTCCCCCTCCTATCTGCACCCAGCCCACATGAATGTCCAGATGACCACGAAGACCAGTGGTACCTCTCCATCTCTGCTGTAATAGTTGGGTGTTTGCTAAGCTACACATGTATTACTAATTTTGTTGCTTTATGATGTAGAGAATTGTTCCCAATGCCAAAGTTGGATTCAGCAAAGCCATGTCGGCTGGGTGGATCTCCATGGACAAAAAAAATCCAGATGGCCCAAAGGTCTTCCGCAAGGTACCAATCAAAATTCATTTGTTGTTAGAATGTTTGATTGCAATCTTACTTGTGTTTGGCTGAGCTATTTATTTGTTGCTCTGAATCTTTTACTCTTTGCTATATATACTAAATCAGAGATTGACAAAGCCCCATGACTTTTTACCACTTAAACATTGATGATGGCCCGTATAAGTCCACGAATACTATGTATATGAAAATATCCCTTCAATTTTAGCAGTTAGTTGGAGTTATTGTATGCTTCCAGGTGGAGAGCATTAACGATGTGGTGCAAAAGGCCTGCCAGATGATAGCTGAACTCAAACTGGATAACATCACTGACCAACAGAAGACAGAGTTCAAGAAAAGAAAACTCATTTCTGAAACGTAAGTAACCATATTAACTTGTGTATAGGTCATACTCATGTTTAGGTTGCACCCCTCTCTTTAGCCTTTGAATTTGAAATTTATTATGTTGTAACATTACATGGAAAATGAGCATCATCAAGATGTACAAATGTGTAGAATACATCCAACACACCATAGAACAAATAGGTAATAACTGTAATAACCAAACTTACATTGGGCCACTGGGGCAGGCCAAATTTAATGTGATTTCTGCATCAACTTCCAACATTACTATGCGAAGTATGAATGGAGCAGAAACTTGCAATTGTCATTATGGGGCCTGTTTTAGGGTGGTTTGAGAGCATATTCCACAACCTTAAGCTTAATTGCTGCATCATAAGAAAAGCACTTCCTTATTACACCAGCAGCAGTAGCCATTTCAACCACATATGCTCAGTTCCAGATGCCATGCACCCGACTGCCAAGATGCTTTCTGTGTATAACAATATATAGATATTATATGTAGATAGCTGTGCGGCACTCAGTAAACGACCACCTGTGATTTTAAAAATGAACTATACAAACATATGTCAGATCAGATTGGTGTGGAAATGAATTCGTGAAAGGTGTGCTGCTAGGTGACAAGTATCCATCATAACAGTCATATTACGGCACGCACGTACAGGGATCAATCAGAATCGATTCTTAGATTCATTATTTGGCTCTGTCGTCGCATGTATATTGAAAAAAAAATGTTGGACCTATACATGTGGTAACTTAAATAGACTGTCAGTTTTAGCAGAACCCCATATTTATCGTTTGGTGTATTGTGGATCTTACTAGATGCTTTTGTTATTCTATTTTGCAGGAAACTGAACTCATTTTATGTCAAGCGTGGTGCAAAATTTATGACTGACATTCAAAAGCCAGAGACAGAACTGACTGCAGAAATGCTTGTCAAGTAAGGAAATTCATTTTCCTTTATAGGAAACTTCTACTGAACCTCAGTTTCTTGTTTTCCATATTTTGAGTTGTGTGGTTTCGTGTTTTACAGCCCACTCATACATAATGCAAGTAATTTTCCAACTTTCTAATTAGTTTGTGTGATTTTGCATTTGTCATTGTCTCTCACTTGCCATCCCATTGCAGCGGCTCTTGGAAAGATAAGACTTTCAAACCTTACAACTTTGTTGCCCTGGGAGTGCCCCCTGCATGTGGACACCTTCACCCTCTCATGAAAGTGAGATCAGTATACAGGCAAATCTTCATAGAGATGGGGTAAGTTGAAACAGATTTTCTCCACAGACTTCGTTGATGGACCATTTAGAAAAATGCTATCCTTTCTCTCTCTTCTTTTCAGCTTCTCAGAGATGCCAACCAACAATTATGTGGAGAGCAGTTTCTGGAACTTTGATGCACTGTTCCAGCCTCAGCAACATCCAGCCAGAGATGCTCATGACACCTTCTTTATATCAGGTATGTGATCTGCTGAGATAGGGATACCATGAAGAGGCCAGTGTTACTGTTCAGAGGGAAGACACACTGTCATTTAGAGTGGTCCTCAGGCAGTGAAGGAAGTGACTTCTGGTGACCAGCATTATCTGGCTACATTCATATGAAGTTACTGTGTTTCTTGTAGCCACTTACCACTGATTCATCACTGTATGCAGAGCCCAAGAATGCACGTGAATTTCCTGAAAGTTATGTGGAAAGTGTGAAATCTGTGCACACCCATGGTGGATATGGTTCACAGGGGTGAGTTCTGGTAACTGCAATAGGTTCAAAAGTATCTTTTTACACCAAAGGTAATTTGTACCATTACCAGTTGATGACTTCAAGGATTCCTGTATTGACAAGGTGGTGTTGTGATATGCTGTAGACCAGGATCTAGGGAATAACAATGTTCATGTTGGACCAGTTTGAAGTGTTTTTCTATCAATTTGAATTATATACCACCTTAATCTTCCCACCAAGCTCAACATTCATCATTAATTTCAGTGTTGGTTCAATCCTGTTGTGACCCATTAATATCTGTGTAACGGCTGTCCTGGTGATGGCTATTTGATGTGATGATCGGTGTCTCCAGATACAAGTATGACTGGCAATTGGATGAAGCCAAGAAGAATCTGATGAGAACACATACAACGGGTGTCAGCGCTCGTATGCTATACAAGCTCGCTCAGCAGGTAGTGTCAGTTATATCTGAGGTGTTTTAAGCTGGTAACAGAATGACCCAAGCACATTTTATCCGAGCAGACTTCTTATTAATTTATCCATCTAATCGGGATGAATCTAAATCAGATATTTTTTCAATGCTACAAAGCATGTCAACCCTGCACTATCAAATTTTTTTCATCTGAATTCGATCGCTAACCATCTGAATAATCAATACGTCGTGTTCCTTTTGCGGAAACAAACAACCACTCCATGATTGTTACCGAGCACAAAAAACAAAGGCAATTGTCAAGCTGTTCAATTGGAGAGCAGTCGTTTGATGCATCTATACATGTATGAGTCTCAAGTGAAAACCAGTTGACACTGATCACACTGGCGATACACCTATATCATCTATTACCTAATTCCTTGAATATTTTACCAAAATTTGATGTAATCATTTAGTAAGGGTCTACGTTCAATATTCCTGAGCATTAGTACCAACAAGCTCAAGTTTTGTTATATATTTGGAATTTTTTAGAATTAGTTTACATGATACATGTGAAATGCTTGCAATTCTATAGCATGTAGCATCTACAGTATTTTGAGGGACCACCAGCATTACTTCCATCAGGAAAATAGTAGGAAAGCATTTGATAATTTTATCCATTTACTTATTTATATAAATAATGACACTTAGTTTGATTTGTTTGTTCTTGTGGATAGCTCTACTGGGGTGTGGTCTCCTAAATAACGTTATTTGTGAACGATTCGTTAGAGAAATGTGCTCATTCACACATATCCTGTTTGTATAGTCTAGTGAGTGACTTTTCATTTAAGTTCTTCCCCTGTTTCACTGTCTCAAATTGCACCCACTCTCGCCTGTTGGCCTTCTTCTGAAAACCCATGAACATTTAATTCCGAAACTTCACGCCATAAATCTTGACCAAGATACCAAAATGGTTCCGCTCTTCTCTTCAGCAGATATTTGTGTTCCAGAACTGATTTCACATCCAGAAAATAAAGCTGGAACTCTATTTTCTGCCAGACGTTCAAGCGGTTAGAAAGCAGGATGGTTATGAGGGTTAAGGGTGTTACAAAGCGAGTGTGGGTTGGTTCTGGTATAATTCTGTTGAAAAACGGATGGAATTTTTGTTTGTCATGCCCTTTAACTTGTTCAATATAATATTAAGTCAGCAATGACTAGCCTTCCATTCAATTTTGTCACTGTCAGACAAATCATTGATAGTTTTCACATGTATCATTGTTGCAGAAAAAGTTCCAGCCTGTCAAGTATTTCTCTATTGACCGTGTATTCCGCAACGAAACTCTGGATGCCACACACTTGGCCGAGTTCCACCAAATTGAGGGCTTGGTTGCTGACAGGGGACTAACACTGGGTGACCTAATGGGTGTCATTGGCACTTTCTTTAAAAAACTTGGTGGGTTTTTTTTACTACCGGATGTTATCTTCATTCCATTCTTCAGTGTCATCTCTACCATTGTCATCATTATCATTGTAATTGCTTTAGTAATCATTTGCATAAACTTCCCAAATTTTCTCCCTCTTCAGAATTGCCTTATTCAATGATTTTGTGTTCTGACTTGCTATGAAAATGACTTTTTGGCAGGCATCAGCAAGATCCGCTTCAAGCCTGCCTTCAACCCTTACACAGAGCCGAGCATGGAGATATTCAGCTACCATGAAGGTCATGTATTCATTGATTAAATGGGCTGAATTAATATATACCATAAGGATCAATATTATTTTGGATATATAACTATTGTGCTTATGTATCACTTCAGGTATGTTCATTTGCATAAGCATCACTGCAGGTGTGTTTATTTGTATATGTATCACTTCAGGTGTGTTTGTTAGCATATGCATTACTGCAGGTGTGTTCATATGCATATTCATCACTGCAGGTCTCAAGAAGTGGGTTGAGATTGGTAACTCAGGCATGTTCCGACCTGAGATGCTGCTTCCTATGGGTTTGCCAGAAGACGTAGAGGTCATTGCATGGGGTCTATCACTAGAAAGGTAAGAAGATCATATTCAAATCCTTTTTTTAGTTTCTAGAATAGCTTGAATTATTTGATGTTGATTCATGTTTACATTTTTCAAAACCAATTTAAACTCATAAAATGTTCCTCTTTCAGCTTGGTAATATAACCTTGAGATTCTTGTTTTCAGGCCCACCATGATTCGGTATGGTATAGACAATATCCGTGACCTCTTTGGTCCCAAAGTGGATCTACAAATGATTTATAACAATCCTTTATGTCGTTTGGATTAGGTATTTTCATTTAAATATTTTTGTCATCATAGGCTAGTAATCTTCATTTCAGCTCATTTATTCCAGGTTAATAACTGTTTATTTTAAGATTATGGATGTTAAATTTTAGGTGTGAGTAAAGATATTTCTCCTGAAGATTTGATATAAATGAGATGTTATTAACTTCATCATGAATAAATGTGTATAAGACTGGGAGGATTCTGAACTCGATTTAGACAATATGCTGGGTGATGATTATACAGACAAATATGATGACAATACTAAATACCAAAGCAGAATGAATGAGCCTGACCATAGCCCATGGCATGGGGTGTCAGCCGAACCCGGCCGCAGGCAGCCGCGCTTGTGACACAATCTTATTTCCATTTTTTTTCAACTTGCTCTAACTAGCATTTATATTTAAGATACATGGGCGAATGCTACATCAAACGAGAGCTAACGTATTGAATTTCACTAATATTTTTTTCTGTTTGAACCATAAAAATGTGTTTGTGGAGCAATAATTTTTAATTCTTCGCGAGAATTGTTGACTTTTCAAGAAACAGTCAATTTCGATCTCTCTAAATCGGTTCGTATTTGTTACTCGTATCATTTTTATTGTTTGGTAGATGTCAAGATGACATTCAAATGGTCATGGTCATATAAAATATGAAAAAATTGGTCCAATCATCTCATCTCAACAGTTACTGCGACCGTTGCGCAAGCTGCTTGTTGCAAAGGGCACCACCCAGAATTAACACATCAAAGAGATTCTGTTAACCAAGTTTTGTGTCAGATTCGTTCATGGAGTACATCCCGAGTTTATCATGAGTTCACCCCAGATGATGCTGTGTACACATACTACTGTCTGGCAGGGACATCTCTAAAGGTGATCTTGAGATTTTGGTCACCTGATGTTTTAGCATTGTTTGGCATTTTCAGACAGGTATCTGGTTGCAATGGTTTAAGCCTTGTTTGGCATTTTCAGACAGGTATCTGGTTGCAGTAGATAAACATTGTTTGGCATTTTCAGACAGGTATCTGGTTGCAATAGATTAGCATTGTTTGGCATTTTCTGACAGGTATTTGGTTGCAACTTTTTTACTAATTGACTTAAAAAATGAAACAGAGCTTATTAGAATCCTAGATTATACATTTCTTGTGGTATAATTTCACTATGGATTTCTAAATATAAGACATGAACAATTATCCTTTGCTATACAATTCTGGCACAAAACCGAGCAATGCCATGACATTTGAAACCTAAATAACTTTGTTTCTAATTGACTTAAAAAAATGAAACATACCTTAGAATCCTTATGAGTATACTTCAGTATATCTTCATGTATAATTTCAACGAGATACAATGAATTTGAAAAAAATCACAAACAGCCCTACCCATGCAGCATGCTATTCCAAACGTGTAACTACTACATCTTATTGTATGTTCCCAATAGTTTTCTCACAAACTGAGCTTTAAGTTTAAAAACGCCCCCCGAAATGCATAAACCCCCCGATATGCTTATAAATACTGGGTAGATTTTGAAATTTTTCCATGAATTTGAAGGTTACTCTTCTAGTAACATTTCGTTGCCCAGTTTGACCGCGGCATGCGGTACTTGGGGCTACAGGGGCGTTATGATGACAAAATGTTCCATGAGAACTGACAAAATCATGGGTTATGTAGGCCTCTTTTAAGCTTATGTAGGCTATATTTTAAACGCACAAAATCCGATCGCATTCACTAGTTGCAGGGCGATATTGATCCGGGGGGGGGGGGGGGGGGGGGCACTTGGCCTTATTCTGGATAGGGGTGTGCCGCGGGACCTCGAAAACCCGTACCCGTCGTACAAGGTCAAAATGGCCAAAAGCATACCCCGTCGTACAAGGTATTATGCGAATGTATAACCCGTCGTACAGATTGAGGCTGAAAAACATGAGGCCCAAAAACCCGTCGTACAAGTCGAGAGACCGAAAAAACATACCCCGTCGCGCGGCACATATATACTACCTCTATACACTTAAGTGCCCCCCCCCCCCCCCCCCCCCGGGGATAAATAACCTTCCCGGAAACCAAAGCTTTTTAAGTACGTAGTCGGGGGTAGGGACGATGGGGACGAGGCTGATGTACGACATTCTGTTTGAACTAAAAAGAGCTTATAGCTTAGAACTTACTGTACCATACATTGTGGGGTAAAATTTTGTTCTTTCTACACAGTTTGGCTGGCTCTAGAAAAGCACTCGCCCTGCACCCCAACGAACTAAAATCATGACATACCCCAATGTTTAATGGAAAGAATAGAAGGTTACCATTTTTCTACGTGATTTATATTTGTGGTTGTTCTGAATTCGCCTTAGCACGACCCACGTAGTCTAGATTTTGGGTAAGTATAGCCGTCTCTCATTCCGACCAAATCTTCCGCTTTCCAAATTAGCCACGTTAAGGCGGTATTGGCGGTTATTCGTGAGCGATCGTTCATATTGAAAAAAAAACCCCCAGCATGCAGTTTTCCCATGAAATAAATATTCAATGCGTGGGGAGGCGGTTGTCCGCTCCGACCGATTTCGACGTCACTGTGCTATCAGTTCCGGAGAGTCGAACCCAAGGTCTTTGGCCAATTCCACAGAATCTTGGATGTTACCAGATCCAATCGGATGATCTTTCTTGGCAAGTATATACATTCCCCTCATCATGCCTGGTGCAGAGAAAAGCATCAATATGTGCATTTTACCCACGCTGTTGAAAAGTATTTCAAGCTCAAACTATGATCTATCTACCGTTCACTGCTTTCCTTTCGATGGACTCTCTCATTGTCACCTACACTACACTATTGGCTTTACTCATTATTATTTTTTGCGCTGTCGCAAAAAGAAATCTTTGATTAAGACATGGTCTACTCCGCGTTTCTTCGATGGACCCATAGTCGATAATCAGAAATTTGTGTGAGAATAATCCCCCAATATGTAGCCGAGCGAAATCTCGTTGCGAAGTCTGATCAAGGAGTTACATAACTGGTTATAACTCCTTGGTCTGATGTACGCCAACCAATTATGCTACAGCCATTCACTTGAAGCCCTCTACCCCCTCCACCACTCCAAAATATATATCTGTAAGAGCTTGACTTGTATGAAATATACAGAAGACACCTTTATAAGAATTAACCATTGGCATTTAACTAAATGCAATAGAGAGAGGTTCGTTGAATTGGTCGATCCAGCCCACTCTCACCCTAATTCCGAAAGAGCATCAGCCCCGGGGGGGGCACTTGGCCTTATTCTGGATAGGGGTGTGCCGCGGGACCTAAAAAACCCGTACCCGTCGTACAAGGTTAGTCTGCGTCCCAGACTCTAGGGGTTCCGCTACACTTCTCGCCCTAGCGTCTACGGCCAGACAAGGTCTAAAAGTGGCGCGTCCGAATATTCATTAGACACGTTCGTTGATCTTCGTGACCAATCAACACAAAGGTTGTGACCCGGATTGACCTTAATTGCGCCTGGCTCATGAAGCTGGCTTGTGATACGCACCCTTCGGTTCCATGTGACGTCATGGACATTGTAGTGGTCTGCATCCAATGAGAACACATTGAAGGTCTTCTGGAACTATCGGCGTCTCAAAAGTTCAAATTGGAACTACAACCAGCGCTTTTATCGCGTAGCTGCACGATAGTATGTTTACGTGATAGTCAGTTAAAAAGAACCAGCTGTGTGTCTGCTTCCTCGTCGACTGTGTGATAAACGGTGCCACTCAGCGTGAAACAACAAATCGGAGTGTCGTAGAATGTGTGCCCGGCTCATAAAAATCACTCGGCCGGTTGGACAAGTTCTTCGGAGCTTGTAGAATAGACCAATGAGAGACAACGACTCAAAAGTACCGACAGAGACCGAGAGACACGGCTTGTGATTGGAGCATCCCAAATCTGGGATGCCTGACCAGTTCAAGACATTATGGTCTCCCAGACCTGAAGGCGAGACTATTGAATATCAGTAACATGTAAACAGCGCCCGCAGCCATCAGGCTGGGGGACCTTGACTGGAGACTGATGACCATATTAGCATTAAAATCGCTTGCCATGATGAAAACTGTTGTTAAAAGATTCTCTCGACTACTCTAAGTGTGGAGCAATAACGATAGTGGTAGCAGTACGAGTGCGGGAAAAGCTAGCTGTCAGTGTCGTCTGACACTAATAGTAAAAATAATAATCGCTTGGTGGCGCTGCTCGTGCGCCGCATTTGCCACAAGTGAACACTCGCCGTTACCGGCGATCGGCACACGCCGCCCACGTGACAGGCTGATATTCGGCGTACGCCGGCGAGACCAATCGAGCGCACCTAATGCCACATCTCCAACAGACCTTCCACCAGCCGATAGTACGGTGAGTACACGAGTGAAGAACACCCCCTCTCACATGCCACCCAAAGACCAGGGAAATATACAACCTGTTATATCCGTGCGGCATAAACTGAGTTAATTTTAATATTTCCAAATTAGCTTCACAAGTCATTAACGCAAGTTTTACTGATGCCATACGCTTAATTAATACAGCAGTGTGCACTTAACGCAAACCTCGCCAAACGTGACATTTCACAAGCCGTTCACCTAAAATCTATCCGCCCATCTCAAAATCACCTCGCAGGTTTCTTTTGGCAAGGATACTACTATGTCAAGGGCTTACCACAAGAGTGTTCTTCTTCGTGTAAAATATTTGAATCGTTCTCCACAGTCATAGTTTGGATACAAATAACAGATTTGCAACCCACAATGTCATCATAGTCTTGGATGATTTTCTCTTTGTAGCCCCCACGAAAAGAACAGCTACATATCTTCACCACATTGTCGCTTAATTGGTGTTCCACTAGCCTCCTGCAACTTCACTTACATTTGTGGGTATACAACACGAGCGAAATGACTACCAGCCTTCCCCAAGACAAGCTACTCAAATACACGGAAGCTGTGAAACAATTAAGGTCCCTTGACAAAACTACTTTACGTGATTTACAATCCTTCACTGGCATGCTCCAATTCGCTGCTTCAGCTGTCCGCCCCGGTAAAGCTTTCCTGTATCGCCTCTGTGACATTTCAATGGGGGTCTCCGATCCTAACTTCTACATCAACATAACCATTAAAGTGAAAAAGATCTGCCTGTGTGCCTGCATTTCCTTCAGCACTATAATGGCACCTCACTCATATTATCCAGCTGTACAGTGACGCATCCAAATTGGCTTTTGGTGCCACAAACAAATCCAACTGGATACAAGCGACTTGACCAACCATGTGGCAAACTGTTATCATAACTGTCCTAGAACTGTACCCGGTCTTTGTTCTGGTTAGCATGTTCGCTCCTACTATGGCCAATTCCGCCATCACACTCCATTGCGACAATGAAGCAGTAGTTGCCAGAATCAACAAGCAGTCAATGAACTGTTAGATAAATCCCTCAAACTCACGACAGACAAATCTTATTCACATCAATGGAATACTTTTTCTCACTTCTGTTTGTCCATAAGTCATAACGCGTTACCTTCAGACACAGTTTCGGTTGCATTGTTCATCGGTCACCTACATAACCAAGGTCTACAATACTCCACAACCAAAACAAACACATCCTCAATATCATTCATCCATCGACTTAAAGCCGAGTCCGACCTCACTGCTAACCTCTATGTCACAAAAGTTATGAATGGTATCCTCAATTCACAACTTCCTCCAGTTTAAAAAACTCTTACCAATAACCAAACAGATCCTTCACAAACTGATAGATTAAATTCCATTTTGTGCATCCTGACACTATACTCGCTGCATGATATAAGCCCTTTACCGCCTATCCTTCTATGGTTGTCTCAGGGTAGGAGAGGCTGTCGCCTGTAACGATCACTCTCATACACTAACTTTCTCACATCTCACAGTATTGCGCAAAAACAACCGAACAAGCTATCAAATCCATTCTACCTCTTTCAAACATAGCCAACGTTCCACTCTAAAATTGATACTCAAAAGCTTGGTCAACCCAGCATACTATCCTGTAGTTGCTCTCCAAAATCACCTTTCCCTGAGGGGGACTTCCTCTGGTCCCATTTTCCGACAAACACGCTAAACCGTGCATTAGACATTATTTCACATCACTTATCAAACAAAGCCTTGCCCTAGTTTCCATTCCTCCATCCAGTTACAACACTCATTCTTTCCGTATTGGCAGAGCCACCCAACTAGCCGCAGACAACAATCCTGATACAATAATAAAATCCACAGACAGATGGAAAAGCTCGGCTTGGACACAATACATGCCGCCAACATCCTTCATAACCTACCAGCATAACATAACAAACTAAACTCCCTCAGTCCTTTAAGGTGTTAGTAAACACTGGCCTTAACATATCTTTCTTCAATTCTAGATCTCCTCTTCAAAGTGTCAGTACTCATTGGTTTTGACTGCTCCATTCTCCTTAATGCGTCAGGGCACCCTGACCTTAACATCTTTTCCTCCTATTGAACACCTCCCCTTTTTTGGAGGTGTCAGTACACACTGGCCTTAATCTGTAACCTCTTTTCTATCCCCTGCTGCTTGTCAACACACATCTACACATCTTAACTTACAAGCAGTAAATGCCATTTTGCAGGGGTATAGTTGCTGCTGCATGCTTGCTAGAGGTCAGTACACACTGCTCCATAGAGGGTGTCAGTAGGCACTGTGCCTCAAGCGGAGGTTTTTTTTCCCCACTACCTATGCCAATCGCCTGATGCCAGTCATAAGTTTCTATAATTGTTTTCTCTTTGTTGGCTTTTTTTGTAATGGGATATCCAGCCTCTGACTTTGGCCTTTTCAATGACATCCAACCATTTTCTATTCATTATATTGTACTTATTGTGTATATTATCAATGTTGCACATTGTACTGCCAATTATTTGTCTATGATGTGTTAACAGTTTATCATAATGTAGGTTATACATTTACTCATGCATTTGGTACATTGTCTAAAGTGTCGTAGCTGTCATAATATTTATCTTATCTAAATTACCTCCCTTACAGTATCTTTCTTATAATGGAGATACTGTGCATGACACTAATCCCCAAATCAGAGCCTTTATGCAGAAGTCTAGACCTCAGATAGATCACCAGTTCGAAATGTTCCACACTGCAAAGAGTATCACAAAGGAAATCTCCAAGTAGTTAACTTCTAGGGAAACTGAGGCACTGGCTTCATGGATGCAGTCTGTCAGCAACGATCTGTGGTGGAGTTGTGCAACGTGCATTGATGATCCAGATGAAATAATATTTCTCAGTTATAATGCAAAGATAATTTGTTACATCGATATATAAATAATGTCCGCTTATACAATCGCATAGATTTTACTATAGATTTCTACATAGGTCAAATTGCTGTGTATGTGTGTTTGTTGATGTCTATTTAATGATTGCAGCTTCTCAAGTAGAAATGGTTGTCAATTCAACATCATATTGTTGGCATTCATTCTTGGAAATCCTGCAACAAGTTCCATCACTGTGACCATCCCAAGCAAAGATGACGAAGAAGATACATTTCTACCACAACCCGGATCCATAATCAGCATCATCACAAAGTCCAGGCTTTTGGAATACCTGAAGAAGATGACCAAATTCAAACATTCAAGTGAAGTAGATTACAATAATAATGGTAATTAGGATTTATTTGATCATGCCATCACTGCTATTGGGTATATATGCATGTCAATTCTGTTATTTGTGCTAATGTATCACATGGGGTTTCTAATATCTTGCTATGTTCGGTTATGGGCAGATTCTGTGAAGGTGTACCACAGTACAAGGTTGAAATAATCGCCCAAGCGATGTCACTTATCATACCAGCGTATGGTGGTGAGAAACATGCTAGCAGCCATATACTTCAACGAAAACACCAGGCAGTCACTTCCAAAGGTATTAACAAGTGAGTGTGGGTGTTTAAATTTATATTGCCAAGTTGTGGAAATTATATGTTGGGTGTGTAAATATTTCGTTGACCATGTGATGTGAGTAAGCTTGTACGTGTGTACAGATTTGTGTGTGACAGAGCGGGCATGTGTTTTAATAATGGTTTACTTATACATCAAGTTAAGTTAATGCTATAATTGTGTTAAATTGTTATGTATGTGACATGGAAGAGTAATTAACTCATGACACATGTGTATAGAGTATTTATGAGTGAATGAAAGAGTGTGTAAGTGAGTTGATTAGTGGAGTTATGTTGGGGTGACATTTTGTTATGACGGTATTGTCAAAATTGCCATATCAAGGCCCTTATTGCACACGTAAATTATTCAGACCTTTGACCCCTATTGATCCTATAAATTCTTTACAAACTCTATCACTTTTATCTACTCGATGGTAACAAAAAACTTTAATCCCTTTGATCTGGAGCAATCCCCCACAATTTATTCGAATTGACACTAATACCGGGTGTCTACTATCCAATTACAATGGACATGGTTGGAATTGTCTCAGCTTGCTAATCTCCAGATGCCTCCCTTTTTCCACCTGGCGTCCCCCCCACCCCCCGAACCAGTCATTCACTTACACTCCAACCAGTGCTAGGTCTCAGCTCGGTGCAAAATGGTACTCGTGATAATTTGTTTGTGAAAGTTTGGACTGATATTGTTATGATCAAACAAATAAGTGAATAATGGTGCTGCATATCGCGTAACACCATAGAACAAATCTAGCGTTTTGGCAAGGCGAGATAGGTGATATTTTATCATTCACTTTGCTTGCCATTGCTTGCATGCAATTAATAGATCATTGGCTTATGAATATCTTTAAAATAGAAGGATAAATGTTAGTGTAGATGTCTGTCAGCAAATTGTGAGCATAAATTTAACAGGTTAAAAAAGTCTAGTAAATTTTAGCACAAATCATCGATTTACAACTGATACATAATCGTTTGTCAAAGGCACATGGCCATCGCTCCCCTATTAAGTCGTTCCATGCGATAAGTGCAGTCCGTAGTAAAGCTGATGTGAGGCAAACTGCAATAAAGTCTGGGTGATCACATATCCATTCTAGGTCGGGCATGGATCGCTTTGCTTCTAGCATTTCTTGGCAACACAGTTTCTCTGGAATAATAGGCAGTATTTCACAGCGTTCACAAGAGCACCACACCAAGTTATCCAGTCGCTATCCCTCCGTATCCATGTCTCTCTCGTCCCATGTGATATCGTCGTCACTACCACTTTCATTCGCCATTCTTTTTCGTTTTTTCGAACCAATCGTCTTCTTCTTTGGTTCGAATTGATAAGGCTGAAGTTGTTGCATAAAAATAGTCTGTAACAAGTTAAATTCTTGCCGCTCGCACAACTAGTTACTGATCGACGACGCACTGCTAGTAAACAACGCGGCGGCTATGAAATCAGTCCCGGACCAAGTGTTCGAAAAACTGAAGAAAACGTTCCAAACTTGCCGACTTAAACACACGGAAATATTTAATAAATGAGTTAAGTCTATGATATTATGATCTCGTTCAGTTGGCTGGAGTATCACTTTAAGGAACCATTCGTTTATGTTTGTAAACCAAAAAATTAGTATCAGAAGTGGCTTAACCCCCTCGCTACACCACAACGATATATTCGTCAATGTTGGCAGACATGCTTTCTAAACACCTTCCCTGTATGTCCCATATCAGAGCGTGAATTCAACTACCATATGAGTTCACAAAGGCCACCTTGGTGGGTCCTTGGCGGAAATCACTCCCATGCGGCAAGATAATCACCATCGACAAGTAGCCATTGGGTGAGTTTGTAACTTGTATAGCAGTGACACCATTGAAAGGCGTTCCAGTTGTGACTTAACACGTTCTGATTCCTTGGTAAACAAAGATTTAAATCACACCAACTGATGAGCCTTAGAAGATGACTGAACGGAAATAAAATTAGAAGACTGCTATCGCATTCTTTGATATTACTTAATGTTACTCGTCCGTGAGAAACAAGAGCGAATGGGAATTTACCAGACAAATGTATATAGGTGGAATCATATGAGTATATTTATATTGACGGTCACATCCGTTGTAAACGTCCTAACCCTGCGCGGACGAATCGTTTCATTATTTCGTCCTGGATTGTTCCTTGCCTTCATCGTGGGCAGATTTGTCAGATGGAAAATGGTTCGCTGGGTTATGCATCTAGAAAACAACGTATATCAAGTACCTGCACGCTTTTGATAACGTTTGAGTCGCAAGAAATGTGTTTAGTCTTTACGCCATCACGATGGTAAATAAAGCACATGTGTGGCAAGGCTGAGACACCAGAAGCCGAATTGAACGCCGACCCTGCTATTCGAAGCGTCATCTGATCGAAATAGTTAGGATTGCGCCTGTGCGCAGTTACCACTACAGTTAAACATTGAGCCGTGCGCTCATTTATGATGCCGCCACGACTGCAATCGTAATGGTAGATTATGTTAAGTTTTTGCGCTTCCCGAGACTCTTTCACCGTACGTAAAACTATTCCTTATTAAATTGGACTAGTCAAATAAAGTGGACATCGTAAAGGTAAGGTCTAATGAGTGAATTTTTAATATTGGAGACGCCATCCTCAAGAACCAAGAGGGAGCACAAGCTCCACTTGGTTCAAAAGAGCTAACAACAATGAGCAGGTTTAACAGATCAACTTCTTATTCCAAACGTTTAAAGATTCATTACGCAGCTGCAAGTGGGCGATAACACACGCCTCACTAATCAGCTAACAACAACAATACAAAGGCGATGACTTCTCAAATGCAACAGTTCTCAAAATGGCGCGACTAATGCGCCTAAAAGTAACCGTTGTCTCTCAAAATTGGCCAACAGAACACATTCCAACAGACCACACACCAATCTACCGCTCTCATCGACACAACTAAATCGACAATACTATATATATATATATATATATATATATATATATATATATATATATATATATATATATATATATATATATATATATATATATATATATATATATATATATATATATATATATATATATATATATATATATATATATATATATATATATATGTGTGTGTGTATATATATCTATATATATATATATATATATATATATATATATATATATATATATATATATATATATATATACATATATTAAAATATAGAGAACGATGTGCCCCCCCCCCCCACACACACACCCTTGTTTAAACACGGAGTCGCGTGATACATAGCATATTATTACGAAATTGTTATTACGAATTACTCAAAAGTACAGCACATAATTAACAAAATATACCAATCGAAGTTCTCAAGCACCGAAGCATAGCAAGCCTGCGCATCGCAAGTAACCCCGCCAAACTTCCTCAGCAGGGTTGCCATTCTAATGCCTTGAGGCATACACAAGCAAACAGAAAAGCTAAGGCTTTAGCATTTACTAGCCTGCATAGAAAACGATTCTGTTTATACCCGTTTTCGCTGTTCCTCCGCCCCTGACGGTTGTTGACGATCTGATATCTCCATCTAGAGCACGGCGATGAAAGATCGAGAGTTGTAAACGGTACGGACGATGTGAGAGGCGAAGAACATTCGACTATGTGTTACTTTGACCGGCCAACTTATCCGACCAATTCGTAAACCTGGCCATTGCAAAAAAGCGACCCATTGCTATAACTGGCAGCCTCAAAAAACGATCCATTCGTGAACCGAAATACACCAAAACCCAACTGACCACATATCGAGACACACACACACATACACACCCCGGGGTCCCGGGGGGGGCACTTAATGGTATAGAGGTAGTACATATGTGCCGCGCGACGGGGTATGTTTTTTCGGCCTCTTGACTTGTACGACGGGTTTTTTGGCCTCATACTTGTACGACGGGGTATGTTTTTGAGCTTCAATCTGTACGAGGGGTTATACATTCGCATAATACCTTGTACGACGGGGTAGGCTTTTGGCCATTTTGACCTTGTACGACGGGTACGGGTTTTCGAGGTCCCGCGGCACACCCCTATCCAGAATAAGGCCAAGTGCCCCCCCCGGGCCCGGGGTGCCCTCCGCAATTGGTACCGTGTAAAAGAATCATTTTCTCGCAGTGTTCCGTTTAAATTTTTTTGCGGGTCATGCCTTAATTTGTTTCTCTTCGATTGACTATTTATTAGTAGTTTTATAATGATCGCCTGATTTTATAGTGTCGCACATTTCCCATTCAAAATGTAAGTAAAATAGCTGTCGCAAAGCAATAAAACGTACAACGTACAACGCTCAAATTTGGGAACTCTGTGCCGTTGCTCAGAAAACCACAGAATGACTCATAACAATCGTTTTCAATTGACTATTTCAATTCAACAACTTCCAAGAATGTCACATTTTAAAGAATATGTGGTTCACAGTACCTCATTTATGCATTGTCTAACACTTTAGGAGTACTGTGATATTCACAGCCAGGCCTAATACCAACTACACATGCAGTCCACGCCATTACTGCCGACACCAAGAGCCAATACCAGAAAACTGGGTCAGGTCAGGTCGGGTGAGAGGAAATATTTTAGGGGCCAAGCTATGCCTTACATGCCTCATACGCCCTTGCGTGTTCGATGGCAAAGGCTGCAACCAGTATGCTTGGTTGGCTTCTATTTATAACCAAGAGCATTCTCTGGAGTGGGCCCGCGGTTCGGCGTGTACAGCTGGAGGTTTAATCAAGTCTTGTTGAACTGAGTTTCTGTGCAGTAGGATTCGTTCACTCCATACTGAAAGCTCCTCTTATTTACGGGCAGATATCAACAGAACTTTACCGGAGTTGGTCAGGTCGTGTTTTGAATATTTAGAGTGATTCGACCGTGACACCATGGGTTTGTGTAAAACTATTCTCTACTGCCTAACAGTTGTGTTCATGGTGGCCGCAGTTATTTGCCATATAGTGGCATTAGCTACACAATATTGGTTGCAATCCAGCGATATCAAGCAGGTCAATTTTCTCAATCTAGGATTATGGGAAGCTTGTTTCCACAGATACACTCATGACCACGAAGATGGACCGCCAAAAACTTATCACGGTTGCCACGGACTTTATTCGGATTATTACAAGACCATCAGGGACTGGCTAATTCCGTGTAAGTACATTTAGACAAATCGCATTCCTTCAACAGAGAGTTGATTCTAGGGTGCAGCAAACTATCCGGAGGGGTCACTCGTCGTCGTAATGCATATACCAGTGACAATAAATAATATATATATATATATATATATATATATATATATATATATATATATATATATATATATATATATATATATATATATATATATATATATATATATATATATATATATATATATATATATATATATATATATATATATATATATATATATATATATATATATATATATATATATATATATATATATATATTAATACTTACGCGGATGTTAGATCCATTTAATAACCATGCCAGATATTACACGTTTCAATACTTTATGCAAAAAACAAGCACCTTCCGTTGTGGTCGACATTCTTCGCTTAAACAGTCAAAGAAAGGGAACTGTTCGCGGTTAGCCCTTGTGGATATAACTGTCTTTGACTTCGAGGATAGTTGTGTGTACGGTCTACGGGCCCATAAATAGCAGCTATTAGTTCGCTTGAATCGTGATTCATCTGTTGAGTTAGGGTGTGCATTAGTCACTTGGTGGTTCACAGGCTGACAATGTGGCTAATGTCTTGTTGTTTTCAGCGTGGCTGGTGTCCGTGCGTGTGCTTGCGGTCATCTCCCTGATACTGCAGCTGGTCGGGGCTATCCTCGTCATCTTCCTTCTCTTGTGGCTTATTTGCCGCTGGTTGGCTTGCAATGGCAGGGACGATAAGTGCGAACGATTTATGCTCTATGCCGCTCCCATCACTTGGATCCTCACAGGCAAGTCATTCTTGTTGCATTCATGTGTTCACGCTTGTACTAGAATCGGAATTGAATCATCCCAACAGATTATTTTTTAAAGAGGCATGGCATGAACATCACAAAGCGTGTACGGTGAGGTGTGATGGATTCACGGAATATGTATGTTGGGGAGCACGGTTCCCACTTAACATTGATCCAATTACAAGTTCACACTTTCATAAACACACCCATACTTAACACCTACCTTTCTCTCTCATATAATCAATGAGTTACCGAGTTTTCGGTGGTGGCGTGGTTGAGAAAACCCTCTCTCCCTCACGCACGCTTCCTTCTATCGCGGCATTGCTTTGACTTCTGCAGGTATGTTCCTCATGATGACGGTGATGATATTCGCTGACAACGCCTTTCGCCTCCAGTGCAAAGATTTCTGGTTGGGAGGCGGCGATCCAAACAACAATGAACTCGCCTACTCCTGGGGCTTCGAGGTCGCTGCGTGCGTTTTTTCATTTGTAACGGGTGGTTGCCTCATAGGCATTGACGTTTTAAAGGGCAGAGAGAAGATCTGAGATGATTTAGGCGCTCTTTAATTGAAATCTTTGTCATTAATAGCTGGCTATTGAAAGGAATCTCCATCTATATGTGCTTGGTGTTGATGTAATCTTACGATTACAATATATGGATGCATGAATTCTATAATTGGTTGGTTCACCTACACGAATCATAGTATAAAATTTAATTCAATCATAATGTGACTCGACATCATTTATGTGCAACATTGCTGTTATTCAAAAATATTTATGTTCGATTCAAAAGCAACCAGTAAATTCATACTTGTTTTAACAGAATCATGCTTGCGCTTTAGAATAAGTATAAATATAACATTGATATTGTGCTCTTTTAATTAAATTGGCCCGCGGCCACAAGTGCTGATAGCTGATTCATAATGTGCTTGTTATTTCGGTTGGAAGCCATATACTTGTTAGGTGCTGTACTTCCACGTTAGGTCCAGTTAATCATAACGTAATATCGTTAACGTATGAGATAACAACAATGATTTATCAGTTAATTTATATGAATATGTATGTATATATTTGTAATCTATGAGCGAAGAATAATGATGATTTTTATTATGCGATTTTTAGCGTTGTAGTTGGTTCTCATTTGAAATAAATTTTTCGATCATTGGTACGCTAGTGAAATGAATACAGTGTTATTTACACTAACACTCTGTTGTATGTATGTATGTATGTATGTATGTATGTATGTATGTATGTATGTATGTATGTATGTATGTATGTATGTATGTATGTATGTATGTATGTATCTATGTATGTATGTATGTATGTGTGTGTGTGTGTGTGTGTGTGTGTGTGTGTGTGTGTGTGTGTGTGTGTATCTATGTAATGTGTGTGTGTATGTTTGTATGTGTCGTATCGTGATCTGTGGTGTGGAGATGCACACGATAAGCACTTGTAATAATGAAGACTCGAACACCAGGTGTAGGGTTTATAAGAACTTGAACTTTATTAGCTGACTTCAACTTTCGAATTTTAGATGTAACTTAGCCTTAATTTCAGAGAGAGATGTGTTGAGCTCGGAGGCCAGGAGATGACTGATATTTAAGTGTAAAGGGCTTCCCTCAACGACTTAAACACCTTCCCAATTCTCATGGGACATGCCGTAGCCAGGTCTGTGAGGGTTGGGGCCTTCGGGCGTTACCTGGGCAGGATGGCTATGTATCTCTCGAATATGGGGTATGTATGAGGAGAGAGGGGAAGTGGCAGGTGACATGTAGGTCACTCATGGATCTGGGAAGCTGGGGTTTATAATTAATATAAGCTGCAGGGGGTTACTCCGTCAACTGATGACTGAGAGGGTACGTTATGATGATGGTAGGTTTGTTATCAATTTGGTACTCATAGTATGTATTTTAGCACACTTTTGGCACGCGATAAGGGTCGCAATTTGCAAACAATTTCCAAACCCAGAGGTTTTCTTTTGACTCTGAACGCAAGCTAAGGTCATGGTCATCGAAAAGGTGAAAAACTAGCATCTCAAATATTATATATGAGGACTTCAAACCAACAGTTTTCCCAAGCGCCCCAGGTCGAAAAATCGTGGTATCGGTCCAAATGTCAACGAATGTTTCATGAATATTTTTAGCGCCTATAAAACCATCAATACATGTCCAATGGCATTAAAAATTAGGTCACATGTTCTCCGTGACAGTTTAAGTCGGGTCCCTAGATTTCATGGATGTCGATGACGTCGTTTTTGGTTACGAAAGCATCCAAGTTTGCAAAATATGACTTAAGTTCAATGCTTAATACCTCCATGCTTTAGAATACGAGTTTAAAAGTTGCCATATTCTGAAAGTGTAATGTAATTGCAAACTTTTTCTAGATATATGTAATTGTAAATAATGCATCGTAAAAATAATTCTAGCAGGTCGATAATTTCTGCTAGCCTAAATCTCGCAATTAATTCACTAATTGTCATTTTTAAAAGCTGATTCAATTACCAAACTTTGATGATTGACATATGGTATCAACTGATTCGTCGTTTTCTCAAAGCGCATTGAGTTGGAAAAACAAATTCTACTTTGTCAATTTTCGTCAAATTTTCGATAGCTAATCAAATATTCAATTCCAGTTCAATAGTTGTAAAAATTAGCTCAGTTGTTGACATAAACAGCGCAAATCTAATCCGCAAATCTCATAGATATCGGTTGCCTCACTTCCGGTTTCGAACGAATCAAAGTTAAAACGGGACTGAAATCTGAAGTTATCGCGTTGTTTTTCCATCGTGAATGATCGTATCACGAATTGGTTTACACTCGTAAGAAGCCCGTTCAATTCTAAACATATAATTTTGTTTGCTGTAAATTATCTGTAGTTTTCTCACAAATTAGGCTTGAAGTACAGTGGGTGTTACTGGTTTTTTACTGGTTTGTTAACAGCTGCCTTCATTACTACATTTCTGCTGTTCAAAGCTGCTATTCTTTGCTCGCCTCATGGAACGCGGTCAAGCATGGTACGCCGCGGTAATATTTAATCAACAAACAAAGCTCATTCTTGAGGCCGCCAAATCATTGTCAACCTATCGTGACCCCGGACAGCTAGATTTCTTTAACAAATTTGATGGCTTATAAAATTATCACAATACGCTCATAAAAAAAATAGTTGAATTGTGGTTTTTAAAATCCATAACTTAATCATTAATGGGCCGATACAGTTCGCTAAGTTCTCCCATGTACCCATGGACATCAAGTCTATATGTATATATGTTTGTATGTAAGTTTTTTGGGGCACGCGAAACAGGTCGCTATTTTCAAAATTTTACCAATGTTTATTTTGCCATGCATAACTCAGACTAACCTTTATAATGCTTGGGCTACGTTCGAGCTAATTTAGTATGGTTATGTTCTGGTCTTGCTGCATACCTTTGCAATACAGTCTTCTTAAGGTAGGCGACTGCAGCTAGTTGCTCTAAACCTTGATACACATAAATAATGACCAGCTGCAATATATGGTCAATCCCTGATTTTATCAGGGAATGACGGTTATTTTGCATATCAAATAATATTATCATTCCCTAAATTCAAAGGGAATTAATGTTTACCTTGTAGAGGTAATTAGAAATTTTCTTGCCATGTATGGTTATTCCCAAGGGATGATTTAAGTGAAACATGTATAACTTATTGAAGTTATAGATTTATCAGCTGTATTTTTGTAAATAAGGATGGAGAAGTTCTACATGCCGTGTAGCGTGGTTTATTCACGGAGAGAGATACAAAGTTTCGTTTTGGCGCGAGAATCACGCAGAAGCCGCGAGATACACAATTACAAAAGTGACGATAGTGAGATGACAAAACTTACATGGTATTTAGTGTTTTGCTACGTATTTTCAACATAAATGTATCAACATACAAATAACAATATGACATATTTAACGATTCCTTAATCTACAACTCCTCTAGCCGACGGAATAGCTTGTATTTTGTATAAGTAGATTGTGGTGAGGGATGAGTTTGGAAACTTTCGATGTGACCACGATGGAGACAACGTGAGAAAGGGCTTCAGCGAGCGGGAAGATGCTGCAGCTTATCGCCTGTTATTATTAGTCCAGGCGGGACACGAGGGAGTTCCACATTGGATGTACATGATGTAATCCGATGAATATATTTAGAAGGGAGACAAGGGAGGGCACCCGACAGTCACATAAATCATGTTACATCCACATTCAGGAGATATAACGTGATATTACGCTATTTTAATGTCATGTTGTCAAATGTGAACATAGCTATGGGTTCACCTGTGTTGATTGTTATGGATGTCAACAAGAAGTGTTGCAATAAACTAATTTGCAGGTTAATTTTGCTGCTGGTAAAGTTAAATATTGATTACAATGTCTTAGCCGTTGACCACCCTTACTGCTCAGCACCACCTCATCCTCTCACCAAGACAAGCTGTTGTGGCCTTGACAGATTCCATGAAGGGAGTTCTAAAACTGAGGCTAACAAATTGAGAAGGGTTGATATTGTAGCACAGCTTGAAGGTAAACTCAATACTCAGACAGCAGAGGAACTTTTCATCATCTTGAATGAATCAAGATATTTTTTACCCAAATGAAGCAACTGAACCATTTCATCAGCAACTGTTTGTGATAACAAGTGGGTTAAAACATTGTTTTGCTAAATTTATCAGCTGGCAATGCTATACCTATATCAAATAATATACCTTTTAGTACAATGGTTTACTGTTGCTCTGATATTCCAGACCCACTCGTGGCACACGATATAGAACATCATGCTTCCTAAGTAAAAATCCAGTCACAGTAATTCTGTTATTTGTGTCCAGTTGGTGTACTGGCAGCTTACAGGACGGTTAACCTAAAGCCATCCCCTGCGGATGGGCACATTGCTATTACCATACTTAATGACAATTCAGGTGTTTGTGAGTTAAACGCAACTGTTTGCACGACACATATTTCCACTCTAAACAACATACTTTTACAAGACAATGATATATTGGAACGAGGCTCAGATTTAAAGAATATTTTCTGTACTAGATATGTTCTTGACGAAGGCTTACTGGTATGACACTACATGATGTTGACTTGTTCAACAAGTAATATGATGCTGAGCAACAAACATGGCAATGGTAATGGTGTCATAAAGCAGATCAGGGCTGTAGTGTATCTTATTACACACAATGAAGTGAAGGTGTCCCAGTGATATAAATATGATCGGCTTGTTAAAGGACTAAAATGTTTGTGATGGCAAACAGTAGTTTTCTAGAACAAGGTGTGATGGGAACGGAAGACATGGCGGTGGGAGGCAGGTGGCCTTTTGGTGCAAGAGGGGCGGGGTGGGGAGATCGATGCTGCTTGCACGCTTTCCACGGAGGTGTTAAATGCGGAGGCGTCCAAGTGACGTTGTTTGTTGGAGGTGTTTATCTTATTGAAATCGAAAAAGGGATAGGAGCAGCACACTGTAAAACATTGTGGCCTGTAAAATTGTATGCTATACAAGGGCAACTGCTGTGCCAATAATAATAGAATGGGCAACTGCCGTGCCAATAATAATAGAATGGGCAACTACCGTACCAATAATAATTCAAAGGGCAACTGCAATGCCAAATCAAATAAAGGGCAACTGTCATCCCAAGATAATAATCTGGGCAACTGCCGTGTCAAAATAATAGAATGGGCAACTGCCGTGCCAATAATAATACAATGGGCAACTACCGTGCCAATAATAATACAATGGGCTGCTGTCGTGCCAATTATGATTCAATGGGCAACTGCCATGCCAAATAAAATAAAGGGCAACTGCCGTGCCAAGATTATAATGTGGGCAACTACCGTGCCAAGATAATAGAATGGGCAACTGCCGTGCCAATAATAATACAATGGGCAACTGCCGTGCCAAGAATAATAGATGGGCAATAGTAATGCCACGAATGAAATATTGACTGTTGATGGCCAGAGTTGTTGGCTGCTGTAGTGATGAAACCAGGGTAAAGTGAAGTCGGGGGGAGGGAGGATGGGGAAGCAAAAACCAGGGTATAGAGCAGTACAACCTATAAGAAAGGTAACATGTAACATTTGCTCTTTTGATGGATGTTTTGTACTTAGTACGCCATACAAGGGTGGTGGGATCAATACCATCTCTGGTCCAGGCAGAAATGGGTAATGCCCAGAGTTATCTGTGGGTGTGGTATGTGATTTGGGGTTATATTTGAAGAAGGTTCTTCAAGAAGTGATTGCAGTTGTTGACCAAGCTTTGGAAATTTCCTTTAGAAGCAGAGCCAATGACATTGTGCCTGTATAAAATTGAACATATCATAACATGATGATCTTCTATGAGAGTTTTGGCCATCTCAGTTAAGCAGAAAGCCAATTTAACTACAAAATCAGGATGACAGTGAAACAGCAAGGCAGAGATTAGAGGAAATTTAACGGCTTGCAAGCCCCTAGAGTCTGATAATGTGCGGCTGTGTACTTTTTCGTTGACCTTGAGCTGCAGTGACGAGTTTGGTGGGGGCGAGATAAGACACAAAGCTGTGTCCCAGAATCAGACCAACAGGTTTTATCTTGATGTAACAGGCTAAATCTGTTGTAAGATAGAAAGTAGTAAAATGAGAGAGGGCTGAAAGCAAGTGCAGAAATAAACGAGATGGCGAAATAGCGAAAATCTGGTCGTTATTGTGACGTGATGAAAATTAAGATAATCAAATCAATGGTAAATGAACTGTTGCAGGGGATTGAGAAAGGGAAGTAGTAATAACGACGATATCAGAATACGGGAAGGTGAGAGCGAAATGTCAGTAAAATAAAATCAGGCGATCAATTAAGATGATGCAACTGGAGGAATGGTTGCGTGCAGCGTTGATGTGGCGACAAGAATATTTGGTTGAAAGGGTGCTGCGGATCAAAGCACAACGAACAAGACGAGGTACGGAAACAGGGTAGCAATTATATGACCCGGTCCCACCAGAGACAAAATATGGGGAAGCCACTTCCCGTCAAGGGAGGGAAAATTAAGCTTATCCGATAACGGATGCAACACGATTCCTCACAAAATGAGGCTGAGCGGTTTCCCACCCCAACTTATGTTTTGTTAAACCTACTGGTTTTCGTGCTTGAAACTGTTTGACACGTGGAAGAGAAAGAACATTGAATTAATGGAATGGTTGTATAGTTGGTAAAATGGTGTATAATTGGAATAATATATATATATATATATATATATATATATATATATATATATATCTATATATATATATATATATATATATATATATATATATATATATATATATATATATATATATCTCTCTCTCTATATCTATCTCTCTCTCTCTCTCTATATATATATATATATATATATATATATATGGACGTCCATTGGGTAAATAGTGCATTGGCTAATAAAGAGAAATATGTACGAAGAATACTCTGAAATGAATAAATGAGGGTATCAAATATTGGTTAATGATGTCATAAATCGGTAATGCGCACCTTCCTCACCAGAGATTTGGTGGCGCTGTTTTGTCGGAAGTAAGTATTTGTGCGTGGCGGGGCAGTTACGGCGGACCGTTTGTATGTATGCCGTCGGGGGAGGAGATTTGGTGAGTCGACCGTGTTTGCCCTGGAGGGGGTTGAAGAGGTCGTGTGGATCACAATTAATTGTGGCAGTTTGGTTAAAACTTCTGCTTGAAAGGTCCTCTTCTGATAAATCCCCATCATCCTGAACATTCAATTGATCCCATGTATTGATCCATGCCCTTATGTGTTCCTTCTTTAACCGCATAACATAGACTGGGTTATGATATTGTTCTAGCTTATTCGACTAAAAAAGCCTCCCACCCTTAATTATCAGCATGTTAAGCCCGGGTAATCCTCAGCCAATGTGGTGGGGCTGTGACTATATGATCTCTGTACGTGTTAGGGGCATGGAGGGGATCTGGTAGATCCATTCCACTGGAAGCCAAGCGTTTCATTGTCGAACGTGTTAAGTGCAAATACTAATGGCATTAGCTGGTCCAAGTCTGTTCGTTTAGGACTGACATCTCAGTAGGTTTAATATAGAGCGCTGACAATGTAACGTTTGCCCTTGACTTGGGGCGTGGTGCTCAGAACTGGAGCATTATTTGATTTGGATTAGAGAGCATAATGCCTGAAATAGGGAGCTAATGAAAGCGGAGCTCTTATCCGAGAGAAGTCGCTTGGGTGCACCATACACACAGATTATTCTCTCCTAGAAACCTTTAGCAATTGATTTGGCTGTAATGTCACGAATCGGCCATGCAATGACATAGCGACTTTATTGGTCCGCGACACAGACCATGTGCTCCTTATCGAAGCTCGTCTTAGGTAAAGGGCCGATTGTCATAACTGTGATTAGTGGGGCCCGAATAGAGGCATTGGAACTTTTAGATGCATCGCAGGACTTACATGTGTGAACATCCTGTTTAAGTCCCTGATCATCCTGATCCAAGCATAACGCAGCCGCCGCATCACTGCACGTCCTATAAATTACTGCACGTACTGCCAGTTTATCGTGATCACCAGGGAAGGCAGATCATTTGCCCACTGCAAAGGCGGTAATAGAGCATATGGGTTCGTGCGCGGTTTCATCTTCTGATTCACTTACCTGTGGCAGAAGCGATGGGATAATAGATGGCACATCGTGGAACTTCGCCTGAAGTTTTGCCATTAATGAATTTAAGATGATTAATGGAGCTAAGGGGAGTTAAGGCGAGATTTGGACCATAACTGCTAGGTAGTCGCATGGGGAAGCGGAGAATCAAGGGTGTCAATATCAGGAAAATGATCAATGACGTCATCAGCATTGGTACGTGTGATGTCATAGGGGCGTCGACTTAATGCGTCTGGAACAATGTTGTCCTTAACTTTAAAATGACTCACTATGATTGCTGTATGAATGTAACCCATTTTGCTTGTCTACCCTGAGCTGCTTTAACCCAAATATCCATTTGAGGGCTGAATGGACAGTATGTCCCTCAAGATACACCCTAAAGTACTGGATATCCCATACTACGCCTAGAAGTTCCTGCTCTGTAGTGGAATAATTTACTTAAGATTTAGTGAGGCCTCTCCCTGCAAACCCTATCGGTCGTAGCTTGTCTATTACCTGGCTAAGGCACGCGCCTAATCCTGGCTTGCTAGCATCAGTTGGCAATATGAATAGTTTGCCGAAATTGGGGGGGGGGGGGGCACTTGGCCTTAACTCGGATAGGGGTGTGCCGCGGGACCTCGAAAACCCTTACCTTTTGTACAAATTGAGAATGGCAAAAAGTATACCCCGTCGTACAAGGTATTATGCGCACAAGTCTAGAGGCCGAAAAAACATACCCCGTCGCGCGGCACATTTATACTACCTCTATACAATTAAGAGCGCCCCCCCCCGGGCTTACCATTAGTCGTCGATGGGTCACATCATTCTGAGCATGCGCGATTACCATGGATGAAATCCCCCACCGCAAAGAGATAAAATTGTCCGTGAACATCATTGCATTCTAAAACTTCATCACTTGGGTATGTTTGGTGTTTGGTAGTTGTCTGAATCGATCTCAAAATTTTACATTGCGTCGGCTTAAGAGAAAGTAAGACGTCTACTCATACGTCTTGTAGGGCTAGCCTATACCTTGCCCTACTGGCCTGCAGGACCTCCTCGAAAGACCGAATTGGCTCTCCTGCACAACGCTTATTCAGCAGAAACGGTATATACCTTGATTACTCCGTCCAGGCAGAGTTTCTTTGACCTTTTCATATTTAGATCTCAAAGATGGTATATACCGTTAATTCGTTTTTCCATTTCACAAATATAAATGGAAAATGGATGAACAACCCATTTTCAATATTAGCATTTTGCGAACACATATGGAAAATGGGTAAGCAACCCATTTTCTATTTTGTTATTTTGCATACACATATAGAAAATAGGTATACATTCCATTTTCGTTTCCCGATATTCGATTTCATTAACCGAAAAACCAAAATGGAAAATGGGTTTAGTTTCGTTTTCCTGTTTTCGATCGGATAACTCCTTTCCAGTTAAAGAAGGATCCCTGAGATCGCGCGCTTTGCGCTGTTCCGAGCGGCGAAAATAACTTGAGTATTTTATCAGTCGTTCGACTCCGCCCGAAGATGTCTGTATTTTATTCCGACAGCAAATGCATCACACTTGATCTGACTGACGCGATAATACGAAATATTGCCAACATAAGTTGAGAGTTGATTTATATTCAGTTTGTGTCAAAAGTAAGCAGCATGATATGGTATGCTGTTCTTGTTCCTTATGCGCTACAAGTATATAATAATAAAATAATTTAAACTGTGGGCCATCTGTGTACTTACAGTGCGCATAATATAAAATTGGATGAAAATCATGTTAGTTGAAGCTTCATAACTATGAATACCATGCAGTTACATTCTATTATCCTCGTGATTTCACTTGCATGAACACCTGTAGTCTCTATGGTAGGGTTGACTGGTGCTCTTGAGAGCCGAACCTACTCTTGCTTCAGCTACTTGCTAGGTAAAGAAACTTCGCCTCTGACAGCGTCCGCCCTATTTGCAACTTTCGATCTCTCACATCCGCGCTTATGAGGCGAAGAGCCGCCTGCGAGATTTCTAAAGTAAAAACTTACAAAAGCCCTCTAGGCCATAGAATTTGTGACAAAATGAAAAATTATGTCACTTTTTCGCGACGCGCGCGTACTCTGTTTAAACCATCAGGGAGCGTTCCTTAATTGATGAACTTACAAAAATCGAAAATGGGAAAACGGAGGTAAACCCATTTTCCATTTTCGTCTTTAAGATTGTGAAATTCATGACAGGGAAAAGAAAACGGAAGTAAACCCATTTTCCATTTGTGTTCGCCAAATACAAAAATAGAAAATGTGTCTAATGGTAATTTTCCATATGCGTTTGTGAAAAACATAAATGGAAAATGAGTTGTTTACCCATTTTCCATTCATATTTGTAAAATGGAATAACGAATTAACGGTATATACCTTGATTGCAGAAGAACAAAAATTTAGAACCCAATAAAGGAGTCACTGTTAAAAACTCACTTGATGAGCCATGTACAGCATATCTACAATACAGTAGGCACTTTGAAAATAAGCTGTATGATAGATAGACCAAGCCACTGCCTGGACATTTGC
>CM067350.1:44529722-44532222 GCA_034190875.2 Urechis unicinctus | reverse complement strand
TTGGCATAACATGATTTGTTTTGGGTGTACAGGGTATAGCATTCCGTCATTTTCAATTATTCTTTAAAAGTATCTATATTCATGTTGCCGTTATCATTATTTCATGCATGTCTTGCTGTATTTTGCAAATAATTTTTTTCGACAGGCCCAGTTGTAGTTTGCATTACATTTATACCATAAAATCTTTCATTTATACAATATAATAGCTTTAAAGTGTCATTTAAAGTGATTTGTAACCAGCATCAGATAAGCTGAAAAAATGTGATAGGTAATGCAAGCCAATATAATTTAGCTTAAATTTTATTCTGACAGAGATACTAACACATGACAATCTTACAGCACACTATTTATACATGTTTAGTGCATTAACCTGTGTCATACCACTTCATTCAAACTACCAGTGTCACAACAAATCACATAATAATATTATACACTACACATCACACCAAAATACATTTTGATAACAATCTCATCACTTCAATACACATTTCAATATACTAGTCACACAAGAACAATTGTTCAGTAGCATATGTCACATGCCCTCACACACTTTGGGCAATACCACTCTGGCAACTCCTCCAATTCAATGCTTTTGAAATTTGAGCACCTCCAGTGGTACAACGCACCACATCCACAGTTGCATTCACACATAACACTAGCTTCCTGATTATCCTGAATGATACTTGCATCTGGAATGAGTCCCTTACACTTGTTATTCTTGCTGTTGAACTCCTCGTCATTGACGGGCGGACGGGTGTTAATTTCCAGCCCTGTATATATATATTTATATACATTTATAGATATAAATATTTATGTTTGTCTGCATATATAGATATATGTATATGTATATATATGTATATGTATATGTATATATATGTATATGTATATATATATAACCTGGATTTATATATATATGAGCACGAGCGGTATGTATATGTATATAGATGTATATGTATATGTATATAGATGTATATGTATATGTATATAGATGTATATGTATATGTATATATACATGTATGTATATGTCCTATAGGGGCTTCTGTCATGCAAAGAAAGACTCAAAAGTTCACATGTGGGAGAGTCATTGTAAATACGCCCCGCGTTAAAATTGAACACAAATACGAGATGAAAGCGGCGCACATGCGCCTGGAGCCCGACAGAGCCACAGACAGATAGGAATATAAAGAGTACGATGCAGTAGTTGTTTGGCAGTTTGACTGACCGTCCACAGGGCAAAGGAAATACAAATCAGCTTGAGGTGTTGACGAGTGAATATGACGATAATCCCTCCATCAAACTAAGTGATGGGCATTCCCATCTCCTCATGTTAGTAATAGGGGGATCGCTAGGTGACTTGCGGTTGGGAGTTAGGAATTGTAAAGGTCTCCATGTGCTGAGTGTTCAAACGAAATGGGAGTAGTGTTTAGAATAAAGAGCAATGTAGATGAATTATTTGCTGTTTTGTGGTTAAACAGGGAACAATAAAGCCATGTGTGAAACGAATCAGGAATGGCCGAGACGAGTGATGCTGTGGGGAACTCCACGCTGTATGACAACCGCCTTCTACCGAGCCATGACAAACCACCCTGACGTCAAGGTGAGGTCCCTACATGTCTGCACGTTTAAAGTGGAATACTGGATGTAATGAATGCCTCATTTGATGGTCGCTTTTGATGGCTCAACAATTTATGCCCTTTGTCCTGACAAGGACACAGTACATTTTCCTTCTAGATTCCACAATTTGAAATCAATTTTATAGTTTAGACATTGGCACGACTATTCATTTGCTTCATTTAAAAAATGCTGTTATGTTTTGCACTTCACTGCAGACGTTATTTGAGCCCTACCTACCAGCTTATTATCTGGGAGAGGAGCGCATGAGCAATCGCTATAAAGATACACCAATCCAGACAAACTCGACATTCATGGACTCCAAAAAAGCATGCGAAGAGCAATTTCCAGGTGTGTATTTTATAAAAAAAATTGATTAATATACTTGGTAAATAAGTCGATGGTTTCATGATTATGATACTTTTCTAGGCTAATCTAATATACCATTGCTCTTAAGCATGCATGCACTTTTTTTCAGAGGCTAAAGTTGTGTTTGTAAAAGACATGGCGTATTTTCTCAGAGGTCGCATGGCTGAATACCTACCGAAAGGCTTCACTCACACATTCATGATACGAGACCCACGGAAGTCAATTGTATCACTCTATAATTTAATGAACAAGAAGACATCAAAAGGTGACAGTTGTCTCAAGTCTTTATTTAAGAAAAGTTGAAGTTTTGGCTTTGGAAGGGCACAACAATCAATGTTTTAAGTGCAACCATATTCTGGTTTTTGAACACAAACCGATATAGGAAAGTGTATGTACAGGTTGTTAACCCATATGCGGTCGATTTGATTCAGACAGAAAATGTCTCATCGATTGATTTAAGGAGTTTTCTTACCAATGCCAATTATTCAATATAAATTTTGAAAAATGTATGATAGTTTTC